>OY776679.1:16715761-17065558 GCA_963675555.1 Leptura quadrifasciata
TATTGTACTTGAATTTCAACATTTAAAGTATATACAAAACTCGATATTTAACCACAAACAAATCAAATTCCAGCCCACAGACGAAATGAAAGTTCACCAAAAAGCGAGGTTGTATTTTCACCTAAAACTAGATAGTTCTCTCATATTTTACCAAGAGAAGCAAGTTTCCCAATTTTTGTCGCAATGTGAGTTCTTCTACAGTTAGAAAATACACTTTTTTGATTGTCAAGAGAACTCCACCTACTTTTTCAAGAGAACATGCTTTCACATTAATTCAGAATAGCAGTCCTAGTATTTTAATTTTGTGTGTTTCACTTTATTTAAACAGTGCTGATTACACGCTGTTAGATGTTAGTGCCAAAAATTATTCATATTTTTTTAATGTTTAACAGAAGTATGTGTTGTACATTATATATATATATATATATATACATTTGTAAAAACATGTAATGTGTGGAATTGTTGGTTCTAAAAATGCAAATATTTTCAATATATTAAGTTGACTTTTACCCATCATTTGAACTTTGGATCATTGTTGTTCACTTTTGTTTTTTTGTAATCGACATCACTTTTTATCTCTCTGAGAAAAATATAATATTCTTGACGTTCAATTTCAATTCACACGTGTTTTCTAAAAAGATCGGTCAATGTGTACTGCGTTTCGTGACAAAATTAACTTATCGGTGCGGCACGTGGACACAAAAAATGTGTTCTAATTTAAATTTAATTAGACATATTTGTGTTTTATCTGTGGATGTAATACCGCAAGTTATTCAGGTGTGTTTACGGAACTTGTTGATTGTGTATATTTTATATAAAAAAATATAATGAACATTATTAAAATTATAATTAAATGTTATAATTATTCGAGTTGAAATTACTACGGAAAGATAACATATTTACAGTAAATTGATTTAATTTGATTTAATAAAAAATTAATATTGGTATATGTGATTTTCAAAAATAATGTCTGGCGGATACTCTTTGCTCGCATGGGAATTTTGGGACTTTTCTATGCTTATCCTACACTAATTGAGCTATCCATTGCGATAACTGTCTCGAAATATTTGAAACTCAAAATTGAATTTGCCTGATCTCCGATGGTTCTGGACAGTGGTGTAGCTGAAATCCTCGGTCCTGGACGGTCTACTCCTGCCCAGGAGTCTGTATCCGCTCATGGTCAGGGATAGCAGACTTAACCGACAAAATAAAAAATTGTTGTAAACAATTATGATCAGACCGTCCAGCACATACGCGGCGCTGGTGTGGTGCAGCACGTCGGCCACGACAACGAAAAAACTGAAAATGCTTGAGTAAAAATGTATGCGCTTCAGCTTTAATTCGGGAAGCGACACCTCCCGCAGAAACCTATACACACTTTGCCACAACATAACCCCAGTAGCGGAGTACGTCCAGGACATCTCTCAAAAATTCTATTCTTTCAAGCTGGACGATAGTCCGCTAACAAGGATCATAACACAAATTAGACAACATAATGCCTCATTTCGGATAAAGCACAACCTACCATACCAGACGTTACCGACCTTCCGATAACCTCTGTAGTCATCCTTCACCACCTATAACTTCCGCTTACCCTATCCATCTTTACTGATAATTCATATCTGTTGGATCTTAAAATTTTTCCTGCCCCCTCTTTCTTTCTGTTTGTTTCCTTTAATCTCGATTGCTTCTTGTTTTCTTTTTATACATTTTTGCTTCTAAATTCATTTTCATTCAAAATTTTCAACAAAAAACCAAAATTTTTAAAACCACAGGGGGCGTTTTCACACTTCGCGGAAGGCACCTCGTTTTGGTTGAAGTGTCAGCGAGTGTCAAAATTAAATGTTGAAAAGTGAAAGTTTTTAAGAATGTGTAGTTCTTAAGTTTTATGAAATCTGTTTTTTTAGAATATATGTAATTTTAATCCTTTTTTAATCTGTTTGTAAGTAGAAGGAGTATAAGTCTTAAGTGTTAACTTTTTTTAGCCAAGCCAGACCTAATCCGCCCGGCCGTGCAATCCGCTACCGCAAATCGCGCGGTGGTTGCACGGCCGGACCCGGAGTGGGTTCTGGGGAGGCAACTGTAATTAATAATTTAGAATAAAGTTATATTGAATTGGTCGTTTTGGGCAGCGGTGTAGCCGAAATTCTCAGAGCCCGCTCCCCCCGCCCGCAATGTAGTCGATGAGAGCCCCCATAAACAATTGTATAATTCATTTATTATTGCTGTTAACGTCACTTATATAGCTACAAATATAGTAAAAATTATCCGGGTTGTTTGCAGTTTTACACGACATATTATTTTTTTTAATTACCACTTGGTTGAAACCAGGTATTCTAACCGGATGCTTGGATGAGATTAACTGACGCATCTAGAGTAGGAATGGTGTATAGTCAGGAACCTAGAAACATTTCTCTTTCAGTCGCATGCATCTTTTGGACAAACTTTTTAAAAATTATGTCTCCTGTATGTAAAATATTTTGTTGAATCCATTTCTGATGGGTGCAAAATAATTCGAACTTGCGTTTAACCCCAATACTAATTTTTCACCCATTTATACGCCGGTTTTTCACTTATTGAAATATAATTCGTGATCTCAAAAATTATGACTATAAACACCTAACACACAGAGATCTAACTTAACAAGATTTAATGAAATTCCAACTAAATTATTAAGGAAATGTGCATGCATACTTTGTGAACCATATTAGCAAAGCTTATTCGAAAGTGGTATATTTTCGGATCAATTGAAGCTTACAGTAATTAAACTTCTATACAAAAAAAGTAGAATTATCAGACTTATCTAATTACAGACCAATTGCTATACTATCAACAACAGCCAAAGTATATGAAAAAATTATGACGATCAGAATTTATAAATTTTTAATAAAATTTAACATCTTATAATCCTAACATCCCTATTTATGTCCCAACTGAACAAAGTGGATATATTAAAGGTAGAAGTACAAATTGAGCAATTTTTCTAGTTTCATATAAAATTCTGTCAGCCATCAACGAAGATGAGTACGTTATATGTGTGTGTGTATGGATTTTGGATTTAACAAAAGATTTTGGTAATGTCGACTATGAAAATCTGTGTGATAAGCTAGAATTATTACGTTGCCGATGACTGGCCCTAGAGTCAATTAGGTCTTACTTAACGAGTAGAAAACAATGTGTGGTAACAGAAGACTCTGAAGGTAAACAAATTTATTCAGATTGGTGTGTTGTGAAAAGAGGAATGTCACAAGGTTCAATACTAGGACCGTTGCTTTTTTAATTTACGTCATTGAGCTTCCAGATATAATACTACATTTGATAACCATTTGCAGATGACACATCTTTAGTTATAACAACGAAAACTGATTTGGGGAAAATGGTCATCGGTGCCCTACAAACTCTGAATCAATGGGATGTAATCAGGCGCTTAATATATCACTCATTTAATAAAATTCATAAATCGAAAAATTAATAAACGAAGTACTTAATAATGAAGTACTTACACCTATTCAAAGCACCAAGTTCCTAGGAATTACCTTGGCGAGTAATAACAAGCAACTAACCTCTAAAAAATTATGTTTTGCGTAAAGGAAGAAGCATATTTATGTGCATATCATGCCTTTGTTCACTCTCGGCCTAAATATGTATAATATTTTGGGGCAATTCTGTTGAGACCTCTAGAATATTTAAATTGCAGAAATCTTGTAAACTGACATTTAAAAATCAAAACATACTTATTCTTCCATCTTTGTTGAGTAATTTTTAAATTTAATAATATGAACTCGAGATCTACTGAATACTATGTCGAGAATAGGTTGATTAGAACAAAACTAGAACCAAAAAGTTAATTTAGCACCCAACAAATCGATTAATTTGATCGTCAACAATTTTTGGCTGAACAACAATGTTATCTAAAGTATTTCATTTAGTAGCTACGCATGCGTGAAACAGACCACGAGACACTTCTCGAATCCAATTTGTAACAAATTTCTGCTAACCTAATACGAAAGGGTGCTACACTTATACGGAATAATTTTAAACGAAAAAGAAAAGGACATTAATTTTTAAGCATTCTTAAATATTTGTTCATTCGTCAATAACCGATTTTCTTTTGTAGATAGTTAATGATCTAGGATTTTTTGAACGTATGTATAATGTATATAAAGTGTCTGATTAGCATGGATACCAAACCGAACAGACATATTTGATTATATTATAATAGCTGTTGATAGTTTAATTACTAAACAGCTTGACGTATTAGAATAAAATTTATTTGCCCCATTCTCAGTTTAAAAAAAGATTCTTCCTCTCCCTCTCGTCCCCGTTTAGGTTTCATGCTTTTTTTTTATTGATTTTAATTTAAATATAGAAGGAAAGCGTAACATTGACGTAAATAGACTTCTAATGTAGGACGATAATAAAGTCCTATTCATTGTATAAACATACATATAAAATATTACATTGAAATTGAAGTAATGATTTTCTTGCATATTGGTTTAATATTTTATTACTAATTTTACGAGTATAATGACGCAAGTAATTTTCACTCGTTTTTTTTTTTGTTCGACCTTAAAAAAAGTTACTTCGCATTTTAAATAATTTGAATATGTATATTACGATTTCTCGTATCAAACACGTGTTGACAAATATTTTTTATTTACATTCTTCTAAACTCTGAGTATAAAACACCAAAAAACTCGTGCAGTTCGTGCCAATGTTAAAAATTTGTGCAGGGTTTTCAGTGGAAATTGACGTAATTCCACACTGTCTAGATTTTTCTACTTTTAAAAAGAATTTAAACTGAATCAAAATATAAAATTGGAAATTTCTAAGATTTTTGTTTTTCGCAGTTTTGTTTACGATTGTTTCAGAAAATGACAGGTCCGGCTGAATGAAATATCCATTTTAAATCGAGTTGTTTTTATTAATGGCTAGATATTTATTCAAAAATTAAACACAAGGTTCTTGAGGGAACACGAAAATTTTATTTTTTAAATATTACATCAGCCAAATAACCTCCTCCTTACTGCTGACACTCTTAAAAGCGTACATCTACTATCTGCCTTTATAAGTCAGGCTTCATTTCCATAGCAACTATATTCTAGTTGTTTAAATCTTAGATGTCAACGAATATCTACAAATGTCAAAAATAGGTCCTGTCATTGCTTGTCAATTAAAAAATTACTCAACATTTAACCGAAGTTATGAAAACTCGAATCATACTTATGTTAGAAGAGGGTTTGTCAATAAGAATGGTTGCCGAGCGTTTTAATATTAATAAATCTATAGTATTTAAAATAAAGAAACGGTGGGGGGAGGAGGAAACTGTAAGAAGAAAGGTAGGATCTGGACGAAAATCAGTTTCCTATGCAGATGATGATATTGTTCTTATAAATCATATAAAGGAAAATCCGTTTGCAAGCGCCATGCATGCCGCAGCTGTTACAAATTTCCTTGGATCACCATCGACTGCTTGTCGAAGAATTAAAAAATCATCCGGTGGCAAGAAAACATTCCATTACTTTGCAGACTAAGCAAACGCGCTTATTATTTGCTTTAAATTACATATATCGTGAAGAATTTTTGCAGAATGTCGTGTTTAGCGATGAAAAATTGTTTCAATCCAAAAACAATGGTCACATTCGTGTTTACAGACCTAGAAACTCACGATTTGACGAAGCCTATGTCCATTCAATACAGAGTAGTGGGAGATTTTCAGTAAATGTCTGGGCATGGATAAGTTTCAGAAGAATGGGTGTATGCTAGAAAATAGATGGAAGAAAGCTATGAAAATATTTTGGAAAATGTAATGTTACCATCAGTGACTCATTTGTATCCTGAAAACTTTATTTTTTAACTGCCCTGTGCATACAGCAAATATTATTACACAGTGGTTTCTAAATAATAATATCGAGACATTGCCTTGGCCTGCCGATAGTCCTGACCTAAATCCGATGGAAAATGTGTGGGGTTATATTGTGAAGAAAATTTATCAAATACATTTTCACCCTCAAAATGCCCACCAATTTTGGGAATTTATAGAAAACGAAGGGAAGATATGTGTAACAAGGAAAATTTTAAAACATGTGACGACCGGCACGAGGATCCTTTGACTATTTGATACATCCCGGTATTTTTACAATGGCGACATGTAAAATAGTCAGCAGGCGCCATCTAGCGGTGCAACAGACACTGGACCGCTAGATGGGATAGACTGGATTTTCGATTCTGCATGGTGTCGCTGTAATCGCAAAAAATGAAAATAAAACATTACTGTTTCAAGAGTAGCGTCTTATGCCCATAAAAAAACGTCCAATTCAAAAACTGAAAAACACGTATTTGTTATTTTTACGAAATCTATCCAATGACATTGGATTCGACTCTCTCACCCCTAACCCAGTGGGTGGGGCGGGGGCAACTTTGAAATTTGTGATGAAGATCCCTATTTTTTATAGCGGATTCGGATTCTACGGCCAAAAATACGTGAATTTTGTATCGGGCATTTTTTTCGATTCTCGCAAGGTGTCGCTTCAATCGCAAAAAATTGAGTGGAAACATGAAAGTTTTGAACTCATACTTAAAAAAATACGAAAAGTAAAACTACTGATCTCAGAGTGAATGATTTCCCGAGCTGTTTTGAGAACAGTGATTTTACACGGTCGTGCGGAAATTACAACTATTAACATTCTGTAAATTTATTAGCAGCTAGTAATTTTCAATTTACATTTTCACAGGGCAATAAAAAATTTAAAAAAAAACTAACAGTGGTTTTACCTCTTCATTCAGCCACTTCAGATGGCTGAATTTTCAGTAGCACTTCTTATCATCTGAGGTGGTACTTCTGCAAAAATGTTTATTATGCGTTGCCTCAGCCCTTCCAAATCACGAGGTTTAGTGAAATAAACCTTACCCTTCACGTAGCCCCAAACAAAATAATCAAGTGGCGCGAGGTCGGGAGATCTTGCTGGCCATTCAATAATTCCTCTTCGATCTATCCATCAATTTTCGAAAGTACCATTCAAATAGTCCCTAACAATATCCCGATAGTGTGGAGGAGCCCCATCTTGCTGGAACCAAACATTATCGAACTCATCACTAGCAATCTCTTGTATTGCGGGAACTATTTGATTTGTCAATTCCAGGTATTTTTCTCCATTCAAATTTCCATCTATGAAAAACAGTCCTATGATTCGATCCCTGAAAACTCCTGCCCAAACATTTAATTTTTGTGGATACTGCGTGTGTGTTTCAAGCATCCAGTGAGGGTTTTCGTCAGTCCAATATCTGAAATTATGGCGATTAACTTTTCCACTGAGTTCGAAAGTTGCTTCATCTGAGAAGACAAATAGAGATGACAAAAAATTTGGGTTTTGGTTACTACTTTCCATTATTAATTCACTAAATTCAAGTCGTGGATCAAAATCATCTTCATTTAACTCTTAGTGAAGGTGAATTTTGTAAGGATGAAATTTCAAAAGTTTCAAATTCTTATGAACTGAAAATGCACTCATATCAAACTGTTGACTGGCTTTTCTGATTGATAACCTTCGATTTTCAACAAATGCCTGGGCCACTTCCATTTGTCGAGCTTCCGATGTTTCAGATTTTGGTCTTCCAGATTTTGGGCGATTTTTATTTGTCCTTGTGTCTAGGAATCGTTTGATGGTACGGGACACAGTAGATTTCGAAATTCCCACTTGATCTACACGGAAAGTTTCGTTGAATAAAATCACAACTTCATCATAGGACCTTTCTTTATCGCCTCACCCTCGCATCATTAAAAGAGAAACTCTCTCTTCCTCTGTTAAAGTAGCCAATTATGCAGAAAAAAACGCGAGAACTAATGAAAAATGAAATAACTTTTTCCGTACAAAAGTGCGCTCCTGCCTCTACAAAAGTTGGAAGGAACTGAACGTTCTCGTAGAAATTTCACAAAACAAATACTGTTATTAAGAACACTTTAAAAAAACATTCATAAAAACTAAGATATCACAGATATTGTTTTTTAAACTGAATGTTTTTTTGTCAACACGGGTAGCTAGAGTTTGTAAATATTTACAAATTTATGGACGCTTAAGGTTTATTTCAATTTTGTGCGATTGCAGCGGCACCTTGCGAGAATCGAAAAAAATGCGCAATATAAAATTCACGTATTTTTGGCCGTAGAATCCGAATCCGCTATAAAAATAGGGATTTTCATTACAAATTTCAAAGTTGCCCCCCGCCTGCCCCATCCACTGGGTTAGGAGTGGGAGAGTCGAATCTAATGTCATTGGATAGATTTCGTAAAAATAACAAATACGTGTTTTGCAGTTTTTGAATTGGACGTTTTTTTATGGGCACAAGACGCTACTCTTGAAACAGGAATTTTTTTTTTCATTTTTTGCGAATACAGCGACACCATACAAGAATCGAAAAAAATGTCCGGAATAAAATTTACGTATTTTTTGCCGTAGAATCCGATTCCACAATAAAAAATAGGGGTTTCCATTTGAAATTTTAAAGTTGCCCCTCACTCCACCCACAGGGTGGTGGGTGGGGTCATTTTGGTATCAGTAGATAGTTTTTTGAAAAATTTTTGACACGTATTTTTTTATTTTTCGATTTGATGCAAACTGTTCGAGATTTTCCACCGTTTCCATACTTTTCTAACACGCGGTATATTATGGTGACATATTACACCCGAATCATGCATTACAACTATCTACATACCTACAACAACACAGTATAAATAGCACTATGCCTACAAGTCGTCACATAACTTGTCTGTTAATACCGATAAGATGTTATAAATTATTGGATTGCCTAAAATATAATTTGCAAGATATTGTCTTTCATGTCAATATAAAAATCATTGGTAATACCGACTTTGAGGTTAGGTGAGATTATGCAATAACAAATATCTAAGTGATTATTTCACATAAATCACACAAGCTAAAAAAAACATTGATTTTTAATAAATAAAAATTTAGTGTCCTGTAAAATTTGACATACTATTATGTTCCTTACAATAAGCGAAAATCAAACAAATGAACCCGGCAAGGATTTATCTTGGATACATATTGGGTTCACGTACAATGAAAACTTCAATTGGTGACAGTTGATACTTGTCCATAATATTTTCGCTAAGTAACAGGTTTTAAAATTTAACATATGTAGTTACAGAATAACCACTAAGATTCTCCAAAACTAGTTCGTTGACAAACGTCAAATTCTGCAAGGTTAGGACACTTTAATATGAAAACTTTTTATCTTTGCATGTTTAATTTCTGTACTTATGAGATCACGATATTTTTCAAGAAATTCTGTCATCATGACTGCGTCTACTCTAGGTAAATTATCCGACTGGGCTTTAAATAATCCCATGCTCGTGATAGCTCAATTAAAACAGTCTTCAAACTCCTCAAAACAGTCAACACACATACAATTAGTCCTTCTTGGATAAGTAAAAACACACTTTTACGCACTTTTATCATAGTAAACTGTGCTCCTCTAACGCCGCTTCTATTGACATGCCCGTATTTTGTGACTTGCGACGTCACACCAATAAGTCACGTGGTTTTGCTTACATAAAAACTCGAATTTTAAAGTCGAATATTTATCGAGTAAAATATTTTATAATTTTTTTTTTATTATATTCTCAAATTATTTGTTACATATTATGAAAAAATAATAAATTTAAGCATTTTCAAAAATCATCCATCTTCCTCATTGGTACTGATTTTAAGAACCATATGTCTCTGTCTTGCAACCCGGAACTTCGAAATCTGTTCCCATTCGAAAAACATTTCCAAACATCCCTCTGGACTCGTTATTACCTCCTTACTTAAACATAATATTTTTAGTCGCAAACTCCTCTATAAATCCTTATTTTACTATAAGGAAAGTAACCAGACTGCAACCAAAGTTACAAATCTGGCGTGTTAAGTGTAATAATTGCATATTACCATCAAAACGCTAATGCTTCGATTGCAACAAACACCAGCCGAAAGACTGATCCTACTTAAAGGAGCTCCCTTGCCAGTCGTCACACACCACTTGCAGACTGCAGTTTCGAGCTGTTGGCTCTCGTCAGTGCAAGGTAGGTATTTATTTTTCGATTGCAACAGACACTACACCGCTAGATGGCGCCTGCTGGCTGTATTACATGTCGCTATTGTAAAAATACCGGGATGTACTATAGTCAAAGGATTCTCATGTCGGTCGTCGCATACCTACCTTGCACTGACGAGAGCCAACAGCTCGAAACTGCAGTCTGCAAGTGGTGTGTGACGACTGGCAAGGGAGCTCCTTTAAGTAGGATCAGTCTTTCGGCTGGTGTTTGTTGCAATCGAAGCATTAGCGTTTTGATGGTAATATGCAATTATTACACTTAACGCGCCAGATTTGTAACTTTGATTGCAGTCTGGTTACTTTCCTTATAGTAAAATAAGGATTTATAGAGGAGTTTGCGACTAAAAATATTATGTTTAATATTCCGCCTTCTAAAAGCACATTTGAACTATTTATGCTAAGCCAAGTCAGGCTATTTATTTTTCGATTGCAACAGACACTACACCGCTAGATGGCGCCTGCTGGCTGTTTTACATGTCGCTATTGTAAAAATACCGGGATGTACTATAGTCAAAGGATTCTCATGTCGGTCGTCGCATACCTACCTTGCACTGACGAGAGCCAACAGCTCGAAACTGCAGTCTGCAAGTGGTGTGTGATGACTGGCAAGGGAGCTCCTTTCTTGTTCAATTCATCCAAAAAACAAAATCACTTGGTAAGAATGAATGCCCTGAAAGGTAGATTAGTTCAATTGAATTTGACATATTTGGAGAACTTAAAACCACGCGGCACACATAGCGACTATTGCGCTATTCTTGTTCCACCCATCACATACTAATTTAAGTGTCTCTATGCCTTTCAGATTAGTTTGTGTAAGTCTGCAAAGCTGAGCTGATTCCATTGAAGCCTTTATCGTACTCATTCGTAGTCCATGTGTACGGCTCTTCTTTAGTCTATTTATCTTTGGGTCAACCCTGTACAAAGCAAAGATGTTTGGTCCGGCAATTTCGGTAATACTTGATTTTTTTGACAGTAAAAACTGATTGTGAGTAAAGTATTTCTATTATTTTCATGGCGTATTTTTGTATTTGTATTTCCAGCCCAGATAAAGATGGGGTTGACGGAGGAACCTGATAATATCCTGCTCGTCGTTGCTGCAATTAGGAGATTCTCTCTCTCTCCCTCTCTCTCTCCCTCCCTCTCTCCCTCTCTCTCTCCCTCCCTCCCTTTGAAAAACACAGTCTTGCAAGAATAAATTGCCAAAGATATTTAGATTGGATATTTCAAGGACAATTGGGGCCTGCATTGCGGTACCAGAGCTTTCCACCTTCAACCATACTTAGTCTGGAAATCTAGGAGATTGGTATAATATTGACTATTAATTTTTTTTGTATTAATTATTTTTTGTTCGCTAATACAATTTTATAAACGTAAAATTTCACCTAAACTTATATTTCAAACAACTTCACATTATAAAATCTATTTATGTTATCATTCATTTTATACAATTTTTTTAATTTCCCTTACCAATAATTTCAGTCTCGTCTATAGGAGGCTGGTTTTACGAGAAAAAAGACAACTCAACTAATTATCAACTATAGATGGTGCCCAGATAATATAAATTTTTCATTGTCTCCTTTTTTCGAACAAAACAAAAATGTGTTTTTTATGTTATAAGTACTATTCTGTGCAAAAAAGCGTACAATTCTTGAACGTGATTATAAGGTTTTTTTAGCTATGTAAATAGTGACATATTGATGTTGAGCGACAAATTCATTTCTAAAAGTAATAGTCATAATATTCTGAAGCTTTATTTATTATAAATATACCAGAAACTTTATTTCAAGACGAATAATTTAAAAATACACTTTATATATTCTATGCAATAACTTTATTTCAATATGAATAGTTTTTTAAAAATATAAAAGACCGCGCGATTCGCGGTGGCTGATTGCAGCGCCGGGCGAGGTCATTAACAAATAATAACAAATTGAAATAGATTAACCTAGAAAACAGTACACAAATGATGACTTGTAACATCACAGTTATTGGCGCCAAATAACTACTTATTTACAAAATTCAAATTTGTCGCCGAAGAAACTATATTTTTTTCGCTTTAAAAGTCCTGAATTTTACATTTTTATAAATGTTGGTAAAAAGGAATGGTAATGTATTGGTACGAGGAGAGGCTTATTATCAGAGTAACCTAGGAATAGAAAAAGCATTTTCAGAACTGGAAGAAATATAAGGTTGATTGATCCAGATGTTATAAAAATGGGTGTTGTGGTGAATGCCTTAAAATTACGAGGTGTTGAAAGTCTATTGATTAAACATTACGGCTTTCAATGAAGAATAATTGGTGGCCTAAAATTTTACAATAATATATTACTAGAGAAGACACCACTGGCACTGGAGGGAAATGATGTAATTCAAAATATAGATTGGTTTGATGAAAAAATTGTTGAGGATGAAATAGATGAGTTATCGGAAATAAATGATTTAGTCATTTAAATTGTGTTTGATTGCTTGTGTTTATGATTAAAATAAATTGTTTTTTATACCGCGTATTTTGTTATCATTGTTATTTGATTGCAAAAGCGGTAGTATCCACGTGTTGCAAGCAAAACTGGTAATCTCCAAAGATTAGTAGTTAATTACGTATGTGGTATTAAAAGTAATAGGTTTTGAAGGCGTCAAAAATAATCTAGGACTCCCATAAAATTTATTTTCAAAAAGTTGTGGCTTCTAAAACATTAGTTAAAGCGGAGATTGCCGGTTATGCTTTTAGACCCCTGATACAGTACGGGGATCGCTATTGGGCGTATAGGGAAATCCTATACAATTATGTACTTGTGCAATATGGGTTAGAATCACGAACTGATATGAAATCGATGGTAGGGCATAGGCACGACAGCTGGTCAATCTGCTGCAGTTAATAATGTAAATGTATTTAGAGCGGAAGGTGTAGGTGACCGGTTGTCAAATAAGGAATTTACGAATTAGTGTCATCCCAAAATATTAATTTATTGAAATTAATTAAGGTGGTCAACAAATAATCAAAGTGGGCTACAATAAATAAATTTATTGTATCACGCAGTGAATGCCCACCATAGTACTATTTAATTATCTGTTTCCCTTCTGTTAAATAAATATCCATTTGAACAGGTTAATGTCATTTTGTGTGCAATAAAACTTACCTATGACCTAAGCCCAACGGACTAGTAAATAATAAGTATAGCTATGACATCGACAATCTCAGCAGCGCCAGCGTACAGCGCATTGGATCGTCCCACCCCAATCACTTTCCATTAGATGACATTCTCACCCATATTGCACATGTACATAAGTATATAAGGTTTTCCTATACGCCTAATAGCGATCCCCTTATTGTATATAAAAGTATGTCAAAGAATATAATAATATTTTTAACATACTTCATTTTCTTTAGATGCAAACGCGCTCCTAAACATCTTCGGCCGATTTCCAACATCAGGTGCTGTGGTAGTGAAGTCCTTGGTCCCAGACATTATTAAAAGCATTTAGTTATTTAAGAGAAAACTAATAATTGGTTTTCCAGGACGTTTATTTGAGGTTGGCAAATAGTAAAGAATAAAGCACTTGGATCATCTGATTAATATGGCTTACTAATATTATACTGATAACGGCAAATAAGCCAGAAACTAGTATATGGTAGTAACAATCACATTTAAATAAATATTTTTCTGCTGAACCTGTTGCAGTTAATCTGTTTCGTATTGCTCATCTTTGAAATAACATTCATTATTCAGATTTATTTTGAAACTAATTATTATTCAGGCAAGCGAATCTTAAATACAATACTGACAGAGTTCCCTTTATTTTAAAAACACCCTGTATAAAAAAAATGCTCCATCTAATGAAAGAAGCAAGGCGTTAGAAACCATATATACCTTGAATATTTATTGATCGAGAGAACTGATGAGGTCGTACTTTTTTTCTTTAATTGGCCTTCAGTAACGGCTTTCGTTTTAGCAAAAGGCCAAATAAATTGCACGAGGTATCGATCTTCTCAATTAATTTTTTCCTACGTTAACGATTTATTAAGGAACACCTAATCAGGAAATACAATTGACTCTCGTTGACACACAAACTTTTATAAAGAAATTGCCACTACGTGGGATCTGCATCTAGAATTACTCATAATACTAATTAATATGAACAACCAAACATAAAAATTGACCCAACTACAGCCTACTTAACTAAGATCACATCTAGTTGCTTAATTTCAATGAATATTGCATGGGCTCGCCTGCAGGACCATTAACCATGTCTCATGTCACGTAGCTAGAAGGGCATGTCTACAAACAAAACGTTCGAAGAGGTAAATAGATGGTTGTGAAACGCAACTTCTCGTGCTGTCGGTATTTCTAGAGACATCTAATGCATAGCATAGACGCCGAAGCAGTTAATAAAATGATTTCAGTAAATTGTTTTTTTTTATTTTGGTATAGTTTGTCCCATATATAAAAAAAACTCACAAGAAAGCATAATAGTCCAAGATCCCAGAGCCGCCAGACCTACGTCATTTTAGCACAGCTAAGATTTTCACAATACGTGTAATATGTAGGTAAAAACGTATTGTGTACTAGCTAGCTTGAAAGCGGGACCCTTTTACAGACAATAGGTATTGAAGGTAAATAAAAATATTACTCTTACGTTCGTATAGCAAAAAGAATGTAACTTCATTAAAAGTCGTCCGTGGTGTTGTGGTTGTGTTGCCCGATTGTCACGCGTGTGGTTGAAGGTTCGAATCAACTCTTTACAGTTTTTTTTACTACATTTTGTATGAGATGTATTTCGGTTCGATTAGCATCTAAAATACCTCTTCCAGCGGCCTGTATATCAGTGTATGCGCGGAAGCTATACAACCTTAGGCGAGGGATGTATAGGAGATATACCATCCTTCGGAGGGGATGTAAAGCCGTCGGTCCCTTGTCTATTAAATGTTAGGCAAGTAAAAGATCCCTACTCTTCTTAAGGGAAGAGGTTCGGCAAAATTCCTGGTTGGGGGTAGCTCGTCTACAGGCGTCGGTGTTAGGCCTCAGTAGCGGAAATAGGCCGACGTTAAATAAATGTATAAAAAAAAGCAACTAAAATATCTAATACCAATATTCCTTTATAGAGTAAGAACGCAAAGCCTCCAGACCTACGTCACTTTTTCAAAGCTAAGATTTTCAGATAACAGGTACTGAAGGTGAATAAAAATCTTAATTACTCTTTTAGGTTAAAGTAGCATAGCTGGTTTTTATATATGTTTTACACAATATTATTAAGAACCAACATTATTGCCAGACGCTTTCCGTGGACCCAAACTTTCTCCAGACGCTGTAAAGCTGGAGAAAAAATTGGGGATGTTATAGTAGCAAACTTGAATTTTACAGGTATACATGCTGTCCATTTTATCAGGGCCCTCGAGAATATCTCGCTGAATATCGGTCGTACAAAAAAAAATATTTTTACGAAAATTTTGCCGATTTATATAACCTACAAAATGGTTTAAAGACATTTGAAATCCATGGCCTACTTTAAGAGTTATGGCGGAAAATATCGAAAATGCGGAAAACGTCTAGGCCAAATATCTCCGTTATTTGAAGAGATACGAGAAAAATTCTAAGGCGAAATTTTTTTGAAAAACAGAGCGTTTCAACGAGGTTTTATCTAATTTTTTTTCAAAACCGCTGTATTTTGAGATTTAGTCTTCAGGCTGTTAAAAAAATTATTTTGAAACGGGCGGGAAATGGCGCCATTAAATAGAGTATTTTCCTCCCTTTTCAACGATATACCACATGCCATATTTATTCATTGGTACTACGTTAGTAATTACAAAAACAAAATAAATAATTTTTTTTTAACAAGCATTATACTTGCCGTGGAGAAGTATGATTAAATAAAACGATAATATAATTCAATAAGTTGTTCAAATCTTTGGTATAATAAAACATTAACACAATTAAGAAGAATAAAGTAAATTCAGGTAACAAAAACAAAATAATAATCAAGAAAGCAACATGGAGCAATTATGGAAAGAGTATTCGCAGTTATGCCAATGTACAGAGGTCCTCCATAAAAGCGTCACTCCTTGCTCAGAAAGCTAAAATGTCTTTACCAATTAATTTAAGTATATATCCATTTGTTTGTATTTCATGATTTCACTATTATTTCAATTATTTTAAAATAGTTGGATATGAACAAACTTTTTTTTAACAGCCTGAAGAGTAAATCTTAAAATACAGCGGTTTTGAAAAGAATTAGATAAAATCTCGTTGAAACTCTCTGTTTTGCACAAAATTTTCGCCTTAGAATGTTTCTCGTATCTCTTCAAATAACGGAGATATTTGGCCTAGACGTTTTCCGCATTTTCGATATTTTCCGCCATAACTCTTAAGGTTAAGCATTAAAATATTATTGAATAATTATTAAATAATTCCATCAAGACAAATAAACAATTTAAATTTCATGAATCTGTCTAATAAAGCCCTCTAATGCTCTCACTCGCACTCATATACATACATAATGCCCTCACGCTCTCACTCACAGCGGACCTTTCATCGTGTCTGAGGGGATGTTACACCCTTCGTAATGGCCTGGCGCTTACAAAAGTTCTTAAAATAATCCCATTCTAACATTGCCGCAGTTATTGTTGCAAAAGCTTGTCGAATTTTGGTTTCTAACTCCTGGAGGTTTCTTGAAGATGATTAATATTTCTTTGATGTACCCCCCACAAGAAAAAATCCATAGGGGTTAGGTCAGGTGATCTGGCTGGCCACCTTGTGTACCCATATGTCGATATGATTCTATTTTGAAATGTGTTTTTAAATAATTAGACATCTCGAAGGTTATGTGGTGGAGTTCCATCTTCTTGGAAATTAATGCTTCTTCTCAAATTCATAGGTAATTCTCCTAAAAACCGCGAGCAGAAAAAAATAGGACAACTTTTTGTTTCTAATTAAATCTGTCTCTATTTGAATATGTAATGAGTAGCCGAAATAAAACAGATATCACGTTTAATTTATTTTTTATTTTAATGCTGTAGTTATTGCTATAGTAAATTATGGATGGTTAATGAGACAAATTGCACTGCGTTATAACATTCACAAAAATTTGGTGTATAACATTTTAGGAAAGTGGAGAATAAACGGTCCGATTAGTAGAAATCCTGGATCAAAGGACAAAGGATATCCTACTTAACAAGAAACTAACTATTAATATTTCGTTATTGCACCATTTCTATTTATAACTTCTATAAGTCTGTTTGGTATAGAATTAAATAACCTTATAAAATAATCATTAGTAATAATATTTTCCCATGCATTATTTACTATTTCCAGTAATTCCTCGGCATTCCATGGTCTCACATTTCGTTTTTGGATACTTCTTACGAGTGGTCCCCATACTTCTTTCACAGGGTTAAGATCTGGACAATGACTGGGCCAGTTAAGAACATTGATGTTGTTATCTTGAAACCAGTGAGTTACGGTATGAGCAGTATTAACGGAACAATTGTCTTGTTGAAATATGAACTCATTATTAGGAAATAATTCTGACAGGGAGCATAATATTGTCTAAAATCCTAATATACGTTTCACTATTAAATCGTTCCTCAATATGCCACAAAACACCAGGACCACGTGCCGATATCCAAGCACATATTAACGGAAAATCTACCACTTTTATCATTGTTAGATATATATTTCTCATCGAATCGAGTATTCGGAGGGCGGTAAACACGAATACGACCACTGTGCGTTGATTGGAAAGCTTTTTCGTCTGTAAAGATTACATTGTTCCAAAAATGTACATCATGCGCTAAAAATTCAAGCGCAAATCCTACTCGAGCTTCTTTATGTTCAGCTTTAAGTAAGTATTTCTGTGCTGCTGCATGACAGCGTAGCTCCGATTCTCTTACTCGCCGGCGACCAGTACTACTCCATCCAGGAAATTCGTTTCTTCAGCATAACTGAGTAAAATGAATTTACCAATTGCAAATCTTGTTGTTGAGTTGATATCCTTCGTCCCCCTGATCCAGGATCTCTACTAATCGTACCGTTTATTTTCCAATTTCTTAAAATGCCACACACCGAATTTTTGTCAATATTATAACGTAGTGCAATTTGTCTCATTGACCATCCATCTTCTGCTTTAGCAATAACTCCAGATTTAACCTAATCGCTTATATGAGGCATATTAGTTTTTTGCACACTTGCAATAAATTATGACAACTAACTGACAATGTCACAAAAATTAAAGTTAGATGTATATAACTAGATTTTAGCAAAATACCGTTATAAGACTTGTCCTATTTTTTTGCTCATGTACCTAATTCCACTTAAAGTCGTCTGAAATAAAATAGGACCTATGATCCTAGTACCCACAATTCCTGCCCATACATTCACCCCAAACACTTCTTGGTGATTTCCTTCTCTAAATTCATGTAATTTTTCCTGAGACCAGTAACGCAAATTATTTCGGTTAAACATGCCATTGTTAGTGAACCGACTTTCATATGTGAACAGAATTCTGGAAACAATGTTTCTATTTTCTAATAACCAATTGCAATAATGACCTCTCCTAGCTGCATCAGCTTCATAAAAACGCCGATGAAGTTGATATTTATATGATTTATATCCATGTTTTCTCAATATTCTTCTAACAGATTCTCGGATACTATCAAGAGCATTTCCATCAATCTCACGTGTACTTTCATTTTTATTCATTTGCACGGATGCTAAAACATTAATCTCTGTGGCCTCGTCAATAATAAACGTATTTTGTTCGTTATCATTTGGCTGGGCCCTAAATTTTTCTTCTAAAATCTTAAACTATTTTCTACAAGTTCAAATGTGCTTCTAGAGGGCAGAATATTAAAACATAATATTTCTTTCGCAAGCTTCTCTATAAAATCCTTATTTTACTATAAGGAACGTAACCAGACTGCAAGAGTAGCTGTTTACTCTTCGGGCTATGTGCCCCGCCGAGAGCTGAATTATAAGTACCAAGCCTGCCGCGTTAAGTGTAACAATTGCATATTACCAACAGGACGCTAATGCTTCGATTGATAACATGCAATTCGCGCCAGGACTGTAACTTGTAATTCAGCGCTCGGCGGAGCACATAGCCCGGAGAGTAGTTGTTAGTTGCAGTCTGGTTACGTTCCTTATAGTAAAATAAGGATTTTATAGAGGAGTTTGCGGCTAAAATATTATGTTTTAATATTTTCTACAAGGGTGATGCCTTCCAGGATACTGATATAACCTTTCAGCTTGATATGCATCTTTTAGATTCCCCATAAATAAGTAACATGTCTACCTTTTCATTTTGGGTAAATATCACCATTTCGTATTTTTTTAAAACTTTTAAATGGTTATATTAGCAAATAAATCACAAGCAAATTAAAAAAGCACTACTATACATAAACTTTATCAAATAATAACTTCATTTTGTCATGGCACGCTTGTAAAATTTAATACATACATTAGTATAGTTGAAGTAATCAATTCCCGGTACATAAAAAACGCAACAAAAACTTTACGACCTCATTAAAATACCATCACTCTTTGTGCTGTCTCGACCGCTTTTATAGTTTTTTTATGTGTGTCGGGTCTTTTGATGACAGGCATGCCGCATAGTCCGCGACGATAATAATTATGTCGTACAGTTTTTTTGCGTTTTTGAGTGCAGGGTAATCCTTACTTGACGTACAGGGTGGACCATTAATAATAGGCCATAATTCAGGGCTAGATTCTTTGGGCCAAAATATGATTTAGTAAAATGTTGCTGTGGAAATAGATACAGGGTGTCAAAGTTCAAATTATTTTTTCGTTTTTTTGCAATAACACAACAGCCTTTTGACTGATCTTCGTCAGATTTGCTAGAGGAACATTTTTTATTCTAAGAAACAATAATTTATGTATTACATCACGTTAGATCATAGAGGGCGCCACAGGACCTGTATCTGATGATGATTTTTTTTCATATTTTAATTTACGAAACGTTGTGGTACTTCTGACCAGAAAATCTGAAGAGGGTGTCATTTCCACGCATAAAAGGTACACTTGGTAGAACTTGATAACTCCAACCGTTTTCGAGGAAAGTGCCGTTAAACATTTCAATAATTTTTTGAAAGACAAATTCAAGTTTAATGAAACAAAATGTATTTATTGAAAAAAGTATCAGCAACTCGGTCGTTCAATTCTAACAGCGGGTTACGGTCTAGTATTACTAATATGTACATTCTAATACATACGAATTTTAAGTTCGGCTTTGTACTATTTCGTTCGCAAATTGACTCGCTTACCTTTATAGATTCTTAATGTGCTTGTTTGATGACACCATGCTGAATGGTCCAACTGCGATAATAATGAGGTCGTAAAGTTTTTGTTGTCTTTTTTGAGTGCACCGTACACCCGAGCTCGACTATAACTGTTATATCTTAAATTGTCTTTGTTATATTTTTTTATATCTTGACTTCACTTTCCTGCAATCTTTAATGGCGGGTAAATATTCTGACTGAAAATATCTTAATTATTTGCACAAAATCTACTGAATATTCTATATTTGACCGCTATATTTGATAAGCTACTCGCAATCCTGTGCCGCCAAATCCACCGAAGAGTCGACGCCAATGAACATCATTTCTTTCAATTCTTTCTCCCGACGTAATAGTACACCGACTAGAGAAGGCAAGGTAAACTTCCTAATGAAAAGATGACAAACATTCGCTGTTGCTATTGCAAACAGACATGCAATTAAGGCTGGAGGAAACCGAACTTTCTTCTGTCTGAAAGTAGGCCAAAATAGCGCGCAGTGACCGACAGAGCCAGAGGTGATAGCAAGTAATGTAATTAAAATGTATATTTTTACGAGATTAACTTCAACGTTTAAATGTAACGGAAGTTTTCGCTAGTACTATATATGCATCGCAACCATCTGTCGTTGCCGTTGGGGGCCTTGAACGAGAGCGTCAGCTGCTACCGCTTTGATTTGGATTTTCTGTTTCTAACTCTTGAGTTTGATTTGTTTAAAAATCGTTAAGCCATAGGGTTGAATCCTTCTATCATGAACTATTTGTTACTTTGCCTTATTTTTCTCGCAGAAGGTAACGCCGTCTTTAGAATCTACTATATCGGGATAGTTGTGAAGATGTTTGATCCCACCCCAATTAATTACAAATAAAATCCTGGTCACGGCACCAATGAAACGGTTGTAGGGTATGTGGCTTTATTACACATAAAATACTGGCAATGAAGTCACCAATATATTAATTACTATTTATTTATCTGAAGAATAAACAAATAAGATTGTCCATTTGCGTGATCGTCTAATTTTGTTAGTGTAGGAGCCAAATTTCGTTGTGTGTGTAGTAACCCTTTTTAATTACCCCAGATTCTTTTATATACAGTTTAATATTACTTGTTTCTGTCTGATACTATATAACTTAGAAAATTAATCACTCTGTTAATTTAAATACCTGGTAAAATTGAACACACTGTCTATTAATTGAGGGACCTCGTTAATTTGATATATTATTTATGTAGTATTTTATTACTCAAGATTGCCACATTTATTAGTTGAAATTTGTTTTCTATTTTGCTTTTGAATTTAAAACCTTTAATTAGTTTATTACTTATATGATGAAAAGGTAAAGGTGAAAGAATAAGACAATAATTGATGGGAAAAAATAGTAATAAAAACCCATTTTATTTCATATAAATTGATTCAACAATAGTCAAACATGTAATCAAAGGTAATCCAAATATTTGAGACAATTGTCTAAATATTATAATAGGAAAATTTGCGCTGCTATACTAATGACCATACTATAGATATGCTGGGTATTTTGATGCAATAACAAGAACTGAGTTACAAAAGTATGCTGTGTTATTTTAATAGTAATTAGAGTTGTGGCAATGGCCTGATAATGATAATCCATAATTAGAGCTGTTAGCAATCGCTAGGTAATAATGGTTTATAATTAAAGAAAGTTATTAGCAATCGCTAGATAATAATAATTTATAATTAAAGTTGTTAGCAATAGCCAAATATTGAATCGAATGCAAAACAGAGGACAAGAATCATGTCATGTTTATACATTATCAAAGTTAAGTTGAGAAATGAGCATTAAATACTCATGTAAAAGATCATAGAATGTTGAGGAAAAATCCTTTGATTATAATTAAAACAAGCAGTCTACCAAATTTTGTATGACTGTCCAACAACGTAAAACAAGGTGGGTAGATGTAAATCAAATAGACGAGACGTCCCGGTTCAGTACTCGACGAAAAGTAAACCCTTCTTAATACGAACAAGTTTACGGGCTAATTAACCCAGCACTGACCGATGGCCTGTACAATTTGTGAGCGCAAAGTAATTAAATGGATGGATCGTTATTAAACAATCATAGAAAACCAAATAGATCGCTGGTGAGAAATCTCAGATAATCATTTGAAAGATAAACATTACTATGACATTTGACATGTCCAAAATTAGGCACACAGTAGCCTTAATAAGTACATCAAAGGAAAAATAATGGAAGTGAAAGTTACTTGTTATTTTGCAAACGCAAATTTCCCTAGTAAAATATTCAGAAAATGAAATTTTATGAATTAAAATCGTGAATAAAATCATAACTGAATAACTGGTAATATAATATTATGATAGTTAAAAATCGAAGCTAATATTTCATTTAAAAAAATCTAATATTCTTTTAGTGCCACAAATGCGCCAATTTTCCCCATTACCCCCGACGAAACCACAATATAAATGCAATTTCCAATAATAAAATAGCGTCTCGAAATAAGCAAGCGATCACCTTTTAGAAATTTATGCCTGAGAATTTCCGTGCGCCCTGTATAGCGTTATATCGCCCGTGAATGCTCTTCCCCAGCTTCTCCATGTTTAACGTACTCGTTGAACATAACAGAGAGATTAAAATGGCACTTCATAAAGAGTACGCCAAAGAATGGTTGTCTACGAAATGAATAGCAAAATTAAATATGGATTTTCTTGGATCGTTTGGCTTGTAGTTTAGATAATTAATCTCAATATTACCATTAGAACAGCTAGCCCAGAGGGTCAGCGATGTGACTTTGGTAAAATATCCACACAATAATACCATAAGAACAACGAGCCCGGAGAGTCAGCAATGTGACTTAGGTATATTGAAATGCAATTACTCAGGAGCACAGCGAATGATAGCATTCGACGATGTAACTCGGGAGTGATAGAAGTGGCATCTCCTTCGGTAAACAAGCTGGTCTTCTTTTATATGGTTCCTGATGTCACCCTTCTACCCGGATTATGCATCTCCGCTTGTTTCTTGTGGGAATATGTTTATTTTAACGCTATTATAATATTCGACACGACGTAGCCCTGTGCAGCACTTTATAGTGACGCTCAACTTTCTATCTTTTTCTATGGTTAAGCTAGAAACGCGTAGGCGATTCCATACTATGGGAATACACGAAGTACTTGACGTTTATCTGAATATACGATAAACAAACCCTGCGACTCGACTAGATTTTCTGTAAATTCTGTCTCAAAATTGTAGCGTTTAACTTTGCTTTAAAAATATAATTTTAAAAGGCATTTCTGGTAAATTTAACGTGTGCAATATTTAATGACTACATAAATGAAAAAAATGAAATGAAATGAATTAAATGCATCAATTACTTAAATTTGGAAAATAACTAGGAAAAAATTAAATTTGTATATGGGGTATATAGGCTGGGGCCGTTACCTTTTTGAGATAAAAAAATTAATAGCAGGCAACGGCCGGCTGGAAAATATAATTGAGGTCATAAAAAATGAAAAATTAAACTTTGGAACTTGAGATGAAGGGAAGTAGTGAAATGGGGTGCTATTTAAGGGATGAAAACCGTTTTTCGTGATTTGTGGCGAAACGTGACCTCCTAGAGAAAAGTGTTTCATACAAAAGTTGTAGATAATAAAAAAATCAAAATTTTCTATTATATATATTTTTCGACATAACCTCAAAGTTTGCGACAAAATGACGAAAAACTGATTTTTCTGTTTTTATTTTTTTTCTCGCATGAAAATTATTTAATTTAAATGAAACTTTGTGAAAGTACGTAATTGTTTGCATATAATAAGCATGAATTTTTTCAATTATGGGAAATAAATATTTTTCGAGATTTTACCATTTTTCCGAAAAACACCCCTATCTTCGGCGAACAACTTTATTGATTTTTTTTTTGATTTTGATGTTCTACTAGTGCTCATTTTTTTCGTCGAGATGTCTACTTCCAAATGGTACGTCGACGTTAGTGATTTATTGTCATTTAGCAGCTTAAAATTAAGAAAAACCGAAAAAAAAATTTTTTTTCGAATCTCGAATTTGTCGGTTTTTTTCATTATTTTCAATTTTTTAGCATATTTATGTTAATAATTCATAATATTTTAATGAAAAAACTTACTTTGGTATAAAATAAATAAAGTTGAATGAATTTCATCACGGAAAGGTAGGGAAAACTTCATGAAACTTAACATTTACATGGAAATCAATAATACTTTATTAATTTTCATAAGCTACAGTTAAGTTTCGAAAACTTTATATGCATATTAAATTATTCTAAATACATATGATAAAATACAACATACAATTTATTTATATTTGCTACGAATTCTTTACTTTATTTACAAATATTTACTTTATTAATATTGGTTGTGTATAGCTTATAAAAAGAAAAATCAATAAAATAATTGTTAAAATCTAATCAATTTTAGGCCTTTTTTGTTGTGGTTCGCTTTCTTCATCGATCAAACTCTCAAATTCTATATTATCTTCAAAATCATTGGCATTTTCAGGCTCTTCAATTTCGATGTCATTATTCTTTGCTGGCTCTTCATCAATATCTTCAGAATCACTTACATCTACAAATACTTCTCTGTCTCTATTTGAACAGTTCTCAGTGCATGTATTGCATAGATTGGTATATCTTAAGCCGTTTTCGGCAGCCACACCTTTGATTATTGCATCCACTTTCACAAGTACAGCTAACGCTTTTTAACAACTTTCCGAGAATCAAGTCGGAACTGTCAGAGATGTATTTCGGCACGAGTCTTCCTAAATTTTCGTTCCAGCCCCAGTCCTTTGCTTTTTTGTTGTCCTGATCGTTGTCAAAATTACCCAACCAAGTTTGCAATTGGTAATAGACTCTGTAGGAGTGTTGTGCAGCTGCTTCTTCAGTTGGAGGGAGTTTTTCCAATTTAAAAGTGGATTTGTTTGTAGCTTGCTGATACAGCTCAAATCGTAATTGATTTAATGAGTTATAAAATAATGAAAGAAATCGACAAATTCGAGATTCGAAAAATTTTTTTTTCGGTTTTTCTTAATTTTAAGCTGCTAAATGACAATAAATCACTAACATCGACGTACCATTTGAAAGTAGACATCTCGACGAAAAAAGTGAGCACTAGTAGAACATCAAAATAAAAAAAAAATCAATAAAGTTGTTCGCCAAAGATAGGGGTGTTTTTTCGGAAAAATGGTAAAATCTTGAAAAATATTTATTTCCCATAATTGAAAAAAATCATGCTTATTATATGCAAATAATTACGTACTTTCACAAAGTTTCATTTAAATTAAATAATTTTCATGCGAGAAAAAAAATTAAAACAGAATAATCGGTTTTTCGTCATTTTCTCGCAAACTTTGAGGTTATGTCGAAAAATATATAAAATAAAAGTTTTAGATTTTTTTATTATCTACAACTTTTGTATAAAAACACTTTTCTCTAGGAGGCCACGTTTCGCCACAAATCACGAAAAACGGTTTTCATCCCTTAAATAGCACCCCATTTCACTACTTCCCTTCATCTCAAGTTCCAAAGTTATTTTTTTCATTGTTTATGACCTCAACTATATATTCCAGCGGGCCGTTGCCTGGTATTAATTTTTTTTTTCAGCATTAAAAATCCGTAATACGGGATGTTTCACTTGCAAATAAAACCAGGGCTTCAGTTGATTTTGAGCATCAAATTCTGCCACTTTTGGTCCGAAATAAATGTTACATCACAGAGTAGTACTTATTTAATATACTATACTACGCTTTTTCGGTACGTCGGCGTCGACATTTGCGAAGTCCATTAGAATTACACAATTCACCTTTTAAAAATAAATATCAAAAGTTGATGTATTTACAAGGATATTCTTATCTTAGAAATACATTATTTAAATATCTATTAAGCAAATGAAAAGCTTTCGCATTTTGTTCCTTTCTTTATTTGGCATCAATTTTTATGTGAGTCGCCTTATTAGTTTTTGATTACTCATGCAATTACTAAAGATATCTCAAATAATTAGCAATTCTAATGCTAATAAAGCCCATCTAATTCATAAATCACATTTTTATTAATCATAATAACCTAATTTGACCCACAACTAAAACAGTAATACTCGAAAATTAGCCTTATAGCAGTCAAGAGGCGTAATTAATACATCCATGATTGCATTGAGTAACTTACATTAATAAATTATTTCGAGAGGGAATGAGTCACATGCTCAAATCGGGCGCATCTCCTTTTACATGTCCATATGGGAAATGTGGCATATATTTTACATACCAATTAATACGACGCGCGACGGCTGTAGGTCCATTAGCCTAGAAATTGTACCAACTACTCAAGTATTTCGGGAACTGCACATTTACATTGCCCCATTTCCAGAGATGTGTTTTATGCGATGTTGCAGGCTAAAATATTAAGATTAACAGAATTTTGGAATAGACTTAGTAGAAATAAGAACCAAAAACTGTAGCTACCTGGGGCCCAATTCTCGACTTTATTCCAATGGGAAAAACAGAACTTTTCCATGGGAATTCATATTTGCAATGGAATAATCGTAACAGATTATGCACACTCCGCGAGAAGAGTGAAACACAGCTTGCATAGAAAGAGATATTCTATAAGCTGTGATAAAACGGTAATATACGTTATATTATATCAATCGTAGTTTGTTTATTGTTTTACATTTGTAATATTTATTATTTTGATTAATCTGCAGCTTCTTACAATGGATGCAATAATTATCCTAAACCAATTGGAACCAATTGGAAGTGGTCGAGGGGTAAACCGCGGCCAAATTTTGTACATCAGACTTCCTTTTCGTAGAAGAATTCCCTGACTTCCCTGAGACTTCCTTGGATTTCCTCGAGACTTCCCCGGACTTCCTTAAGACTTCCCGGACTTCCTCGAGAATTCCCCGGATTTCCTCAAGACTTCCCCGGACTTCCTGAAATTCCTTTGAAATTCTCCTAATTTTTCAATATAAATGTTAGATATATAAACATTAGTAATATTCTAGTTACTCTTTCTCTTAGTTTATAGAAAATCTCATCTGGAATAAAGAGCATTTCTACAAGTGTTTTTTAGTCTCCCGTAAATTCAAAATTTTTATGTTTTAAATTGTAAGACTGGGAATTGTACGATAATGAATTTCATATATATATATATATATTTTAAATGTATGCTTGTTTTTAAAACAAATTCAGTCAATATTAAGGATTGGAGGTAGGTTAAAAAATAGTTTCCAATTAGGAGATCACAGCTTACAGAGTAAAACTCAATCTGTTATTTTTTTTCTTTATTATTTACTTAAACATTTGGTACAGATATTTTTTTGTAAAATTAAAAAAATCCGAGTCATTTCCCTTGACCTGCTGTAGATGTAGATAGATGTAGAAATTTCTTCTTATTTAAATCATGTTTTTCTTGTCTTAATTCGTCGATATTCGTACAAAAATGCAACTAAAAAAACAAAAATCTTTCACGAATGCATACCTTGCTTAGTTGAGGCATGAGAAAGGAAAATCTAATACGTAATGTTGTTATTGAAAAACAGAAGAAAGCCAGCGAAGATATTAACTTAACAAATTATTTTATTTACCAATAGTAGGTACCCAGAAATATATACTTAAACAAAACTACATATACAAAATATACTATATGCTGTAATATATTATTATAGTTAAAACAAAATATACAGGGTGTTCGTTTTCACTCTACCCCCTAGACGTATTTCCGGGCTGAATTTGAATATCGTTCTGAAATTTCGAACTCTTATCCCTTCCGGTTATACCACAAGTTGACATCAACTTTGTTATTTTAAGTGGAACCATTTTCCTTATTTTTTTGGATTCCTTATCAAAATTGAGGGTAATAGTGTTGAATATCATAAATATGAAATCTAAAAAACTTCGTTTTTTTAAATGCCACCCCATATATTTTTTATACCGTTACATCACATATTGCTTTATACCTTTATTACTGAGTTTATTACTAAGAATTGAGCGATTAATCTAATGATATAAAAAAAATATGGGATACCATTAAAAAAAACGTTTTTTTGTATTTTAAATTTGATAACTGCTGCGCATCTTCTTATAATGCGAATTTCTCCTCCAACTGCTACATTTCTGTAGCTAATCTTCCTTAATGAGCGGATATAGCATTACTTCCAACGATTTCGCATGCCTTTCCCAATCGACAATATTTTAATGTTAATTCTACATACTGCACAACTATTGCATCAGTTAATGACGACAGCACATACCACATCTAACCGCAAGAACGTTAATGGTAATTCCACTTACCGCGCAGCTATACCATCACTCTCTTACAACGGCGCATCCCCATTCCAGTTATCTTTAAAACCAGTTCCACTTCTAGCTACAGCATCACTCCCTAACAAGTGGACATCCTCCTTCCAATTGTTGAGTTTTCAAGTCAATTCCATATTCTCGACGGTTATAACATCAGTCTCTAACGACAGCGCATCGAACATCCAGTTGCTACAGTTGCCTAGAACACTTTCTGCGCAGCTGTTATATCAGTCACTAACGACTGCTTATTCCCCCTCCGATTGTTCTATTTCCATAGCTAATTACACTTCGTGCGCAGATATTACATCGCTCCCTAGTGACCGCGCATCCTCCTTGTCCATTGCGAACTCCTCCTCTAATTGTTGCACTTCTACAAGTAATCACACTTACTGCGCAGATTTAGCATAATTTCCTAACTATTGCGCATACCCTTCCAGTTGTTAATATATTAAGGCCAAGATCTACATACTGCGCTATAACTACTTATAGTAAGACTCCCCAAAAACTGCGCATAAATCCTCTAATTGACGATTGTTAAAAGACAATTCCACGTACTGCGTAGCTATAGAATGACTCCTTAATGACTGCGCATCCTCTTTTTACCTCTCGGAAATGGTCGAGGCTGTCGAAGAATTGGCCAATAATCCAAAACGAGATTTGATATGCAAAATTATTTGAATTCCTCGTCATTCTTCAAAAATTCTCTTTTCAGTTTCATCCGTCATAATAAGGAAATATTTTAATTTTTGTACTACTAAACCTACCTAACCAAAAACTGTTTATGTTGTATTTATCTTATAGGATAGGTGTCAGTCCTTTTCACTATACTCAACATTACAACTCGAAAAAATCACCAGAATTTTTAATCATTTAACGGTCCGTCAAAAATTATTGACCGAATAATTGTTCTGCCAGTTACCCCCAACCATACATTAAAACAGAATCGCTCCTATGATATACAATTTCTCTCATATTCCTGGGATTTTCTTGTGCCCAATACCGGGCGATGTTATGATGGAATAATTCCAAATTAGTGAACCTGAATGAAATTTCAATTGTGCTTTTAGCGGGCGGAATATTAAACATAATATTTTTAGTCGCAAACTCCTCTATAAATCCTTATTTTACTATAAGGAAAGTAACCAGACTGCAACCAAAGTTACAAATCTGGCGCGTTAAGTGTAATAATTGCATATTCCGTATAGAAGTCAGTTTCAAATATTGTTTCAAAAATAACCAACACCATGTCTAAATAAAATCATAAAGAAATAGATATTCGCAGTCGGTTACAACCGAAGAAAATTTTACTCTTTATATCTTGGCCGCTATAGGATTACAAACATTTATAAGTCAAAACATTATGTTTAAAGAATTGTCTACAATGTTAACAGCTTTCCGTTTGTTGTTTTTTCAATTTAGTCCATCTTATCAGACCTGTGTTACAGTCCAAACTTTTACTGCTTCCTGTACGTTAGACAAACAGTGTTTATACTAACCTAGAGAATTGATTCCTTGAAATAAATTATGGAACTGGTTTAAAAGTTAAAACTTGTTTGTTATTATAATGAATGTCAACGTACTGTATTTGGCAAAAGTTATAACAGTAATTATAACGTAAGTTAGAAGATGGATATGAACAAAACAAAGAAGTGTAGTAAGTACAAATTAAACGGTTTTTATTTGTTTTTTTTTTGTATATTGTCTGTAGGCAGTGACAACTTTCTTATACAGAAGTGTAGCGCAAGCATTTTTAATAGGAATTAATTTTATTAAGAAAACCAATACATAACAGAACATATGAAACTTTAATTTAAATGGGTAACTTATTTTTAAAATAAAACACAATGCAACGTTGTATTCTGTTTGATATTAAGTGTTGAGAAAAAGATTTTAATTGTAAAATGTATAGAAAATACTCAAATTATAAAGAAATTTGTAAACTTATTGAAGCACCCTGTATATACCCCATATATAAATTTATTTTTTCTTATTTAGTTTCCAAATTTAAGTAATTATGGCAATTAATGCATTTCATTTTCACATTTATTTAGTCATTTAATATTGGACACAATAAAAGTTACCAGAATGCATTTTAAAATTATTATTTTTAAAGCAAAGTTAAACGCTACAATTTTGAGACAGAATTTACATAAAATCTAGTCGAGTCGCAGGGTTTGTTTATCGTATATTCAGATAAACGTCAAGTACTTCGTGTATTCCCATAGTGTGAAATCGCCTACCTTTTTCTATCTTAACCGTAGGAGGAGATAGAGAGTGGAGTTTTAAATCTGAAACGCTGCACAAAACTACGCCGTATCAAATATTGAAGTTGTACGTAAACAAGTCCCACGTCCGGCTTGGGGGACGCTTAAACTGTGACGTCATTTACAATATAAAAGAAACTGCAGGGCCCAAGAAAAGGGGTAATCAGACTCGAGCTACATCGCAGGACATTGGGTTCGCTGTTGCTCCCTGGAGATTACAATTGCACCACTCCTTGGGTACATCGCTGGACATTGAGCTCGCTGTACCTTGGAGATTGAATTGAAGCATACCCTAAATACATCGCAGGACATCGAGTTCGCTGTACTGACGCCGCAGACAACCATTCTTTGGCGTACTCTTTATGAAGCACCATTTTAACCTCTCTGTTATACTCGACGAGTATACTAAACATGCAGAACCTGGGGGAGAGCATTCACGGGCGATATAACGTTATACAGAACGCACAGAAATTCAGCTGACATAAATTTCTAAAGGTGATTACTTTCTTATTTCGAGACTCCACTTTATTATTTGCAATTGCATTCATATTCTGGTTACGGGGTGTTTAAAAAAGGTGTAATTGACGCATTTGTGGTATCAAAAGAATATTAGATTAATATTTTAATTGGAATATTAGCTTTGATTTTTAACTATCATAATATTATATTACCAGCTATTCAGTTATGATTTTATTCACGATTTTAATTCATAAAATTTAATTTTCTGAATGTTTTACTAGGGAAGTTTGCGTTTGCGAAATAACAAGTTTATATTCAAGAACTATAGCTTTTCACCATACACTACAAGTTTACAAATACTTTTTCTTAGGCGCTTTACGCTGATATAAAGCTGTTATAAGAGTCTTTGTCGACTTCAAACAATTTTATTTATTTAACTACTAAATTGTCAACGATGTAAAGTTCTCGTGACTACGAGAACGTAATTGTTTGTGAACTGTGTTTGCACAACATAACAGTAAAATGGGTGCCTTACGGACTATCGAAGTTCCATCTAAATTTAAAATTAACAGTCCGCTGCTTTAAGGACACTTGTCTACACCAATCTGTAAGGTCGTCGATCTTTTCGGCCACCCCATATTAACATCTGTTCACTGCTAAACACTTACTACTGCTGTTTAGTTTATCAGTCAATTGACGCAAAATTAAATTTCCAGCGTTGTTTAGATTGTTCTTTCTAATACTATTGAAACCGATTGGTTAGGTGCAATCGGTAATTGCCATATACTGTATCCTGCTATCTTTCTTATCAGTAGACGAGAGCACAACTATAATAAAACTGGAAATTTCCACAACTATTAATTACTTGCAAAAAGGGATTTTCATTCCCACAGCTCGTGAGTGTTTTCACTGAAACCTGGCGCCGTAGCCAACTACTACAGAAAATATCAAATATACTTTTATTAGGTTGAAACGCTTATTTTCTGTTATGTTCGTAAACTTTGACACTGCAGTTGCGTTCTCTTTGTTTCGAAGTAACATCTTTGACGTTTGTTCACTCATGTTATTATCATTTCCAGACTATTGTCACAACTGTTTAAAATAAGTATTGTCTGGCCGATAGCCATGTTGTTTGAGATGCGAGGTGGCAATCGCTGTTAATCACACGAGTATCACACCACTGGGTTCGAATCCCGGCTCCGGCCTTGACACCGTCGGAGGAAATGGTTGTCTTATTTCTGTGTAGTTTAATTATTAATTATTATGTACATAGACTATTGTCACTGCTCTTATTCTTGTCTATATTAATTTCTCAATGTAGACATGTGATATGTTTATTCAGGCATTTGCCACAACTCTAATTACTATTAAAATAACACAACATACTTTTGTATAAGTTCTTGTTATTGCATCAAAACACTCAGTATATCTATAGTATGGTCATTACTATAGCAGCGCAAATTTTCTTATTATAATATTTAGACAATTGTCTCAAATATTTGGATTACTTTTGATTTCATGTTCGACTATTGTTGCATCAATTTATATAAAATAAAATGGTTTTTTTTTAACTATTTTTTCCCATCAATTATTGTCTTATTCTTTCACCTTTACCTTTTCGTCATGTAAGTAATAAACTAAATCAATGTTTTAATTTCGAAAGCAAAATAGAAAAAAAACTTCAACTATAAATGTACAGTGCAATCTTGAGTAATAAGATACTACATAAATAACATATATAATTAACTAGGTCTGTCAATTAATAGACAGTGTGTTCAAGTTTACCAGGTATTTCAATTAACAGAGTGATTAATTTTCTAAGGTATGGTATCAGACAGGAACAAGTAATATTAAACTTTATATAAAAGAACCTGGGGTAATTAAAAAGGGTTACTACACACACAACGAAATTTGGGTCCTACACTAATAAAACTAGACGATCACGCAAATGGCCAATCTTATTTGTTTATCCTTCAGATAAATAAATAGTAATGAATTTACTGGTGACATAATTACAAGTACTTTCTTTTAGTAATTAAACAGGGTACCCCATAACCATTACATTATATCGGATAATTTAATGCTCAGAAAATTATTCAACAACCTAACAAATTGCATATCAAATTAAAGTAGAAATAAAAAGAAACATATTGGCAATATTTATTTTCAGAGAAAGTCAATAATAGCTGCAAAAAGTGTAAATGAAGAAAAATTAATAATAAAAATTTAATATCAAGCAATCGGAGTTGCTTAGAAACGTCAAATTTAGACGATTTTAGGCACAGATCGGCAAGTTGCATAGGACCGACAGCATGAAAGAGGGGGTGGTTTTTATACTTTGGTGGTAGTTGCGGGAGGGTAGGGTGAAAAATAATACCACCATCATGATATCTGTCCTCGAGAACCCATAAAAACCTTGTCGAGCTCGTATTTTTTTTATTTCTTAGGGATGTTGTTATTACGGGCCAGGGTAGGTTCAACCCCCGGGGGTCAGTCCGGGGCAATCTAGTGTAAGTTAACTGAACTTATTATTACTCACCAAAAAAAACCGATCTGACTAGTCTTCGGAAACCCAAGACCGAGCAGTCGGAAAATTGGGGTGGTTTTTCCTTAATAGGGGTATTACGCAATGGTTTCATAACTCGAAACTATCACCATCGTTTTTCTCACTCTCGAAAATTAAGGGGGAAATGTATCCTACAAACTTTTAATGTTTTGGCCTTTTTGGAACCTCGTTAAATGTACTATTAACGGTTCTGTCTTCAACAAGTAGTGGCTTGCGCTATATTGACTTTTGAGCATTGTGCCCATGAGAACTATTGTTCAGAAGGCCAAGACCTATTGCATACTAAAATTTGGTGCAGTTTAGCCGAGGGCCATTTTCCTATCATTCCGTGCGGGGTCCTTTGAAAACAACAACAAATTCGTTTAATATTCAATGTAAGTTTATGATATTCGTCCATACCTAAATCAAATTGTAAGTAATTTTACTACACATTTATAAAAAAATCCCATTAGTGCAACAATTTTAAGCGTACTTAATTAAAATCGACTGAAAAATATTTATCTCATGAATTCTTTACGTATTTGAAATTTTGGTTTCCATTCAAGTTGTTTCCGTAACCTACATTCATAAAAGCTGTTGAAATAGTGTTTTTATTTGGAAAATATTTGCCAAAAATATATGCATGATTAACTAAATGGCGCCCGCTTGCCTAAATTACTTTAAAAAACGGTTGAATGTGCCAAGGGAAAAATTGTACGGTACGTCTCATGGTCTTTTGGCTAATTGTTTAGCGTAGGACCAAATATTTTTAGTATCTTCTCAAGTTATTTTTTTTTTGTTGGCAAAACAAAAACACTTGTTTTCAATATAGATGAGCCGAAAGTAGCTACGGTCCATGGTTCAGTTAATGCTTATTTAGTTTCTCGCCGTGTACTAGTATGTTAATATTATTATGTTGGGTCAAAAAATATTCGTAAAGATGTTATTTACATGTATAATAACGTGAACTATCTTCGCTTTCATAATATACACGAACAAGTCGAACCAAGAACGTCCTGGCCTACTACTGAGGTTATAAAAATCACGATACGAGCGAAAGGTGATAAGGTGTTTTGAAATGTCTAGAAATTATTATAAAATTAGAACCTACATGTGACTAAACTTTATTAACTTTTAGACAAGCGAAAGAAATCAGGGGCTTTATTTAAGACATTGTCAAGTACCAAGCAATATAAACAGGTGCTACTTCGTATGCAGAAATATAAGGTGTCCCAAATGTAAATGGGCATCGTGAAATGGGAGATTAATTGAAAATCAGTTGCGTTAATACATTTTTGACGTTTGAAAAATATTAATTAGTATTAATAAAACAACAAACTTTACACTATGTACTCGTATCTTCAGTCCCGAGTTAGATGGTTTATTAATTAATATTACACTGTTACCTTAAAAATCTCCAGTAGGCCTTTGTCAAATCTGTCAAGATGCAGGAGTTCGGCTGTCACCATATCTGCTTCGTAAATAATCGACATAGTTATAGTCAACCAGGCTTGTATATCTGTTTTTTTCGTGCCAGAATTCGAATCCGTTGTTCTATTGTGATAAGAAACGTTGTCCATCACAACCACAGAATGTTCGGCCAAGCAATTTCAGCAAACCAATTTTCGAACAATTTTTCATTTATTTCTTCATGGTAGTCTCCTGTTTTCTTTGATTGGAAGCAGAGCAAGTCATCCTCAACGCCTCAGATCTTATATGAAGAACTATAAGGCGATCTCCTTGGCCTGATGGATCTTTTAACCCCATTTTTAATCCCTGGATGAAAGCCTGTCTCGGATTCAAGGTTATTGTGTCCTTCCATACTTTAGTTACAGTGTGGCCAGTCTCATCTTCTCTCCTTTCATACAACACAAGTAGTTCGTTTAAATTGAGGCAGATATTCATTTTCATCTACCGCTGCTAACATTTTATCTAGAGTTGGTAGCAATTTCTTTCGAAAAAAGAATTAATTAAACATCACTTTTAGTCTTATCGTCGATGTTGTGCAAAATTGTTCGTTATCGTGAACACGAAACAGACCTCAGTTTGGTGGTGGGGGCTTAGAGCTGAGACCTTGGAGGGCATTCGTGCACTTATTTTTGATGTGAGAAGCCTTTGGGTTTGATTTCTGTAGTGATAGATTGGGTCAAATGCTACACCCTTTATATTGTGATCTGGAACCGTGGTAATACTTTGGTTTTTAATTTTAATTTTTTCACTGGATAGTCTTTGAGTTCTGACAGGGTCAATGGCTACACCCTGTATATGGTATTCTTGAAAAAACTTGTTTTTAAAGCGGAACGAACAATTATTTATTTAAGGTTTTCTGAACAGAGTTTAAAAATAAGGGGTAATTTTTATTTAACAAAATTTTCTTCTTTAATGGATGTAACTATTCGACAGCATAAATTCGGACTGTGGAATTTAGCAAAAATTGTTTATTGAAATATTTGGCTTGGTTAATCTGAAAAAAATCACTTTGGTTTGAGATTGTGTGGGCCGTAAAGGCGAGACAAAATGGGGTCACTTAAGACGAAATAAATATGGGGTCACTTAAGACGAAATAAAATGGGGTCACTTAAGACGAAAGATAAATAGGGGCCACTTAAGGCGAAGATAAAAATTGAAAAGGGGGCCACTTAATGCGAGGATATACTAAAACTGAATGGGGCCACTTAAGGCGATTTCTTAAAACTACTCTTTTTAACCAGGTTTCGGCCTGGGAAGCTCGTTCTGAACAGCTAGTCACGAAAAGTATGCTAGGACAGGGGGTAAGAAAGCCTAACTAGACGTGGGTGTCTACAACTTAAGTTAAATAGTAACCGGATCGGAAGCACTAGCAAATGAGCTTATTACACTTAAAATCACTTTTAAATAACCTTTTCCACTGAATCACTTCGCGAGTACTAAACATAGGAGTCACAGCCAAAACTGAACTTGCCTCGGGTAGGTTGTGCTCGGGATTTATATGTTTTGAAAAGTTGCGTTTATCGCGCCCCATCGAGTCTCGCATCCCGTTTTAAGATGTCTGGAAAGGCTGGAAATCGCTCCGTGCTGGCGAGGATGAGTCATTGATTGCAACATATTGCGCATTCCTGGAAATTTAAGATTTCGAAAATGAAAATTACATAGAAAAATCGGTAATGAAAAGAGGAACTTATTGAAATAAGAACGAAATTTGGATCTATTTTAAATTAGAAGTTATTAGCGTTTAATTGTTGAAATCTGAAACGACCCCGTAAAGGATTGACGGAGGTCCGATGTTTATGAGTTGAAATGAAATGAGAATGTTCCCGTTAAGTGTGTGGTGTTTGGAAATAAGATATGAAAATTTTCCTAACGGGTACGGGTCAAGTTAAACCGAGATATTGTATGCAGTTACGAGGAGCGATCAAAAAATGGCGAAATTTAAAATAACAATCGGGTGCAAGAAATTGATGAAATTGAATTAGAACTTTAGACTCAAGGCACGGAACGTGGTTTGAAGTATACAGGGGGTGATCAAAAAGTAAGAAGAAATAAGGAAGGTATGAAATGAGTTCGAATGTTAAGTTTTAACGTAGTTAACGTATACGAGGGGTGGTCAAGAGGTATTAAAATTTTGAATATTAAATAGTTTATAGAAAATTTACGAAGTAGAATAGGACGTTGAAAATTTAGGTTTAGATAGTGACCTGGGTCTTGTTGATGAATATACGGGGGCTGTAATTTTAAGTGGCGTTTTTTTGTAATGAATCTGTTATGAATGGATTAGATTGAATGTTTGAAGTTTGATATTAGTGAATTTATGTTATTTTTGAATTATCGAAAGCTTGTGAATTTTTCCAGATTTATTTGATCTTGAGTGTGGTTTTTGGATGTAAATAGGGTCTGGTTGGCTTTTTTATGTAGTTTGCTATGGTGCATGGATTGATATGATTTTTTGGTTATTTTTGGAATTTTCTGCTTTTTGTTTATGACTTGTAGGGGAGATATCCTACAACAGTCGCACCGAAATATATGTGTTTCCTGATATTCACAAAGAATTTTGAAAATACTCTGTCCATCCGCACCTAAATTAAAATGTGTAATTTGACTCGAGGCACGGAACGTGGTTTGGAGTATACAGGGGGTGATCAAAAAGTAAGAAGAAATAAAAATGCGAAGTGGTTGCAAGGAAGGTGTGAAATGAGTTCGAATGTTAAGTTTTAACGCAGTTAACGTATACGAGGGGTGGTCAAGAAGTATTAAAATTTTGAATATGAAATAGTTTATAGAAAATTTACAAAATGGAATAAGACGTTGAAAATTTAGGTTTAGATAGTGACCTGGGTCTTGTTGATGAATATACGGGGGCTGTAATTTTAAGCCGCGTTTTTTTGTAATGAATCTGTTATGAATGGATTAGATTGAATGTTTGAAGTTTGGTATTAGTGAATTTATGTTATTTTTGAATTATTGAGAGCTTGTGAATTTTTCCAGATTTATTCGACCTTGACTGTGGTTTTTGGATGTAAATAGGGTCTGGTTGACTTTTTTATGTAGTTGGCCATGGTGCATGGATTGATATGATTTTTTGGTTATTTTTGGAATTTTCTGTTTTTTGTTTATGACTTGTAGGGGAGATACCCTACAACAGTCGCACTGAAATATGTGTGTGTCCTGGTATTCACAAAGAATTTTCAAAATACTTTGTCCACTCGCACCTAAATTAAAATGTGTAATTAATATAGACAATAGTAATAAACTTAAACATAAACTATAATAAATATACATGGTTAAACTAAAAATGCCTAGGAAAAAAGGTACTTTGACGTAGTAATTAGCATGCCTGTATAATACAAAAATGAAAACTACGTGCTGCATTTGCAGTAAACTTGGCGTTTTGTGTCTTAAGGTTATCCGGATTCTCTCGAACACAAGCCTTATAGATATCTAAAACGCGTTGCTTATTTTCAACTGAAAAATGACTGACTCTCCGTTTTTTCAGTGGAGGGAGAGCCGCTTGGTCCATAATTAATATGAATCGAAAGCATTTCTAACCTCAAGAAGAAAAAGCGGTTCTGACATTTAATCAATATGAATTAGTTTCATTACGTACCTTAATATACGCAAATGTACATCAAAGTATTTAAAAACACTGTTTTATTAGATGAATAGGAATAACATAGCAAATAAAGATAACGAATAACTTAGCAGCAGTTTTTAACAAACGCCAAAAACTAAACAACATCAAGAACATAAAATGGTTGGTTGTAAGTATTATTATGGGATTTAAAAAATCAACCAATAAAACAATTCTATTTAAATATGGCGCACTTTTTTGGGGAATGGATTAACTATCTCTATTGAACAAATAGAGTATAGTATCAACTATTTTTGGTAATTAATATAAGAAGACTAGCTGCTTGAAGTTACAAAACTGAAAATTATAAGATTTCGTTCGTTTCAATTTAGTGATGAAGAGGTATGGAGATAATATTTTTTGTGTATGATTTTCGCGACGGAAACGGGAAGACTGCAAAGGGATAATACCAAAGACGTTTTCCAAATCTCTGTGCACCAATCATAAACCATTTTCGGACGTATTCCAATTTAGCAGCGTCGGGCTGGGCCTAATAGGCTCGGGTGTCATTATGACTTTAAGGGCCCACCGCCCCGATTAGGATCAGGGCAGATGATACCATCAGATCAACCAATAAACCAAATGATAATAATAATCAAATAGGCTAGGTTTTTGGAAGTTTTTATTTTCAAAGATATACATTTTTATGTAAAAAGTTCCAATTAGTTATAACTGAAGCTAGCCAATCAACATTTTTTAAAGAGGAGAAGTTTCAACTGGATTGTCAATAACTCGTTCGTATAAGCTGCTATCCTCGTCATCCAAGATAACCAACGAGTCTAGCAGTTCTTGCCTCAGTAGAGAACGAATCCTCGTCTTAATACGTTTCAGCGCAGAATATTTTGTCCCGCAAGTTACTTTTGTAAATGAGATTGTGAGGATTACAAAATAAACGACGTATAAGTTGGAGTACGTACTGATGTGCATGTTATATTGGGACAAAAGTTTCCGTGCATATGGTATGCAACTTCGGCAGGCATCCGAACCTCTTCGAGACCAACAAATGGCGTTCTTTGCTCTTTAATCTAAACCATCTTAGCCGATCTCTTCATGCTCTTCGTTTTCTTCCTCACTCTGAGAATAAGAATCATTTGTGTGTTGCTGCCTAGGTGGAAAGTCTTCGTCTCAAATTGTATTAGGGACTTCATTAAAACTTTTCTAAAAAAATTCGAGTTCTTTTGAAAGTAGTTCTTGAACGACATTGGTAATTGATGTGATTGGCTTTAATACATCATTAGGAGAATTTCGCTTTTGTCAATTTTGTCGAAGTTTTTCGGATTCAAACAAGCGGCATCCTTCGGAATGCCCATTGCAGTTGCATTTTTTATCTATTTTAACTAGAGCTGAGTTGATGATGATTTTGTACATAGTGATGAGTAGAATCTCTTTGGGTCCATAGACAGTAGTCCCACTTCGTCTTGGCATAACTCGTCGTGTTTTTTCAGTTTCCTAGATGTTCTCCGTAACGGCAGCGTGGTCTGTATTTCAACATCGATGTTTTCAGGTTGAATTAATTCTTGATCTTGGGATGCAAACAAACTCGTAGCACTGAAAACGTCGTGAAAATGATCTAGTTGTTTCCGCAAATTCTTCTCCAATGTTTTGACAAGTCCCCAAGCTTTAAGGCAGTGTAGTAGGAGTTTTGAGGTATTAGATTACCGGTGTTAATAAATCGAACATTTTCTTCAAATTTCAAAAAGGAATCCGTCAATGCCTTTGCTTGAAATGAAACCATCGGCTCGAACTCCGTGCTCGAAGATATGGTACTTAGGGTTTTTATCAACGCAACGTATCGAGTTTTCTCCATGATGGTAGTCAAGGCTTTGCCTTTGGGCCGCCCTTGTTTTTCCGATATTCTGCAATCGTCTCAACTTGTTTCTACCAGTTGTTATTTCCGCGATTTTGTCCACTCACACAGAGGTGCGCTTGAATAATTCGTGACTTAGACCCCAAGAAGCCGAATAAATTCTTTGCTTCAATACAGCTTGACGTGGCGTCTCTCAGGACTAAATTCAAAACATGTGGTTAACAATGCGTGAAAATTAATTTTGGCATCTCTTCTCGTGATGTTCCATTAAATAAGAAAATTGTAGAAAAATGTAATAAATAATTTCTTAAACATCACCATGCTGCTGCGGTAACGGGCTTCGATACTCCCCGATAGTAATAATAGTATAGGGTAGCCGAGTTTACTGTTGTAGCATTAGAATTTTTGTAGGACATTTGTGAATTTTTCATCTAATGCCATCTTGCGACAAGATTACCATGCAGAATAGTAATTTTCCATAGACTGGTTTTATAATTTTTATATTTCATTTCTTTCTTCTTTGCGTGTAGGTAGTAAGGGGGTCCGCGCAGGCTAGAGCCCGGGTGTTTAATGCCACTCTGATCTATGGCTAATTCGACACTGCAATTTAGTAAGGAACATGTTAAAAAAAACCGTAATTTATGTTGGAGCCAAAATATACCATTTTAAAAACGGTTCTTAGTTCTAATTGTACGTTTAGGTGTACTTTAATCACCTGAATTATAATTCAAACATTAGACTTACTAATAGCAACAGATTGTTGATTTAATCCATATTAATGACTTTAAGGTTATTACGCGCAGAAATTCCTGTCTCAAAACTATTGTTTATGATTATTTCCATACAATAAGTACTTACCTAAAATTGAATAATAACTTTTAACGAGGGAAACATAAAGATTATAGGAAAAAAAACTGCTGAAAATATTTGCGCAATGAAAATATTTACATTTTGAAAAATAAGCTTATTTGCTAATATTTGCGCGCTCCAGGTATCTTGCCATAATATTTATGAAATAAAAGATAAATATTCTATTATTTTTAATTATTTAGTCTGCATAGTAATTTACAGTGGAAGTTGGGTATGCAAATACACTGTTTTTTAACATTGAGGATTAACAATGTTTTTGTTTTCATTGATTACAATCCTTTATTTTTAATTGTGTGTTATTCGCTTAATGCTCAGAAGTTCAATGAATGTTATATTTGCAATTTTCAATAAACATACTGGCCAGACAGCGTCTCAAAAAAAATCTAGTGTTTGTCAATTTACTAGCGAGTAATTTTATTAACATCCCTTATAGAATGTACTATCCCTATGGTAGTATGTAAAATAAAAGGCGTCGTATATTAAACAAAACAGAATTAGTTATCTTATTTTACCTCTATTAAAATAAATCATCTTTTAAAGTAAGAAAGTTTAAAAAGGAATAAAAGAAACTCTCACAGTTTCGAGGGGAAAAATGATCACATGGTAACGGAGTCATCAGTAGCCTCACTACTAGAATCATCCCCTACCTGAATAATAATAGGCTCTAAGGACGGCAAAAATGGGATACTCTTTTTCTTAGTTTAAAACGTGATTCACGGATTTTTTCCATATGTCGGTTTTGTCTAAATGGGATATTATGATTCTTATATTATCTAGAATTACAGCTCTAAAAATAGGATTCTGATTGTATTTTCTCAACTCGTGTTTTACACTGCCCCGAATCAAATATGCACTAATATGGTGGTAAACGTAACAGACCATGGCCGTGTGTTTCGCAGATATGGTCTACAACATATATTTTTTAAATCATGTTCTTTGGTAGTTTTCATAAATCTTTTTTTATTGAAATTTTTTTAGGAATATTGATATTTTTAAATCTCATAAACTATATATCTTTCTTTTTCGTATTATTATTTGGTACTTTATTTAATAGTCGCGAATGATACGAAGCGTTGTCCATAACGATAACTGAATTTGGTGGAATATTAGGTAACAGCTGTTCAGCTAACAATTTTTCAAACAAATCCGCGGTCATATCTTCGTGATGTCAACAGAACACTGTTTTATATTTTTGGCTGACAAGAGCACTCCGTTGGGTACGAACCCATTTTTACTTTCGGCATGCAGAGTTATACGTTTTCTCCTGGAACGTGGCGCATTTAATCTACAATTTTGAGTCGTGTCTACTAATTAACAGTATCATGCATATCAAACGACGTCTTGTCAAGATATACTGCCGTCCTATTTGATTGATTCGCGGTACTCTTTTATTTTACGCAAATATTACTGTCTAATTTCCAGAATACGGCGTGATTCCATTATTATTCCATGCTACAAACAGTTTAAAATAAATGTAATTGCAATTTATAGACCTCCAACAGACAATTTTCATATGTTCTTTAACAATTTGTCACATACTTTACAATTACATAGTAAACAAAATCCGTTAGCGGCGATCTTCATATAGATTCCTTAAAGGAATCTGCAGAGAAAGATATTTTGCAAGATACATTTGATTGTTTTAATCTTACAACAACGTTAAATCTACCCATTCGCATTGCAACAAATATAAATAATAATTATTATTATTATTATTATTAGCCGTTACTCGAGTCCGAGTATAAAAATGTTACAGTCGATAAATTGTGTACAATAAAAAACAAGTAAAAGGTGTAGTCTATTGTAATTCCCATTCATCTACGGTGCACACGACTATGGCTATAGAGGCCAATTCGAGAGAGCACATGTCGACCGCAGTCAGGACAAACATATACCTGGGTAGGTCTTGGATTCGGCCTTCGTGCAGCAACGTTTCCTTGATAGCTGGCCACAACCCCTCGCCATTCGGTTCTGTCCGCTGCAAGTTGTTCCCATTGCTCGTCTGCAATACCGCAGGATTTTAGATTTTCATGGAGAGCGTCTTTGAACCTCTTTCGTTGACCGCCACGCCTTCTTCTACCGCTTAGCAATTCACCATAAAGTGTACATTTAGGAAGGCGGTTATCATGCATACGATGAACGTGACCCGCCCATCTTAGGCGTGCTCTTGAAATAAGCACCTCAATTGGAAGGCTGTTTGCTCTCCTGAGCACTTCGACGTTTGATATGTGATGGAACCAACGGATTTTCATCAGACATCTGAGGTGTCTTTGCTGAAAACGTTCTAATTCTTTCACATGACGACGGTAAGTGACCCAGCTTTCACATCCATATAGCAGTGTTGGAATGACAACTGCTCTGTAGACAGCCATTTTCGTTGACAAAGCAAGGTCGTGGTTGTCAAATACTCTCTCTCTAAGTCCCCAGAGTGCTCTAGATGCAGCGTTAATTCTATTGCGAATCTCGCTGTCCATGTTTGCTTTGTCATTAACAACGTTGCCTAAGTAATTGAACTGATTCACCACTTCAAGAGAATTTCCGTTAAGTGTAATGTCTATTTGGTTCACTTGATGAGGAGTTGACATAATCTTAGTCTTTCCAATGTTGATTTTAAGTCCCAAGGAATCATAGCTCTGGGCATACACATCTAAAAGTTCTTGAAGCTCTTCCGGCGTAGAGGCTAAAAGTGCACAGTCATCCGCATACTGGAGATCACAAATGAATCGTGTGCGTGTCTTCGTGAAAGCTCTAAAGCGCCCTATGTTAAAGAGACCGCCATCAAAACGGTATCTGAGGCCTATTCCTCTGACTGTCAGTTTGATGTCAACAATAATTGTTAGAGCAGTGGTAAACAAATTAAAGAGTAGGGGTGCCAGGACACATCCCTGCCTAACTCCAGTGAGGGTTTGGAAAGGTTCGGTTGCCTCATTATTATACATAACCTGGGCGTTGTTGTTTGTATGTAGACTGCGACATACTTCCACAAATTTTCTAGGGATACCTAAGCACATAACATAATTTTCCAGAGCACTTCCCTGTCCACCGAGTCAAACGCCTTGGTTAAATCAATGAAGGCCATGTGAATTTCTCCTTGATGTTCGAGTGCTTTTTCTTGAAGCTGTTTAAGTGTGAAGATTAAATCCGATGTGCCTCGGTTTGGTCTAAAGCCACTCTGTGTTTCAGGAAGTAACTTTTCCATAACAGGTGTTAGCCTATTTGCCATCGCTTTAGTGAGTATCTTCCCTCCAACAGCCAGGAGAGCTATACCCCTGTAATTTCCACAGTCCGCAGCGCTCCCTTTGTTTTTGAAGAGGTTGATTAAAAGTGTATCACGAAACTCCTGCGGAGCTTGACCACTTTCCCACACGACATCAAACAGTTTTTTGAGGTAGGGTATGAGCTCTGACGACACAGCTTTAAAGATCTCAGCTGGGAGTGAGTCGGCGCCGGGAGATTTGTTATTTTTTAGCTGCCCAATGGCGGTTAAGATCTCTTCTGTTGTTAGTGGTTTATCTAAGTCTTCAAAGGTGTCATATTGAGGGATAAGATTTATAATATCGTGATCGGCTTGACTTTGCTGGTTAAGAATGTTAGAGTAGTGTTCTTTCCATCGGGCTCTTATTTCCTGGTCTTCTTTGAGGAGATTTCCATTTAAATCTTTAATAGGGCACATATTTTTCCCACTGGGGCCGTACACTGCTTTTACTCCTTGAAAGAAATTCCTGTAGTCGTGTGAATCGGCGTACCTTTGAATTTCTCTGGCCTTGCTTGCCCACCACTCGTTCTTTATTCTTCTGATTTCGCGTTGCGTTTCATACTTAGATTGGGTAAAAGCTTCTGCTTTTGATGAGTCGTTGGGGTGGTTGATAGCGTTTTGGAAGGCAGTATGTTTACGGTCAAGAAGTTCTTGTATAAAAGCTTCATTATCATTGAACCAGTCCTCCTGTTTTTTACTTGCTGCAGTGCCAAGAATTTCCTCACTCGCACTTTTTAAACTGTCTTTAATTTGTGTCCAGGTAGCAGCGACATCTAGAGAATTGGTTTCTTCTAGTGCACTCAAATTCTCTTGAACTTTTTGCTTTAGCTGTTCGATAGTTTGTTGGTCACGCAATTTACTAATACAGAGACGGAATCTACGTTTTACTTGAGTTCTTCGGTGTTTGGGTCTCATAACAATTTTCATTTTAGAGACAACAGGACGATGATCGGCCCAACATTCGCTATCAATGCGCGCCTTTGTAATTTGGACGTCCTTGAGATGCTTCCTACGTACGATAACATAGTCCAGTAGATGCCAGTGACCTGATCTGGGGTGAATATAAATAATATAACATCAAAAACGGGCATTGATTACATAGCTACAAATCTATCGGAAGAACTTATATAAGTAATCCGTGCATAGCTAAATAATTTGTTGCAAGGATCTACAAATAACTAAAGAAAAGAATACTACTTTTTATTACGCTAAACATTTCTCAGATGAAAATATTGAAAAATTTGTTTATATGCTTGAAAAAAACTGCGTGGGATAGTATTTACATTGAAAATATTGATGAAGCTTTCAAACCGAGTTTCAAACATTTTATCGAGTTCGTAGTATGCCTTGAGGGCTCATGTCCTCAAGTTGCCCACTGTAACAAGATAGCAAATAAAGTAAGTTGCAAAAACTGGCTAAATTGTGAAATAATCAGGAAGAGTCAAGAGTTAAAAAATCTACATTGGCTTGCAAATCAATTAAACGATTCGAATCTAATCAATTTATATAAAGACAAGAAAAAACAACAATATCAACAACATCAAAAAAGCCAAAAGGGATTATTTTTCACAACAAGTAATAAAGCAATAAATAGTTCAAAAGAAATTTGGAGCCTGGTTAATGAACAACTTGGTAGAAAGGTTGAAAGCAATAAAATAACAATAAACATAAAAACAACACACCTACAACAAATCCCCAAATAATTGCTAAAAGTGTGAACAATTCAAGGACAATATTTCCACTGAATGCACTAGTTGCTCCTATGTTGAACAATCATTATTTTTTGAAGCCTACAACACCCGAGGAAATTATAGACACAATAAAAGATTTAAAGGATAAATCTACTACAGGTATTGACGGAGTATCCACTAAAGCCCTAAAGTATGTTTGTGAGAAAATCTCGGAACCTCTGGCACATTTAATTTACGAATGCTTCAAGCAAGGCCATTTTCCAAGTATCTTCAAGATTGCATCAGTTTTGCGAGTGTTCAAGAAAGGTAATGAGCTTGATTTTGAAAATTATCGACCAATTTCCATCTTAGAAAGATTAATATCTAACAGAATATCAGCATTTTTAATTAAACACAATATTATAACAACAAATCAACAACATTCAACAAAATAAATCAGTAGAAACTGCGACCTTCCAGCTTCTGCAGTTTGTATACGACGAAGTTGACAAGAAAAATCACGTTGTTGGGTTATTCTTCGACCTAAGCAAGGCATTTGATACTTCGAATGTTGATTTTATTGTATATAAGGGTTGGGAATTAGAGGTGTAGCATTAAATCTTATTATTAAGTCATTCATGACAGATAGAAAACTACATGTGAAAATATATGGTACAATATCAGAAAATTATGAAGTCGCTCAAGCAGTCCCTCAGGGTTTCGTACTGGGACCATTACTATTCTTATTATTCCTCAATGATCTCCCTACTATTATACAGGAGGGATCGGCTGTCATGTTTGCGGATGACATTTCCGTGCTGCTCTCAGCACGGGACCCTGTAGAACTTCGTGATAAAATAAAGAGAATTTTAGAATCATATCAAGACTGGTGTCATAGTAATCGTCACTTATCTTGAATATTGGCAAAACTCAATGTGTATACTTCTCGCAACGAAGATCACCTTCAGAAGATCTCATCAAAGTAATACCTACCGAAAACTTCTCAGCAACTGTCAAGTTCCTGGGACAATAGTATTTGCTGGGAAGAACAAATGAAACATGTTGGAAAAAAAAATAATTATGCATATTTCGCATATCTTTAATATAAAATCATTATTAAATGTTTATTATGCACTTGCATATCCATATTTATCATACAATATTGTGGTTTGGGGTGCTGCCTCAAATATAAATTGCGTATTTATTCTACAGAAAAGGCTTATCAGTTTATTATTTGACATTCACTAAATAAATTTACTACTTGTCTGAAAAATTTCCTTGCTACAAACGGTTTCTACTCTGTTGAGGTTGAGTAACTGAACTATGAGCCACAATGATGCTGAAAGATTCATGTACACAATCCGTAATTATTTCAATGTTGTATATTATTTGTTTATTTTATGTATCAAGTGTATTAATATTATTATTTGTAAGTTTTACTATTTTTGAACTATTTGAAATTATTTTATTACTGTTGTGACGTTCATATATATAATATGTATATCTAACATGAGAAATATATTCTATTCTATTCAGTTCTATTCTATTCTATTAGTTATAATGAGATCTACCATTGTTGATGAGATATTTGTAATCCTAGTGTCTCCGTTCATTATTCGCTTATATCCAGAATTTTGTATTAAATTGTTTAATTTTTTTGTTGAGTAATTTTTCTTGTCATTAAAATTTATAATAAAATCCCCCATTGTTAAAACATTATTTTTACATATGTTTTCACTTTCAAGTTTTTGTCTAACAAAATCTAAGAATTCCTCGTAGTTTCCATTTGGTGAACGATACTGCTGCTATTATCATTTTTTGATTATTTAGCTGGATTTTTATATACAGGGTTACTGGTAATTCGATACATTCCTTTGGAGATGTGATGGGGCATGCTCTAAAAAGTAAATTTAGCCCTAACATATATTATGCAAAACTCAATAGTTTTTGAGATATTTAATTTTTTTGTTTTTCTCAAAAAGTAGATCTTAATGTCCTAAAAGTTAATTTTCGAAAAATCTATTTGACACTTTTAAATTTTTTTTTACTGGATTACTTGTCCAATATTATAGATATCCGTTTGGAATGAAGAATATCTGGAAACATTTTGATCATGTGAACATCTGAAATAAAAACTTTAAAAAAATATATAATATATAATGTATAAATTATTATAAAAACTGCCTTATTTCAATAGCTATCTAACAAGGTACAAATGTTCAATGTACCCTTAATAGTTCTAAGAAAATACTACTAAAAATAACACAAGTAGGACGAATTTTATTTTTAGAGGTATTGGGCCCGCTCTTCCAATCCAACGGTTAGGGAAACGTTGATCAAGTAACTGTCGTACTATCAGCCGATAATGTGCTGGATGTGCTTCATTTGGAAACTAGTTTCACGTGTTAACTTGGGATTTTCCTCTGCCCAATAATGTAGGTTGTGAAAATTTGTTATACCCTCGCGATTAAATTTCAACTCGTCCGTCCATAAAATACTTGTTAAAAAATTTGCACTTTCTGCATCTAAATTTAACATAAAGCGGCAGAATTCCACACTCCTTCCAGGATCATCTTCCTCCAAGCCTTGGACAGGGGTATAGTGGTAAGGATGACATCCAACTCTACGTATCGTTGACCAAACTTTCCATTGTGACGCTCCGGTTAGTCTTGCGACTTTATTAGTTGAAATAGTTGGGTCTTCCTCAAAATACCTCAATATTTCTTCCTCATCATCTGGTTCATAAACGGGAGGAGCACCAGCGTCACTTCTTCTACATTTCACGGAGCCAGTTTCAGCGATATTTCGATATGCCGTACTGAATACACGTGCATTTGAAGCGGCGGTTAGGGTACCAAAGGCCATATCCTCGGCGAGCTTCAGCAGCGTTGCCGCCACAGTATCCATAGACAAACAAGATATCAGCGTTGGCATACGCGGCCATGGCACAGAAAATACAATAACAAGAACTAATAACAATAACTACGAGCAAAATCAAAATCTTCGATAACTAATTTAACAAGACCAACAAACTTAAGGGGCACGGAGATAAGAATGTCAGTTAATGACATATATGCACAAACGTCAAAGTCAAGGACTGACTGACTTAAATGAAAATGAACGATTAGTCGTTTAATAAATTCCGCCACCAGCATTATCTTTACTAATTTTTTATTAGAACTATCAAAGGTACATTAAACATTTCTACCTAGTTAGATAGCTATTGAAATAAGGAAGTTTTTATAATAATTTGTACGCGTGCTACATTAATATTTTTTTGAAAAAACCTAATAGGTGAATTTCATAACTGATTTTAAAAAAAAATTTTTACAAGTTTTTATTTTAAATGTTCACATGATCGAAATGTTTCCGGATATTTTTCATTCCAAACGGATATCTATAATATTGGACAAGTAATCCAGTAAAAAAAAATTTAAAAATGTCAAGTAGATTTTTCGGAAATTAACTCTTAAGACATTAAGATCAACTTTTTTGAGAAAAACAAAAAAATTGAAATATCTCAAAAACTATTGACTTTTGCATAATGTATGTTAGGGCTAGATTTACTCCTTAGCTCATGCCCCATCACATCTCCAAAGGAATGTATCGAATTACCAGTAACCCTGTATAATAACCAATAGCTGAATTCATTGCAAATTATACTACTATTTACAGATTTTTTGACATCAATAGTCAATAGTCATATCAATCAGTACCCCTCCTGTATGTCTGTTGTGAGATAAACAGGAGGAGATACATTTGTAACCTGATGTAATTAGCTCAGTCTCCTCTATGTCTGAAATGATGTGAGTTTCACTGACACAAACTAGATGATATTATACTGAAATCGATAGAGTTATTTTAATACTAAATAAAACGGGTGGTATTTAGAATTTGGACATTGTGACACCTGGAAAAAAACAGACAACTAAATATAATGAATATTTTATTACAATTTTAGTTTCACACCAACATGAAATTGCCCACCTACGCTAAGAATTGCCCGTTTGTTTTAATGTCTTCCCAAAATAAGTTAATTTTCCACTGATATATCAAGGATGTACGTATGTATATGAAGCGACGTTCAAATATAACAAAATGTAAATTACTAACTCGATTACTTGGAGAATATTTGCAACTGATCGTTGTATAGATCTGTACGTTTATTTATATTAGAGATAGGTGTAATAAAAAATATCCACCTATAAATATTTCCCCATATTTATTGAGCTAACAGAAAACAGGTACACCTGCTACGTAATAAACTTGGAAAGCAGACTGCTTGTTTCTTTTGTTAAGCTACTACATCATGCTTTACAGTTTAGATAATATAAAATTTAGTAAACCTGAAATACAGCACTAGATACACCGGCGGCGACCTCAGCATGTTTCTAGTTTCAGTAAATAAAATACTAATACAATCCAATAAAATAAAATAAAGGGGTCGCAGAGATAAAAGTAAAGAAACACTCAAATCATAAAAACATAATCGTAACTCCCTCAACAAATTTAATAACGCAATGGATCAGGAACAACACTTTTTCATCAATTATGAAAATTACTAAATTTATACCATACCTATACAGGGTGGGGTAATAGTGCGTCGGACCTCGATATCTCGAGTTCTACGATAGCTAGAAATTTTTTAAAAAATTACAAGTAAATTTGATAAAAAAGTCTATAACTGGAAATTATTTGCGAGCCAAGACGAAATTGCAGGACCAAGTGCCTTTTTTTTTAACGGAATATCAGTACATTTTTTGAAGCCCTTTCTAGGCTCTATTCATTCCTATATTAGCATTGAATATCTCCCAACCACTTGGATGTAATGAATTTTTTTGTTCAAAGCAAATACATAGTACAAATTAAGTACAAACGAGTGCAGATATCATTTTATAAATATGAAAATCCTTATCCTACCATGCGTCTTTATTCTGGAATGTCTAATCTATATCAAACTAAACCACAATAAGTTCTCAATACACCACCGTTACAAATTCTTCAATAAACTGCTTCGGCAGATAATATCCCTGAACTTTAGAGCCTAAAAATCCAAAATAGAAAGTTATTTAAGAATTAAGGCTTTCTAAATGCTTCCCAAGAATACCTCCAAAACATTTCTCCCGTGTACGCTTATTTCATAGTAAATTCTATTTCTTTTGTACGTTGCCATGGGAGCCATTTGTTTCTGGCTTGTATAAGTTGATTTTAACCTCTCCACAATAAAATTGTGAGAGGTTACTAAAATTGGTACAAAAACGAAAATTGAGATAACATCAAATCTAGGAACCCAAAAAAGTGATTTTTGAAAAATGTTTGTGTGTGTGTATGTGTGTTAGCACGATAGCGCCGAAACTACTGAACGGATTTGAAGCATACTTTGCGTGTGCGTTTCTTTAGTGCCCCAGAAGATCTGAAAAGGTTTTGGTTGAGATCGAATTACGTTTAGTGCCATTTTGACGCAACAAGTTGTTTAATTTATAATTACTTTCAATTTGCAATGGAGCCATTGAAAAGCAGTTAAAATTCTGATTTCAACGATATATCACACTTCCACCCTTTCGATTTGGTTTCCGTGAAAAAAATTAAAAACAAAGCAAATATGGCATAGATCACATTTCGCATGATACTAGTAAAATTACTGAAATGCTAATGTTTCATTTAACAAAGTCAGCCGCGAGCGATCGGATTGCAATGGGCAAATTTTGACGATTGTCATTGTCATCGTTTGTCATCCGATAACGTTGGTGTCATGTCATGTTAACAAAACTTCGGCATATTTGTAACTTTTAGTGGATTGTCACAAACTTTAAAGGTAGATATAACAATATCATATGCTTTCTGTACCTTCGTTGGTGAATTTATTATAGATTATCACTTTACCAATTTTCAAATTGTTGCTTTACAAATCTGTAGTATTTAGGATAACTAGACTTTCTTAGTCGTTCAAGTGATGTTAAAGTTGTTAATATCCTAATAGTATATTATTCAACGAGCGATAATATAGGTAATAACTCGCATAGATGATTGTAAATTCATTAAGTTGAGGGTTTTTTTAGTGCCCCAGAAGATCTGAAAAGGTTTTGGATGAGTTCGGATTGCGTTTAGTGCCGTTTTGTCACACAATTTAATGCTCTTTTCGGCTTCAAAGATCCACCGAGTGGGGAGGTTCCAGTCGCTTCCAGTAGCTGCCGATTTTTTTGTGTTTTTTGTGTAAATTTGTAAGATTTTTAAAATATTAGACACTTAGAAAAATATTTCTAACAACGAAATATCACTTTAATTTAACATAGACTTTGGGTACATTTTTTTAAATACATTTAGTTAACGTCGGCCTATTTCCGGTACTGAGGCCTAACACCGACGCCTGTAGACGAGCTACCCCCAACCAGGAATTTTGCCGAACCTCTTCCCTTAAGAAGAGTAGGGATCTTTTACTTGCCTAACATTTAATAGACAAGGGACAGACGGCTTTACATCCCCTCCGAAGGATGGTATATCCCCTATACAACCATCGCCTAAGGTTGTATAGCTTCCGCACATACACTGATATATAAGCCGCTGGAAGATGTGTGAGGCGAGGACGCGGTCGTCAGTACGCCACTAGTACACGCTTCAATTTAATCTCGCCAAATTTGAAATGTTCGCTCGTTTACCGTGTAATAGGCCATAGCTATACGGGAGATTAACAACATACCAGCGAATTTTACATTCTTTGTTAGGGTAAGTGTGGGTTCAACAACAATAAAAGAATTGTCAATATGAATATCTGGTATAATTTATTGTATTCAAATAAGTACCATATTATACAATTATGTAAGTATCAATCTTGAAATATTATTCTTCTGTCGTAGATACAATTAGCAACGGACCTAGATACCAAAGGTATCTTTCTTAATATAAGAATAATAACAATAAATAACTAACTAGTAATAGCAGATAGTAGTAGATACGTCACAGTGCTTCCCCTCTTAAAAAGAAGCAGTCAAACATTCAAACAATCAATGGCGAATCTAACTATTTTTTAGAAATTTAATTATCCACAACTGGGTACATTTAAAATATAAACAGGTTGTACTCTGTCTACTAATTGTAGACTCTGCGCCATGCTTATTCATACAAATAACTTTATTAGTACGAGAAACCACCTTAAAAGGTCCTTCGTACATCAGCGATAAAGAAGGTTTTAATTTCTCTTTCCTAATAAAAATATAATCACACGTTTGTATGTCAGAATTGACAAATGATTTTTCTAAAATATGACGTTTTGAATCTGTGATTATTAAAATGTTACGTAATTTTGCTATGAAAATCGGCAGATCTATATAATCGAGAAAGTTAATAAAAAAATCCCCAGGAAGACGTAACGGAAGTTCCGCAGAAGAACATTGTAAATCTTCTTTTGGCATTGCTCGCAATAATGAATACAATGATTGGCAGTTCACTTTTCCAATTCCTGGAATTAAATCTGGCAATCAACGTTGTTTTAAGAGTTCTGTGAAATCTTTCGACTAACCCATTACTTTGAGGATGATATGCAGTAGTATGTACTCTATGAAATCCTATGAATTTTGAAAATTGTGAAAATAACCTATATTCAAATTGTGCGCCCGGATCTGTAATTATGTAAAGGGGAGGCACCAAAACAATGTATATATTGTCGGAATAATGTTTCAACTGTAATGTAACACAAAGGATATGCCTCTGGCCAACGAGTAAAACTTTCAGCTACAGTAAAAATGTAAGGGCAACGTCCGGAAGGAGGTAATGGACCCACAATGTCTATGTGAATATGTTCAAAACGTCCTCTACCGACTTCGAATTTACCAATTGGAGTTTTTGTATGTTTATTTACTTTAGCTGTCTGACAATTAATACGTGTTTTTGCCCATAAGGTGCAGCCTGTATTCAATTTAGGCCAGAAATATTTAGTGTTAACAATTAATTTTCCCCATTCCTGAATGAGTTAAATTATGAAAAGTTTCAAAAATAGTGCGTCTCATTTTGGCGGGTATACCTATAAAGTCGAAATTTGGAATTAGAAACATCACATCAAATCTCATCTTGCGAATTTGGAATTTTAACTTTCTGTAATATATATTTAATATTATTTTTCTTGGATAATTGATTCTTTATTAATGTTTCTAGTTCCACATCTCCAATTTATTCATCGCTCAGTGATTTTAAATTAAAATCCAGAGAATTTACTGCAGATATGTGATGATCTATTAGTGTGTAAGTTGAGCATTATCAGGAATACATTGTTTCAGTGAAGATAGATTATCTATACGTGAAAGCGTATCAACAATGATATTATCTTTACTTTTAACATGTTGAATGTTGTTTGTAAATTGGGCTATAAATTCCATATAACGTCTTTGGATCTTTCTGAATATAAAAATAATAACAATAAATAACCAACTAGTAATAGTATTAGATACTACAGTAAGTAACTAATGTAAATTTTTCGGATAAAGAATCAAACCTTCTTCGGATAAAAGTCCATACAAATAAAACGATTGTATGTATATTCGTATTTTTCTTAATTTTTTTAGTAGTATATCTAATGAGGCAGTATTTACAACCTCCACCAGTTCCGGGGAAGTTCCAGGAATAGGAAGTTCATCTTCACTCATAATCATTTCGCACTTTTGCTTCCTATAGCTTGAAATTTCGAAAACACCAGCAATCAAATTCTATACGTCGGTCGTTTATCAATTCAATATTGTACTTTCCCACAATTCTGTTATGGAACAAGTTCTACTAAGAATTTCACATTTGTAAATAAAATTAATCATGCTTCTTTCAAAGTTAAACGAGATTTCAATTCCTAGTGCCAGATTTTTTTTTTTTTTTTTTTTTTTTTTTTTTTTTTTTTTTTTTTTTGCATTCGGCCATTAGCCATGCAGCCAACCGCTACTTAAATTAAAAAATTGCTCGAAAACTTAATAAATATTGCGCTGCTGAAAATCATTCATTACATTCATTACAAACTAACCTACAACGACAGAGAAAATAACAATATTTGAAGATCACAAAAAAGGAATAGAAAACAAGGACACACGCTTCTCGCCCTGGGGTCTGTCAGGACATTTTTAATGACAAACACTTTTAGAGGACCACTATAAATTAAAGGGTGTTACAAAGGAAAAACAACAGAGGAAACGAAGCTAAACTATTCATACATTCACACAAAATTTATAACAAAATTTTCGTTTCTTCCAAAAAGCAGATGATGCAATCAAAAACTGGCTTATCAAATTGACTGAGAAGAGAAAGTATATTAAAAGGCGATTGACTTTTGTGCTTAATAAGGTTTGTATATAATCTGTCAGAAGACGTTTTGTATTTGGAGCACTGGAAGAAAATATGATCCAGGTCACATTTAACTCCACAAATGTCACAATTCTCTGAAGGCAGAACGTTTATTTTAAACAGATGTGCTGGAAAACAAGCGTGTCCAAATTTGAGACGTATTATGGTTGTCACGTATTTTCTAGGGCAAACATAATTTTCATGCCAAAACTTTGATGGAAGATCATGGTGAATAAGCGTATATCTAGTGCGGTTGAAGTTGTAGTACTCTCGCCATATCTTCAACCACCTATCTCACAACTTGGATTTTAAAATGTTAAAAGAGTCAGACAGACATATATTTGTTTCTGAGGGAATACCTGAGTCGATACTTTCCTTGGCTAAAAGGTCAACAATCTCGTAATTTTTTATGCCAACGTGTGCTTTCACCCATACAAAATGCTAGTGCCAGATATACTTATAGATTTATTAGTGCAGTCATTGAAGCGAAAAATAGGGTCTTACCTCCGAAATATTTTGCTACGAACCGATTTACATGAAATTTTGGAATTAGGCTTATCTTATCCTTAACTTCAAAAGTGATATTGACCCGACCTCTGTTTTTTATTTTTAAGGGGTGAAAACGACTCCTTAATGAAAAAATTAACATTGAGCCATTTTATCGCTAGAAAACGTATTTAATAATAAGGAGTGAAATCGTAAAGTGTTCTCTAACACAATTATCTCATGTTTAATCCATTTTCAACCCCTAAAAAACTTTACAACCCCTGCAAACGACCCCTAAATTGAAAAAAATTACAAAAAATACTTTTGTATAACTTAAAAAGATTTAAATATAGAGTAAATATTGTTTTACGTTCTCTACCTTAATTATCATATTTTAACCCCTTTTCAACCCTTAAAAACAACCCCTCAATTAAAAATTGTATAAAAAAATTTCTTTTGATGAACTCAAAATGATTTAAATGTTGTTCCACGTTCTCGAAAATGACTATCATATGTTTAGCTTTTCAACCCTTAAAACTACCCCTAAATTAAAACATTGAAAATATATGTTTATACAATTAAAAATAATTTAATTATAGAGTAAGTAATCAGACAGTTTTTATTGAATAAAATATAAACTTACAAGTTGTCTGGAAATGTACATATATGAACGTTTGTATGTATTCGTGCGTATGTTTCCGATATATATATGTTATATTAGAAATATACTATGATATATAATATCACCGAGACAGGCTTAACCTTCTCAAACATATCATGTTACAAATTGCGCAACAGCTCTTCTCTAATAACCGCTCACGTTGGCTGAGCTTAATGTTTCTTTCTTGGTAATCCCTTATCATGCTGAATTGCCAATTTAATGTTCTTTGTTCTCTTATGTTATAAATACAACCAACAGACATTTGTACCTTCAGTCATATACTCATTTTCGACCTAATACATTCTAAATTTATTATTGTTCATTATTGTACCAAGTAAATAAAGTTTTTAAAAAGTGATTTCTACAATCCATTATCTAACATTGGCGCAGTCGTACGGATCTGAAAAACACCCTGTAACCCAGAGGTGGTGGATTTCAATCCTTCAATCAGAAAAGAATCTACGAGAAACAAGAAAAATACAATTTCAAGCAGACAAGCAACGTCTCAACAAGCTCACAAGAAGCATCATATACACATCGAGAAATAATTAGCAAGTAAGAAACATTCCTGGCCCCTGAAAGTCGGTGTCTTCGGCACTTGGAACACGTCACCGTGGATAGGAACACCTAGTGATACCCCTGACGGTACATCCCAGTGTAGCAACGCTTACGAAACCGCATTCGACCTTCCATCTGGACCCCAGGCATGAAGATAGTAATGTAAGTAATTTAAGAATCATCTCGATTTATTTTCTATTTCAAACTGCACTAAACATTTATATTTTATCATTCGTACATTGCATTCACATTTGCATTAAACCCACGACAGTTCTGCAATCTAATTTAGTTGAATATATTATCTAAATATCGTATTACTTTAGCCGATATTTTATTTTATTTTAACACATAAATATTTTCATTGCAATCAATATATTAATTTGACATATATCAAGTTTAATCTTTATCTTGTAACGTTTTTATTGCAATTTAATACTACTACTACTAATAAAGGTTAACGTATTGTTTATACCATATGACTATAATATCTGAATAAGTGTAAATACCATCGCAAAAATAATTTGTTACATACTTTATACAGAAAAGAATACAATTTCGTTTCCTTTTATTCATTATTATTGCCAGTGGCGTACTCTTGCACCTTTTACAATTAATTTTTATTATTTTTTGTGCGTACCAAATTAATTTTTGTTTGTTTATCTGAAATTTATATACAAATCTTAATAATACAAAATGGCGAACCAACCAAATACTACAGCAAATAATACCAATAACGCTGACGAAACCCTTACCATAGAACCCTACAGGTTAAGTGAGATTTTCTCAATAGTTCCAGAGTTCGACGGGAACCCCATTTTCCTACAAACCTTTATTTCCGCGAGTGTTTACGCATACGGTATGTCCATAGAAGACCAGCGTATTTTACTCACCCTGCATATTAAAAACAAACTTCGCGGAAAAGCTGCCGAATTAATAAATTCGAGGAACCCTGCCACTTGGGCAGAAATTAAAAGCCTACTTGAGGCGCATTTCGGTGATTCACGCGACTTGACAGCCCTTATACAAGACTTACAACGGATTCACCAACTACCTAATGAAACTGCCCTGACATTCGTATCTCGTTTACAAACACATAATGCCAAAATGCACGCTGCTGTGCAAAAACAGACTTTGACGTTGGAAGAAAAGACAGCCCAATCATCCTTAATTGAAACCATGACTCTAACAACACTACTTACCGGACTAGAACCCAAACTTGGACAAATAATCCGTGCCGGAAATCCCAGCGACATGCTAGAAGCAATTAATAGAATCAAACGCGAACTCCAACTGTCCTACTTCGAGTCACAAAAATTCCCAAAACAAACTATCAACAAAAACCCCATCCAGAACCAACAGAGGCGTCCCAACTCCCAACAATTCTGTAATTTTTGCAAACGTAACGGGCACAATTTTAATGAGTGCCGTACAAGACTACAATTCTCACAACAAAATCAGAACTTTAGACAAAACAATTTTGCCAGTCCTCCACAATTTTCTAGACCGAATTTCCAAAATTCTCCCAACCAGCAATATCAAAGAAATTCCATGCCGCAACAAAATTTCCAACAGAATAGGCCTTCTGTAATAAGACCTAATCCGAACTTTCAGAGATCCCCAAATCAACAAAATTCAAATTTCAATCCTAACTTTAACAGACAAAACCCGCAGAGAACACATCACGTTAATTTTGACAATCATTTCGACTGTCAAAATTATGATACTAATTTTTACAATGAAACTGATAATTTCAGTGACCCGCAATTCCATAACTTCGGAAACTATCAAACTAATTCTAGCCTTGATAATATGGCAAACATGCCACAAATAAATTATGAAGATTACCCCCATTTTCCGCAAAATAACGACGATAACATGCCATACCAAAATGAGAATTATACAGCTAATTCTCAGATGTCGCAAGATTATACTGCTAATCCTCAGGATTTTCCATTAGGCCCGGAGTATTCAATGAATACTCCAACCCAAGAAATAAATTTCGAAGTGGACCAAATGTCCAACCAAATCCAAACATTAAACCTGAACGACAATTACAACCCCCTACTGAATTTCTCAGACCAGAACTTCGCTTAAATTGGCCTACACACACACTATTGACCGTGAATTCTAGTAATCTTTATTTCATAAATGACATTTCGAACAAATTTAAACTCTTAATTGATACTGGCGCAGGTATTTCGATTTTTAAGCATAAGACAGCGGAAAATTTTAAAAATAGATCTCCAGAAAACGCGATTATACAAGGCATAACCGACGAAAAAATTAAAATCAGCGAATCTGTTCTTATACCATTTAACGCACGCGACCCGCACAGAGTCTATATTCACGACTTGGACATAGACTTTGACGGATTATTAGGTGCCGATTTCATGGAACACTACGAATGTAGAATAGATTTCAAAACCAGGCAACTAATTACAAATTTTAAAACATTGCCCATCTTCAAAGTAACTGACGATTCTCCAACACCCGAAATCAACAAAATCCGACAAAATTATAATTCTAGCCAAAAATACTATCCAAATTGACGGTCGCACGGAAAAGGTTTACAAACTAAAATGCAATCTTAGAAACACTGACGCTGTACTGTCAGCGCAGGAAAACGAAAAAGTTCGTTTGCCTAATACTCTTGTTAGGGTAAACGAAAATGGAGAATTTTTGACAACCGTAATTAATGCAAACGCCATTCCGAAAATTATAAATTTTTCTAATCTAAAATTAGAACCATTGCAAAAATTTAAATCGATTTTTAATTTAAATGTTCAAAATTCCGACTCACACATACAGATCGACAGATCATCTGAAATTATTAACCAGTTACGTTTAGATCATCTAAACTACGAGGAAAGTGAACTAATTACACAACTTTGCCTAGACTTTTCTGAAATATTTTACCTGGAAGGAGACAACTTGACTTTCACTAACGAGATTAAACATTCAATCGACACTAATAATTCTAAACCTGTATTTACAAAATCGTATCGCTACCCTCAATGCCATAAACAAGAAGTCAAAACACAAGTTTCTAAAATGCTGGACCAAGGCATAATCAGACCTTCAATTTCTCCCTGGTCATCTCCTGTTTGGGTTGTACCCAAAAAACTCGATGCCTCTGGCAAACAAAAATGGCGAGTCGTAGTAGATTACAGGAAATTAAACGAATTGACTATTGACGATAAATACCCTCTCCCAAATATTTCTGACCTTTTAGACCAACTAGGCAAATGCCAATATTTTACCACACTAGACTTAGCTTCCGGATTCCACCAAATAGAAATTGACGCGAAAGACATTCAAAAGACTGCTTTCACAGTCGAAAACGGTCATTTCGAATTCGTTAGAATGCCATTCGGTTTAAAGAATGCTCCATCAACGTTTCAAAGAGTGATGGATAATATCTTGTTAGGAATCCAGAATGAACGCTGCCTTGTTTACATGGACGACATTATCATTTACTCCCCTACTATTCACGATCATATTTCCCGACTGACAGAAGTATTCAAACGCTTAAGGAAAGCTAACCTCAAAATTCAACCCGACAAGTGCGAATTTCTACGCAAAGAAGTCGCTTATCTAGGACATCTTATAACAAAAGACGGTGTTAAGCCAAATCCCAGTAAAGTAGATGCCATTTTAAACTTTCCTCACCCGAAAAATCAAAAGGACATTAAATCTTTCTTAGGTTTAGCGGGCTATTATAGACGCTTTATTCCAAATTTCTCTAAGATTTCAAAGCCCCTGACCAAGCTACTACAAAAAGACACTCCCTTTAACTTTGACAATGATTGTATGAATTCGTTCGACAACTTAAAGCAAACATTGACGACGACTCCGATATTAATATATCCTAATTTTGATGAGCCTTTCATCCTAACTACCGACGCGAGCGCATTCGCCATCGGATCGGTACTCTCTCAGGGAAATATAGGCAAAGATCTACCAATTGCATACGCTTCCCGAACTTTATGCGGTGCGGAAACAAAGTATTCCACCATTGAAAGGGAATTATTGGCCATAGTATGGTCGGTAAAACACTTTAGACCATATTTATTCGGTAGAAAGTTCAAACTAGTCACCGACCACTTACCTGGTTATTCTCAATAAAAGACCCAGGAAGTAGACTTGCCCGCTGGCGACTTAAACTGGAGGAATACGACTACGAAATCGTTTACAAGCCCGGAAAAATCAATAAAAATGCCGATGCCCTCTCTAGAATCAAAATAAACCATTTTTCCAAATGTTCTAAATTCCATTCCAAAATCTTAGCCGCGAATGAGGACACAGACGATGACGGGAATCCAGACAATGACGGTGAAATCACAAACGAACAACTAATTCAAGAATTTAATACTTTCTCCCGACTATACAAGACCAAATCCTTAATTGACTACTCTAAAATTCAAACTTCAAATAAACAACTCTTGGACCGAGAAAACAAACACATCATAACTTTCTTTCAACAAAATAACCTAAGAGATCTTCATCACCAAATTATTGATGACATTTTCGAGGAAAACCCCGAATTTTACGACGACAAAATAAATATCCTTTCCAGTAGATCGGTTAGACATAGGAAATACTATATCATTCCTCTACTACTCTACTATTTGTTCTTAGCAATATTCAAAAATCAAAATGAATTAGATCTTTCTAATACTTACCATGTCGAAAATAACTTAGACCTCCCGATACTCGAAATTCTGTCATTTATCTTCGCAGAAAAGGACCTAAAACTCATTATCTGTCAAAACCTAGTACAAACACCTGACGAAGACCAAAGACCGATAATTCTTGACCAAAACCATACCGGCAAAAACAACCTGCATCGCGGAATAAACGAGACTATGCGTAGGATCAAAAATAAATACAATTGGCAAGGACTAACCAAAGATGTTGAAAATTTCATAAAAAATTGCGAAATTTGTCAACGGACTAAAGTTTGCCGTAAAAACCTTAACAACCCTCTAGTAATCACTGAAACTCCAAGAACGCCTTTCGAAAGAATTAACATCGACCTATTCGAATTTCCTACACGAAATTACGCTCTAACTATCCGTGACGAACTTACAAAATTCACACAAGCCTATGCAGTACCGGATAAAAGCGCAAAATCTGTGGTAAATACCCTATTGTTATATTTTCAACATTACGGTACCCCACTGAGGATTCACTGTGATTACGGCGGTGAATTCGACAACAACTTACTAAAAGACCTCTGTACCCTCTACGATATAAAACTGACATATTCTAGCGTAGGACATCCCCAATCTAACGGTTCTATAGAACGCTTTCATGCTACCTTAGCCGAAATGATCAAAATTCACAAAACTGAAAACCCAAATGAACATCCTTTTACCATATTGCCGTATGCAGTAATATGCTATAACAATTCGGTTAATAAAACGCACTGTTTTACGCCATACGAACTGATCTTTGGACACACAGCTAATAGACCACCAGAGACCCTGTACAACCAAAAAGACCTAATAACTAAATATGTTAGGGACTTAAATAATAGGATATCCCACTATTACCAAATTGCACGCAGTCGGACTGAAGCGCAAAAACAAAAAGCTAAAGTCAGATTCGACAGAAATATCCCAGAAAATCGCCCCACGTATAACGTTGGAGACGAAGTATATGTAAAGGAATCCCAAATCAAAAGCAAGTCACAAAATAAATTCAACGGCCCTTTCGAGATCAAAGAAATTTTCCAAAATTCTGCCACTTTGTTAAATCCCGAGACAAATCAAACAAGTAAAGTAAATTTTGATAGAATGAAACCATATACTGAAGATTAAAATTTATTTTCAGGTTTCTACTGCTGTTCGGATCAGCATTTTCTCAATACGAAATAACACCAATAAACAATACTATCGGTGTTTACTATCACAAAGACACGGACATTGTCATCTCACACAAGAAATGGACATTACTCGTACATAAAAATGTATCGACCTTTAAGACAGCTCTTGACAGAAACGACAAAATTTTACAGACAATCCTTACTACCCTTGACCCAGCATACAAAAACATGAACGAATTCGCGAGTGAGGTTAAAACGCATTTAAGCCTCCTAGGACAAATCTCAAAATCCATACAAACTAAATTTGACGAAATACATCTCGACACGAAACGCTACAAACGCGGAATCATAAACGGAATTGGTTCAATATTCAAAGCAATTACCGGAAATTTAGACGCAGAAGACGGTAAATACTACTCTGACTGTATCAATAAATTAAACCAAGACGAACATCAGATAGAAAATTTGATGAAAAATCAAATATCAGTTACAAATTCAGTTATTAAAAATTTTAACACGACAATTCAAAAACTACTAATAGACGAGGAGACATTCAACAAAGACATAAAAGAAATCGAATACGCAATCTTAGACATTACGTATAACGTACGAGCAGTTGAAACAAAATTAAAATTCTTGGAAATTTGTGAACAACTCATGGCGAGCTACCTATTTATAGAGGACAACCTCAACGATATTTTAAATTCGATCACTTTCGCGAGACTCAAAGTAATTCATACGTCTATCATTAACCCCCAAGATTTGGTAAACTCATTGCAGGAAATTTCACAAAACCTACAAAAGAACAATTTGCCACTCCCAATTAAACTTTCAAAAATTGCACAGTATTTAGATATTATTGAATTAAAAGCTTTCCAAATGAACTCAGAATTAGTATTTGTATTAGATATACCCCTAGTAGACCCTCAAACGTACTCTGTTTTCCATTTATACCCCATTCCTATCTTAGATAGTAGAACTGGTCTGTATCATATTTTGTCAACTTCTCAAAAATATATCGCGAGAGATGATGATTCTTTGATGTACATACCCATTGCTGACCTCAGAGAATGCAAGCCACTCCATACCAATACTAAATTATGTCCAAATTTGTTTGCATATCCAATTGACAACAACGCCATATGCGAAGCCCGCCTTTTCAAGGATCTACAAACTCTACCAGAAAACTGTCAAACGTCAACTATCATCGGCCAAGGATACAACATCCAAGAACTAGACGAGAACGTGTGGATGATCGTCAATACAGAGCCACTAAAGATGACTATCAATTGCCCGAAAGAGACCCCAAAAACCGACACCATCCTCAAAAATTGTATAATTACGAAGATCCAAGCCAGCTCAGGCGAAACGACAGACGTGAAGAACGACGCTCACCCTATACAAATCCCGTTCGAGTGTTGCAACCAGGTTCCGGACAAAGTTCGAGTGCCCAACCTGAAACCACTGAAACTAAGTGATCTGAATACCGAAGACCTCGATGTCGCCAGACACCAACTAGACCAATATTCAAAAGACTTAGACGACCTAATCAAGGAACCTTTCATCACGAGACACATTTCTTGGTTTACCTATCTTACCATAGTGCTAATTTTCGGACTCTTATTCTTGTATCTATTCTGTAAGTGTAAAGCAAGAAGACGAAGACTAGCCATCAACGTTTCCACGACTCCTCCATCTCCACCAAGGCCTAGTGAACCCCTCAGGACAATCACTAGCCTGTTTCATCAACGAAGACGACCTACCTTAAGAAGAGAAGACAACGAAGCCGAAGACATAGAACTTAACTAAATACAAACTGTTTTGTGCCTTTTTACTGACTTTTAGTGCTAGACTCTTCAGTGAATTTCATTTCATTTGTTTAATCATTATACTTCATTATTTTTCTATCCTTTGTTAATTTCAATTTTATTAACATTTTTACGTTATTTTCATTTAAACTTATCATACTCATATTTTATGCTTTTATATTAAAGCTATATTTTAACCTTGGGAATATTTTACCCCATTTTAAGACAAACTTATTATGTTTGTATTTTACGCTTTCTTGCTAAAGCTATATTTTAACTCTAACATTTTTATGTTATTTTATTTTATGAATCAAGCTTATTGTGCTTGCATTTCATATTTTAGACACTAAGGTTATACTCTGTATTTTAAACTTTACGACAACATTTTTGTACTCTTTATATTTTTCCAAATTGTACCATTACCTTTTATATACATTTTATACTCATTTCAAAAGTTGCTGCATAAAACACCAACTTTTTTTATAAGGGGGAAGCTGTTATATTAGAAATATACTATGATATATAATATCACCGAGACAGGCTTAACCTTCTCAAACATATCATGTTACAAATTGCGCAACAGCTCTTCTCTAATAACCGCTCACGTTGGCTGAGCTTAATGTTTCTTTCTTGGTAATCCCTTATCATGCTGAATTGCCAATTTAATGTTCTTTGTTCTCTTATGTTATAAATACAACCAACAGACATTTGTACCTTCAGTCATATACTCATTTTCGACCTAATACATTCTAAATTTATTATTGTTCATTATTGTACCAAGTAAATAAAGTTTTTAAAAAGTGATTTCTACAATCCATTATCTAACATATATATATATATATATATATATATATATATATATATATATATATATATATATATATACAAAAGGAAAGGTGTTATCGCGGGAACAGGACAATAAGTCAAGAAAAAAATTCGTGGGCAAGCCCGCAGAAATTATAGTGCAACCGTGTACACGTGTTTCGGACTTTTTGGTCCTCATCAGCACGGTGTAGCTAAGTTGAAAGGATAGGCACAACTTAGGAAAAAACGACACAAATGGAAACCACTGACAGGAAGCCAGTTGCACATTTGTGGCTGCAGTCGGAAGACCTTGAGGTTTCAAGGCAACAACCAACATTGCCACGGAGGCAAACTGTAAGCCGCCTGCGTGGAGTTCCATAGCCCAAGGTAAAATACAAAAGGAAAGGTGTTATCGCGGGAACAGGACAATAAGTCAAGAAAAAAATTCGTGGGCAAGCCCGCAGAAATTATAGTGCAACCGTGTACACGTATATATATATATATATATATATATATATATATATATATTGTTATTATACATGATTTGCAGGAAACAACTACTCAGCGGGCAAATACCCCGACCTGCATTGAATTATACCTTACAAATCATGAAAAATTGGTAGCCAATGTCATTTGTCAACTCCCTGACCAGACATAGACCGGTTTCGAACTTATTAGTTCTCATCAGTATGCCATAGGTCATGGAGCAGACAAATGACAGTGGCCAACCTGCTAGTCTTATACAGACTAATGTAAATGGTGTAGTGGTGAGAGGTAAGTGTGTGTATATATATATATATATATATATATATATATATATATATATATATATATAAGATAATAGTTTTGGGTTCATATTATTCTTTACTTTCACTCTGCTCCAAATTTTTGTGTTCCGAAATTTTCATTTTACTAAATAGAAAAAAAAAACGTTTAGTTTTTGGACCATAACTCCTTCAATTTTAAAGCTATCACAACTTTAAAAAAACCATTTTAAAGGTAATTGAAAGAGCTTCATTATGACATGTAGTGTAAAACCCTTCATTTTGAAACGGTGAAGGGTCAAAGGGCTCGAGAGAGACTGTGATTGCGCTACCGCGCACTCTTTAAATAGTCATATCTCCGTCAATTTTGGTCTGACAGAAAAAAAAACAACAAAATTTTTGTCAAAAAAAGACCTACATTTTTTATCATTACAGTTTTTTACGTATCTTTCATTATTTTTGAAATATTATGAAAAAAGGTGTTTTAAATTTTTTTTTCTTAAAATCGTGATTTTTTTTTAAAAGTATGCATTCCAAAGCAGCCAAACGGCTGGAATCCAATAAACTCTTCATATTAAAGTTAAATCTAGACGGAATACGATTAATTTTAATTTTGGTGGAAATGGCACTTATGAAACACATCGATTTAAAAAAATATATTAGATGTCCCTCTTTTTTTCATTACAACTCACTCACTTTACGTGCAAAAGACTTTTAACACTGCTCATTTTAAAGATTATTTTAAGCAAAGTTTCTCATTGACATATGGATAAAATGTATCCGTTGTACGCTAGATGGCATTGAATACATCGATTAAAGTTCAGACAAAAAAAAACGGCTTTTATTTTCAATATCTCGCTTAATATTGCACTTAGAACACTCTTTAAAAAACCAATTTGTTCATTTTCTTACCTTCTACAATTTTGTTTATTATAAAATTATCGGTAAAACGCATATTTTTTGAGATATTTGCAAAAAACCGTTGAAAAACGTGGGAAAATTCCGAGTTTTCAATCGCCAATAACTTGAAAAGTATTGAGTTTTTGAAAAAACTTTATAGAACACTTTTTGCTTAGAATTGGGTCTTCTATCGATCCCCGTTATTTTGACCAAAAAAATTTCCACTAACGAGAAGGGGTGGACCACCCCCAGGCTAAGAACGGAGGTCGGGTCAATATCACTTTTGAAGTTAAGGATAAGATAAGCCTAATTCCAAAATTTCATATAAATCGGTTCGTAGTAAAATATTTCTGAGGTATAAAGCTTCAATGACTGGACTATATTTATTCGAATTAATCAAATGTATATGATTCAGTGTCTAAAATTACTCAGATTTTTTTCAGTAGCTCCCAATCTAAAAGTACCATCATTAAATCCCTTTATTAATTCTTTTAATGTAGCTTGTGCACAACCAGATAATAGTTATAATGGACTTGGCAAAAGGAAAACGATGCTATAATTCCCGCTGTGCAGAACCGGTCCTGTCTGCTCAGAGTTACGTCGTTTTGCAAACACTCTCGCAGACGCAGCATGTCATGTGTGCGTCGCGACGCTGTAGGCGCCGTCGGGTCGATAAATCCACGTTGAATGCGGTTCGGGTAAATGACCCACATGCATTTCCCAAGATGGTTTTAATGGGGTCGTAAAGATCCGTTGAACCTTGGTGGAGTTGCTCGGAGGAATTTACCGCTCGTAAATGTGCCCCATTCTGCGATTCGTAATTATTTATTGCGGTGGTAAATAGAGTTATTTTCTTATTCATATAATAATATAATATTCCATTTGGACACGTATACAATAGCTTCATGCGCAAACCTATATTGAAGTTGATCTATTTCATTTTTCAACAATACAACTACAACGTTGGCGAGATACACTGGTTTAAAATAAATAGAAGCAATAATTGTATGTTGTGGAGAGGATAATAGTACAATCAATGAACCGATTCACCTCCGAAAGCTGATCAACTCAACCGATTTGTTTGAAATTTTGACAGTAGCTCAAAAATGATGCTAATAACAAACCTGACTTAGTGCCGATATGTGCTTTCACACCCTTTCTCAGGGGTGGAAATTTAAAAATTCAAAATGACACCGGGAATCGATAGAGGATCAAATTTTAAGAAGAAAATGTAGTATATAGTTTTTTCTTCAACCTAATAATTTCTGAGTTATTCGCGATTAAAAATTCCAATAAAAAACACGTTTTTCAATAGTTTTTCGTGAATAACTCGAAAATTAAACGTTTTCTGGAAAAAACTATTCTTATGAAAATTGAAGCTTATAAAAAAACAAAGCGATTCTCGTTTTTCTTTAATGGTTTAGGTCATATTAAGCGACTTATGAGTCATTGAAGACGAATTTTTGTTTGTCGTAAATTTATCTAAAAATTTAAACTCAAATAACGGAGTAATTTTTCAGAGAAAATGTTCATAACCTTTTTTAAAGTGCTTTATTAGACCTTTAAAATAAGCTTTTATAAAAGCCTCTAGCATGAAAATTAAGGAAGTTATGACGAAAATAAGTCTCTGGAATTTTTGAAAAAAAATTGACAATAAAATTGGCGCCATGAGCGGCAAAATTAAAATTAATCGTAGCCCATGAAAAATTAACTTTATTTATGTCCCAGTAACACGTTCCAAAAGTTTTAATGGTTTAAAGAATGTACATTTTGAAAAAAGTTGTTTTAAGTAATTTTTTTTCTTCAATTTTTCAAGAAATACGTTGTTTTTTCAAAATAACTAAAAAAATTATGGTTTTACGAAAAAAAGTGTTCTTAACAATAATTTAGACTTCTTTTTACTTATTTTGCTTTTTTTTAAATTCATGTAGCTTAAGAATTAAGCGAGATATGGGCATTTAAAGCTTTGATTTTCTATGCGAAGGAAACCTCTTTTTAACCCTTCAACCTTAAAATTCTCTGAACGAAAGGGTGTAGAAATATTGCAATCATCATGACATTATAGCTTATGAAATTCCCTACAAAATTATGTGTGGGTGAATGCAAAAAGCTTAAAAGGAAGCCGAGTTATCGTTAAAAAACTAAATACATTTTTCTAGAGATAACGTAGGAAAATTACGGAGCGCCTAAATTTTTAACGTATTGGAGCATTTATTCTTTTGTACATGCTGTGTCTTCTTGATACATACATATCTGGATTCCCACATGTATAAATACATGCATAAAAAGATGTTATATATATAATATGAGTAAAAGATAGAAAAGGAAAGGTGCGCTTCTCTAGGCGAAATTCCTCTGAAGGCGACCTTCAAGAGAGGAAGGGGCTCTTATATTTTTATTATAATTACAATGTGAAGTTTTAAGAGTTTAATTTCCCTGAGAGGGATGTTTTTAAGGAATGAAAATTTTAGAAAAATTTCATTATACCATAAGCAGCAATTTATTTTCATTTTTTTACGCGTTCCACTACTTGGAGCTTTCAAAAGGATTTTTTCCCTAATTTTTATTGTAAGGGGTGGTTTTTAGGGGTTGAATCATATTGAGAAATGATGTATCAGGTCGTTTACACTTAAAAAATATATTTTTTCTATTCAAGATCCAAAATAAAAAGATTCTATGCTTTTTAAACCGTTTTTTTAAATAATTGTGTGAGGGGTAGTTTTTAAGGGTAGTTACATAGTAAAATATCGAAATATTAGTTACATTATAAAGATTTTTGAAAGAGCAGTTTGAATTTCCCGCTTGGGTGGTTAAATGTAGAGTGGTGGGGGTGGTCTCAAGTGACTACCTACCTAATAACTTACTAAATGCTCCGGAAAGAATTCTACATAGAGTCTTCCATTTTAATTCATATCAGGTCGAAAGGTTGAATGTTGCCAATGTAGCTGTCCAAATTTTGCTGCAGTTTATAAAACTGATAAATACGAGGAAAATAATAATAATAATGTTACGTGTTTACAGTCTTCAGTAAACACTCTGTGTGTAGGTTCAATAAATTGCAACAAGAACTTTCACTAACCACTATTTTATTAATCACTAAAATTACACTAGTACAAATACTTCAAAATCACACAACTAATAATAACTTAATCTAATATAAATTCACTACTTTTAAAACACTATGTACTTTACTTTTCTTCTTAAACTTGTCAACTCTTGTCTAACCTAAAAACTGTCTCTGTATACTAGAACTGTACTGTATACTTCACTGAACTGAACTGTTCCCCATCTGCTGGATTCACCTCTGTATATACACACTTGAAATGTACCAGAATCCTATTCTAGAATCCTCCATAGTTTTCTACTATGTACTAGATTGTTCGTGAATTGGCTCATAGACGGCGCCACCCTACTAGTCAGGGAGTAACAGAATAACAGGTTTCCCTTCACCTTGAACAGGGACTTAATCACATCTTTCCCCGTTAGAGGGCAGCACATAACAATAATATCATATATTTAAAAAAATGCATAATATAATATAAATTTAGACATTTATGTGCTTATAGAGCAGGCGAAGTTTAGTCAAGTGGCTATTCTTACACTTAACCTATTCTACAAGTAATCGTAGTATATCAGATTATTTAAATTTTATCTACTAAATTATAATTTGAAATTGCTTGAAAAATTGTATATGAATAAAGCTAAACACATTTGTTATTTTTAAGAATCAATCAATTAGTCAATCAATCAATCAATCATCAATCAATTATCAATTAGTATATGCTTCATTTGGCGACGAAATGGATAAAGGCTTAAACTCATATTAGGTTTACAGAATTGTAAAGTTGAAGTAATCAGTTCCCGGCATTGCTCGCAATCGGCCGTTTAGATAACAAACAACAAAGGTCCGAGAATGGACCCTTGTGGAACACTTGATGTTAATTGGACGGAGGACATAGAATTATTGACTGATATTGACATCGATTGGATAAGTACGATTTAAAGAAAGCTACAGCATTTTCATTGAACTCAAAAAAAAATAATTTCGCGCATAGTAAATCGTGATCAATAGTATTAAATGCCTTTGAAAAATCAAGTGATACTGAGACAACTACCCTCCCTTTATCTAAGGCTCTTATAATATTATCATATAGATTGAGCAGTGCAGTGGTGGTACTGTGAGACTTCCGAAAGCCACATTGATGTTAGGGAAACATTTTATGCAAATTTAAATAATCAACAATTTTTCTATGCACAATCTTCTTTAATATTTTGGATACGGCTGATAAAAGACTGATCCACATGTTCCACGTTTTTTATGTAACCGAGTTTCTTCTATCTGTTGTTGCCTATCCTATCATTTAGAATACTACAATATATTATCAATCATACTAGCAATATGGTTTGCTGATGTGATCAAGATCATTGATCCAGTTTGTTATGTTTCTCAGCAAAGACGCGATCTCAGTCGGCTGACTGAAAAATTGCATTAAATTTTGAAGGTTTGTTACAATTAAAGAAGCTGTAAAATTGCAGCATCTTAGGCAGTTTCCGGATGTGTTTATAAGTGGGGTGGGACAAGACGCGTTGTCGAAAAGCTTGCCGATAAAGTAGCTCAGCTGTCAAAACCGACAATGATGGCCGCCACACTCTTAACTTTGTCCCTGTACAATATGTTTTCCTGTACTATAAATATCAAAGCTTTGATGCAGCACTTCTGCAACTATTTTATGACTCCATTACGAAACTGGAGGTTAGCAAATTCATTTTATTACATTATAATATGTAATGGGTTTTGAGATTCCGAGAAGCGTGAGAGGTTACGTATGCGGTAAACTCTTCAAGAATATATTTAAACTGAATTCTGTTTAGATACCGATTTTCTATAAACAGTTTACGAGTTTATTACGTAACTCACAGTTTATGTCAAAATTGATAGATTTAATCGTTTTGAGAATCGTTGAGAAGTTGACGTAAAACCAGCGAAAATGATTTTAAAAGCGAATTTTATTTGTTATTATCTGTTTACTTTGTAAACATACATCAGTAAATCTTAACATCGACAGGTGGATATGATCTAAAAATAACAGATGAAATGGAACAGATAAAGTAAGTATACAGAGTGGTCCAAGAAACAATTCTAATTTTTTTTTCAACTATTGATGTCTATTTATTCGATTAAATATTTAACTTTCGTCTTAAATAAAGCCGTGGATTGAAAAAGGTTTAGAAATTTTTTACAGAATGAGCTTAAATCAAAATTTTCTCTCTTTGACATGACAAATTTATTATTTTTCTGACTTTTGTCTAGTTCTAGTTTCATACTTCTGTTATATGCATACCCACGCCCTCTTACGAAGAGAGGTCTAGTTCCTAGTAGCAGAACAAAAGGAGGCCTGTCTAATCAGCTACCATTACCACGGATGGATTAAAACACGGTAGAAAAATTCGAACGTATAGATAAGAAGGATCGAGAAGTTGTCCAGAACGGTCTGGAAGAAAATTGACGGATCTATAATAATCGCCACGGATATATAAGAAGCGGATCCAACGCACGAAGACAGTGATCAGATAAAATAAGGAACAGTAACAAGGTGTGAATTATAGTAATGACTCTATAGTAGATCAAAGTTATAATTAGCGCGTTATTATAAGAAGTATTGTATTGTAAATTTAGTGATTGATAAATCAGTGGTTAGTGAGAATTCTTGTTGCAATTATTGAACTTACGTTGGGGGTGTTTACCAGAGGATGTAAATTTTCAGGTTAATTCTTATTTGACAGTCAACTTTTCTCGCTGGCTTCTCAAAAGTGGCTGATTATTCTAATATTTTCAATACTAACATCAATTTTTTAAATATAATTTCACTATCTGGATTTAATGAATTCCAAAGCTTCAAAACTTTAACCGTAAATTTCTTTTTTGTACTAAATATTCTTACCAGCTGATTTACCCTTATAATCTCAAACTTTAACCTAACAATATAACATTGTCATATGCACATCCAGCTCTCTTACGAAGAAAGGTCTAATTCCTAGTAGCAGAATAAAAGGAAGCCTAACTAATTAGCGACCAGTAAAACAGCGCCATCTCTGGGCCAACTGGCGAACTATCATTACCACGGATGGATAGAAAACGGTAGAAACATCTCGAATGACAGATTAGAAGTATCGAGAAGTTGTCCGGAACGTTCGGGAGGAAAATTGACGAAACGAGAATAAGCTCCACGGATATATAAGAAGTGGAGCCAACGCACGGAGTCAATTATATATTAGATGAGCAAGTGATCAGATAAAATAAAGGATATTAACAAGTTGTGAATTATAGTAGCGAGTCAATAGTAGATCAAAGTCATAATTAGTGTGTTATTATAAGGAATAATTATTGTAAATTAAATGATTTATAAATCAGTGGTGTAAACACGTAACAATATTTTGACCCGATTGACGGTTTTGGATTTAATCTATGGAACAGTTTCTAATTTAGATGCAAATAAGAAATGTCTGACAGTTTTTATGGATCTAGCTAAAGCCTTTGACACCGTATCACATCGTATCCTATTAATGAGATTGGAAAGTATTGGTGTACGAGGTGTTGCTTATGATCGTCTAAAAACTGAACTCAGAATAAAAATTGATAATTCTCTAAGTCAAAAACAGTCTGTTTCCTTGGGGGTACCACAGGGAACAGTATTGGGTCCAATTCTGTTCCTTGTATATGTCAACAAGATCGCCAGTCTAAAAAAATTTCGGGGACATTCTTACGCTGTTGACAGGACTATTGTCTTGTGGATGAGTCTTGGGAAAATGTTTATTCTGTGGCAGAAAGTAGACCAAAATATAGTATATTATCAATATTTAAATATTAACATGCTCAGCTTAAATGTAGATAAATGTAAAGAAAGAAATGGGAAGTATTGAAAACAAATTATATTTTTCAAACGAAATTATGAAAAACTAAAAAAATGCAAACGAGCCAACAAACACTTGAAACAAAAAACGGTCTTTACCACAAAAAAAAACATAAACGTGAAATGTTTTTTTTTACTTTATTAGTAGTTAATAGACTATATTGTAGCAGTTTCCTCCGAGTATTGTAATGATCGTCGGACTTGACATTTCGTCGAGATTACTGTCAACTTCTGCAGAAATATTCCAAAAAGTTGCTTTTTGCTTCTCATTATATGCTTATGTGCTGCTTCGCTGCTCTTTCGTCATGCTGCGTTGACATAGCTGTCTACACCACTGATATTTAGTAAAGCCAGACTCCGTGTGTTACTCTATCGACGCCTATCCTCTTTGGTCAAATTGTTCCTGTTTGGCTAAATCGTGCCTACTTCTAACCAATAGTTTGACGTTCTTGTTGTGATTAACAAGTTCTGCCATTACCTACTTATCTGGGTTTGCTGTTTCTCTAGTGAGTCTGCACTGGATACGTAGCCGTTCGTATATACGTGTACACTGCAACTGATAAACACATTTCGTTAATAGATTCGATATGAGTTGTAACAGGGAGCAATTGTTGTATTTTCTTCACTGTTCGGCACCATATACCGATTTCATTCCTTGATAAAATCCTTTTTAAATCGTGTGCGACCCCAAAGGATTTTATCGAAGAAGAAAATAGGTACGTTTCCAAGCAGTAAAGAAAATAGAACAGTTGCCTCTGCTGGAAGAACTCCATCTGTAAACTATTAACCAAATGTGCTTACCAATTGAAGTGTACATTTGATAAGAAATTAAAACCAAGTAATCAACTACGAGAACGTCAAAATGTTAGACAGAAGTACTCGCTAATATTTAAAGATTATTAGAGGATCACTAGAAGTTATGAAAAACAGGAACAATGTCTCGAGATTAGCTTTGCCAAATACTGACCAACAGAGCCTGACGAATGCGCAGTGAAATGAACTTGGAAATGAAACAGTGCCAGGGTGTATAACAAGGAGCAGAATACAACTATTTCAGTTTTTGGAGTCCTTCTGCAGAAGTGGACAGTACGATCAACGAAACATCCTGTTAACTGTGATGCTAACAGTAAAATCAGGAAGAAACTACTTCATTAGATAATGACCATGAAAACTTCCATTTTGCTAATAGGCTATAATATAGTTTTCTTTTTGTTGCAGGTAAGACATTTTCTAGTACCTTCTGCTTCTGCTTTACGTAATAAGGGAGCGTATATATCGATTATTAGGTAAGTGTTCGTGCATATTTGTATTTTTTACTTTTAATTGATCAATATTGGATTGAAAACTACGATTACATCGAACAACACATAAGGAAACTCAAAGTTCAAAGATAGGGAATACCATAGCGAAAGAAAAACCAAGATGACGGCCACTATATACTAATCGAATATACCCCACAAATAAAAATCAAACGAAGTCAAATCAGGAGATCTAGCGGTTTATCCGAGTACTCCGTTTGTGCCTATCCATCTTCCTGGATAAGTATGGTGAGCATGATTACTGACATTGTTGCTATTATATGAACACCATCTTGATGAAACCACATTGTGCCTGATTGAATTAGTAATTTATCTAATTAGCAATGGTAAACCATTTTGTAAAAATTATAAGTAGCGATCGCCATTTAAATTTTCATCATACAGATATGATCCAACTATGTAATGCCACACTAAACGTTTACCGCAAATCGTGTTTGGAATCTGGTTTATCTCATCTACTTAGGATTTTCTTGAGATCAGTATCAACAGTTATGTCTGGTCGTGACTACATTATTAAGGAATCTGACATCGTCGCTCTACATAATTCGTTCCAGAAAATTGTGATTTCTCTCTAAAAGAATTGAAAATTGTGCCAGAAAATCTAGCTTGCGTTCATTATCTCCTGGCTTTAAGTGATGCACCAAATCAACTTTGCATGCGACAAATTTATTATTTTTTAAAATTCTTCACGAAGTTGCAGAAACGTTAGGTATTACATTTGACTATAGTGACGTGTGAGGATTATTTCTTATTGTTTCTAATACTGCTGCTGTTTTCTTCATTTGTAGCTTTTTCTCCTTAAGGTTTTTGATTTTTTAAAACTTCCAGTATTAACTAAATTATCAAATAAACTTACTTATAATTGCTAGGTTTTGGTATCTCAGGAAAACATCTTTCATATAAGACTACAGGTGCAAAAGCATTTTTACACTTCTCTGTAAATTAAAATCATATCTGTAACTATCGTCCATTCGCCATAATTTGTAACATTGCCAAATATTTTGAAATGTTATTATTTGATCATGCTTTTTTTTGTTCGCTGCAAACATTTCATCACGTATGCGCAACATGGTTTTGTTAAATGCAGGTCCACTGTTACCAACTTATTTTGTATGACAGAATTGTTAACTGATGCCATCGATAAGGAACTCCAAGCAGACGTGATCTATACCGATTTTTCAAAGGCATTTGACAGAATTGACCCCGGTATTCTATTGAATAAAATGACTAATTTCGGTTTCTCTGTAGACTTTTTGAAGTTTTTAAAATCCTACTTCTCAAATAGGATCCAGCATGTTTTATATCGCGATTGCAATTCTATCCAAGTATCTGCGTCGGGTGTACCGCAGGGATCAGTTTTAGGACCTCTTTTCTTTATGCTATTCATTGTTGACAGCCTGAGAGTACCTGGTTTTCTTTATGCTGACGACTTAAACATTTTTTGCAAGGTTGCAAGTACCGACGACTGTCCTGTACTTCAACAAAATTTAATTCACGTTAAGGATTGGTGCTTAAAAAATAACTTACCTTTAAATATACAGAAATATAAGGCAGTGTCTTATTCCACCAAAAAATCTTTGATCTACTGTGATTACTCTATTGATAATAATACGCTCTCAAGACCCGAAACAATTTGTGATCTGGGTATTGTCTTCGGTAAAAAACTGTCCTTTAACAATTACAGGACAAATCTTTAGGATTTATTATCAGAAACAGCCTCATCTTTCAGAACACTGACACACTCATGCTATTACACACCATCTTTGTTTGCCCTAATTTAGAATATTTATGCTTCTATTATTTGGTGTCCTAATTACCTAACATATATATTGATAATACAGCGCAGATTTTTAAAATATGCTCATTTTAGAACGGAAGGGGAATATCCTCCTATAACTTCTCATAAATTTCAACTTCGACTCACTCAAACACAGGCGCACAAAAACTTATCTGATTTTATTACACAAGACGGTATTGCAATATACATTAGAAATTTTTTTACAGATTATGAATATAAAAATATAAAAATAGGTGTAACCAATGCAATAAACCTTCTACGTCTGAATATGATTTTATTGAAAATTTGTCAGAACTTTTAGGCACTTACAATTTCAACTCATTTGATCACTTCTTTATTATTGGTGATATAAATATTGACATTAAAGGAAAAGGAAATTTAGATTATGTAGAAGAATATCTAAATCTGCTATCTGAAAAAGGATTTGTATCTCTAATAAATAAAAATACACGGGTTACAGATACTTCTGCCACATGCATAGACCACATATTCCTCAAATCCAGAAGCTGTATACCACCTATTGAGAGTGTAATTTCAGCAATAATAAAAACAAATATTACAGACCATTACTCAGTCATCTCAAAAATCAATTATAAAGAAACAAGTAATTGTGTTAAACAATATTGTGGTGAGTCATATAAAAAAATTAATAATGAAAAACTGATACAGCTGTTAACTAGTGTGTCCTGGGATCAGGTGTATAGCTGCCTGGATCCAAATGAGGCTTTTGATTTGATTCTTTTGAAATATTCTCAAAATGTATCTCGGAATCAACACAAATTATAAAATTGAACCCAATAAAAAAGAAAAAACCATGGATTACGCAGAGACTAGTTATTTCAATCAAAAACAGAAATAAATTGTTTCAAAAACATATAAGGCATCCCCAAAATGAACAATTTAAACATGACTACATAACTTATAGAAACAAAATTAACTGTTTAATAAAAAAAAGCAAAATATAATTATTTTAAATCCACACACTAATGACACTAATAAAAATTATACTAAAACATTTTGGAATGTAAGAGATTTTTCGAATAACTACAAAAATGAAGACAAAAATATAGATAAAATCATAACAGAAAACGAAGATGAAGTGATAGATCCTGAAGAAATAGGTAACAAATTTAACACCCATTTTTCTCAAGTAGGTGAAAAACTTGCTTCTAAAATAGTGCAGGTACCGATGTTAAACGAAATTGTGAACTTTTTCCATTCTATATATATAAATTATACAAATGTAACAGAAATTAAACAAATTGTACTAGAACTAAAAAATAATAAGACACCAGGTCCAGATGGTATAAAAAATGAATTATTAAAGTCAACAATTGATACTATTGTGGATCCACTGTGTTTTATTATAAATAAATGCATTGAATGTGGAGAGTTTCCTACGCATTTTAAAAAGGCAGTCATTAGACCAGTTTTCAAAGGAGAAAGTAAAACAGATGTATCAAATTACCGTTCAATTTCTTTAATTTCTTCTTTCGCAAAATTATTTGAAAAAATTATAGTCACGTTTAGTTGATTATCTAAATAAAAATAAAATTTTATCTGATATGCAGTTTGGATTTCAAAAAGACCTCTCAACCCAAGATGCAATAGCAAAAGTGACATCAATAATATACGATGCTTGGATAACAAGAAAGCATGTCTGGGTGTTTTTGTTGATTTAGCAAAAGCCTTTGACACCGTCAGTCATGGACTTTTGCTATAAAAACTTGGAATTAGAGGTAATGTCTTAAAATTATTTAAAAGTTTTTTGGAGGAAAGGAAACAAAAAGTTGAAATAAAAAATGTCTTAAGCAAAGAGCAAACTGTAACCTGTGGAGTACCACAAGGTACAGTTCTAGGACCTATGTTGTTTACTATATAGTTAAACAGCTTACTTACATTGAATTCTTCTGGAACAATAATATCATTTGCTGATGATACAGTTATCTTGTATACTGGGCATACCTGGGATGACGTGAGACATTTGGCTGATAGGGATTTAAAGAAAGTTTTTGATTGGTTTAGTGCGAATTTGCCAACAACAAATGTAGATAAAACCAAAATTATTCCCTTTACGTCTTACGAGAAATACCTACCTGACTACAGCACCATATCAGTAAATAATCTTTTAATATCACTAACTGGATCTATTAAACACCTCGGTATTTTTATTGACTCGCATTTAAGATGGAATATACATGTAAACAATACAATAACAAAAATTCGGGGCTTAATTTTTAAATTTTATCAATGTCGACAGATACTACCCTTAAATGATCTTAAAATATTATACTATGCTTTTATCGAATCCATTATTCAGTATGGCATAATTGGTTGGAGAGGAGTAAGGAAAGCATATCTGATACCTCTGGAAATTATTCAGAAAAAAATTCTAAAAATCATATATTTTAAACCCTTCCTATACACCACGGAACAATTATTTTCGGAACTTAATATACTAGATTTGCGGCAGCTTTACGCTAAGAATATCCTGTTATTTTTGTTCCGAAATAAACAGTACATTAGTAGGATAAATCACGAACGTAATACCAGAGAACAAGAAGCGGCTCACTTTATTATACCCAGGACTCATAAAAGTATTGGTCAAAGATACTTTGTTTACATTGGGCCGAAATTGCTTAATATTTTGCCGATATCTCTAATAAATATAAAAACAAAATATCTTTTCAAGAAAAAGTATTAGCGTGGATGACTTCAAATGATGGAAATATGCTCTATAACATTATTGATCCCATGTAGTTACTAAATTAATTATACTTTGATTGTGTATATCTCCTTGTGAATATTAATTTCGATATTTTCTGTTTTCTTAGTGCAGTAGCTGTATAGTGTCTAATCAAATTATTAAACAATTAATACAATTATATGTACAATTTAGTTTCTGTTCTCTCTCTCTTGTTTTACATTCACTGTTATTTTTCAGTTTATTTTCTCTTTCTTTGCATCTAAAGGAGGTGTAACCCATAGACAGGCTAAATGGGCCTTCCATATTTATTTGCAAATGAAACCTCAATGCGTATAAAAATAATTTCTATATTGTATAATATTGTAATACATTGTATAAATATAAATGGTTAACACATTGTACTCAAAATGAAATTTTAGTTAAGATAACTTATTGATTATACATACCTGTAATTTTTGTGTGTAAATAAAATTATTATTATTATTATTAAAAGATAATTCATAACAACATAAACTGCTCAGAAATTTTATGTATGTTAAATTGTCATACTGCCAGAGCTGAGGCAAGACAGACAAATCTATTTTATCTACAAACTGCGCGAACAAATATAAAAAGTATTATTCTCCTCTTCACAATATACAATATCTCGTCAATTAAAAAGATGGATTTATGATTGATATATTTCATTGTTTCTTTATTGTTGGTTATTCCTACTTTTCTCCTCTGTTTGTACATTTATATTTAAAATATTTCTGTTTAATTTTTTATTTTTTTTGTATTACTCCTATTCTGTAATTGTAATATTTGATTTGTCTAGATTTGTATAGCAATCTACTTATTATAACAGTTAACCGACACAAGAGAATTACTTATTTTCTCTTAGACTATAACTAAAAGGCAAAAGACTTTTATCATTTGGATGAGTTGTCTTGATTATGGCTTGCATAGAGTCTATCAATTGGACAGAAAAGTCCTTTATTTGTAGAGATGAGTAAAATGTTAGCATGCTATAAAAACTCTAATAGACGATGACTCGTATGCTATCGAGACTTGACGATTCATTTGTAATCAGGATACCTCACTATTTACGTATTTTAAAAATACCCTTTTCTTCAACAGTGAACACTAGGAATATGGATTATTAAAACACTGTGACAGGCGTGTCTTCTGTACTTCAAATTTATTCGGAAATTTTTAGGGATCCATCAAAAATGCTTTCCAGTCAATCACAGTTCGACGAAAGGCAATCGACGTATCCTTAATGTAGTTTGTTGATAAGATAGGTGTGTACATAATTAGCGTATTTTATCCAGTTAATTACTTTGGATTTTCCTATGATACCTCGTGGAACAAATATTTAGTTAAACATAATTATAAGTACCTACGTAAATTCTGTTTTTGGCTCGGCCGCCTAGGGTGAGATGTTCGCCGCACAGATTAGCAACCCACTCAGCCTTTAACTTTGGTGGAGTTACTAAGAGGAAATTACGGTTTATATATAATAATATCAGCTATTTTGTGTTTCATTCTTTTATTTATACGCCCGCCGACGTTATGATAAATAAGATAATTCTCTTAGGCCACTTAGCGTTCTGACAAATTGTATTATCTGGAGAGACTGTTCTAGAATCTTACTGCAATATACAGGGCGAGCGGCTGGATGGTTGTAACAGAATATCGTTGCACGTGTACCTAATAAAGCAATAGGCAACTGAGGGGTTGTTTATTGCTAGAGGTTTTTTTTGCATGTGATTCGGTTGCAATTCACCTGTACTTATATTAAGACGCTTGGAACTTATAACATTGAAAAAATGTTAGCACATTTAATAGACCGAAATATAAAAGAATTCGACAGTGTATTGTAAATTTACAAAACATTTTGTGCCAATGGGAGCTAAAGGAGACCATTACCGAACATAAAACCAAAAAAACATACTTATATGGTAAGGAGAGAAAAGAAGGTTTTTTTTACAGTCTATTTGCTCAAAAAATACATGGTCAGCTCTCAAAACTCTTAATGTTCGCTCGAATAAAGACATAAATATTCCAGATAATTTAGCCAATCCTTCTGAAATTAATGATTACTTTGCATCTTTTTTTCAAAATGTTAGTGATAATTGTGACGATTTTTACAGTAATAACTTAAAGGACCCAAATATATCTTTTAGTTTTTCACTTACTTCTGTTGCTGAGGTTAATAAAATTTTGCATAATATTAAAACAAATGCAACAGGCATCGATGGCATTTCGTCAACTATGCTTAAATATTGCAGTCCTTTCATAGATCAATATATAACTCATATTATAAATTGTTGCATTGAGGTGAAATATTTTCCACAATTATGGAAAATTGCAGTAGACAAGCCATTACCAAAAAATAATGACCACTCCACATTTTCTGATTTAAGATTTATCAGTGTTTTACCGGCCATGTCCAAAATTTTTGAGAAAGTTTTATTTTACCAAATATATGATTATTTCATACTCAATAAATTTTTGCCTGATTCGCAATGCGGCTTTAGAAAAGGGTTTAGTACTACCACTGCATTAGCTGTTGTTACCAATGACATGTTTGAGGTGTTGGATAAGGAGTTGATGAGTGTGTTGGTATTACTAGATTTTCTAAAGCATTTGATACTATCAATCACGAACTTATATGTGCTAAAATGAAATACTATGGTTTTGATCAACCTGCTATTGAACTGATGTCATCTTATTTAAATGGACGCTCACAAAAAATTTAGTTAATAATGCTTCTTCTCCAAGCTTAGATATATTATCAGGTGTACCTCAAGGTACAATTTTGGGTCCTCTGTTGTTCATCATTTACACGTCTGATATTATTTCCTCTGTTTCAAATTGTCGGATACAAGCCTATGCGAGGACACTGTGCTTTACTCACATTTTCGAATCGAAAATATGGCAGATGCGTGTGATATCATAAATCATGAGCTCAATAAAGTTATGAGTTTATCAGTCGAGCATGATTTAAAGTTAAACTCCTCTAAATCTACATTAATGTTATTTGGTAGTAAGAATAAAATCAATGTTCTACGCACCAGTCTTGATTTTAAAATTGATGGTACGACTTTACCGATTGTTGACGAAGCGAAATGTCTTGGAGTTGTCTTTGATTCTAACCTGCGATTTACGGGCTATGTAAAAAAAGTGATGCACAAGGCATATTCTTCTCTGAAGCTAATATTTTCAAATCGTCACATTTTAAATTTAAATCTAAAGAAAATGTTATGCGAGTCACTCGTATTGTCTCATTTTAACTATTGTGATTTTGTATTTGGCTTTTGTCTTGACCAATCTGACAAGAATCGCATTCAAAAAATTCAAAATTCATGTTGTCGCACTATATTTGGATTAAGAAAATCTGATCATATCTCTCATAAGATTAATGAATGTAAATGGCTTAGTATGAATAATCGGAGAATTCATCACTTAAGTAATTTTGTACATAGAACGTTGATATCTCCCAACTCCTCCTCTTTTCTAAAAAATAAATTTAATACACGATCCTCTGTGTATACAAGAAATGTAAGGTTTAAAAACAAGTTTACAATGCCTCATCACCAGACGGCCATATATAGAAGAAGCTTTATTTTTAATACTATCAACTTATAATATGATTCCTGAAGATTTTAAAGTTTTTAATATTAATAAATTCAAATATAAATATAAAAGTTATCTATTAAGCAAGCAACAGTGATATTTTTGTTCTTTTTTTGGTCCTTGTCTGAGTAAATATTTTTAGCTATTATTATTGAAGCGCGTTGTTTATTTATTTTTATATATACATATTTTGTATTTAATGTTCGTGAGGCTCTCTGTAACTTTGTTTTCCCATATTTAATTTAAGGAATTGTTAATGTGCCTCATTATGGTTGAGTATGAGTAGCTTTCAGCAAGACTTCGCCATTTTGTGGTATAATTACTTTTTTCTACTTTTTTCTATTAGTTCTCTCTTTTCTTCTTTTTTCGTTATAATAAAGTAATTTCTTTCCATTTATATCTTTATAAATGTTTTGCACAATAAAGCCGATTTATTATTATTATTAGTATTATATTGGGTGACTGTAATGTAACTAATTTTGTAAATGCGGATATAAACGATTTTAAGTCTCAACTTACTCATAACTTCCTGCTATTTACAGGTATGAAGCAAATAAACCATATTCTTAATATGCATGGTAAATTATTAAATTTAATAGTAACGGATGTACAGAGCTTTTCAACTCGTGAAAACTTGCCTCTTGTTAATGAAGATGTTTACCATTCTGCACTAATAATTAATTTTAACCACGCACTGGAGAAAAACAATAAATTCCCTGCTAATCTAGAGAGTAAAAGCTATAATTTCAAAAAAGCTAATTATCATGGTCTATATGCCTCTTATCTTGATACCGATTGGACTTTTTTGAATGAGTATTCTGATGTTGATATTATGTGTGATAAGTTCTATAAAAAAATTTATTCCATCGTGGACCTACACGTTCCATTATATAAAAATGATAAGAAACACAATTATCCCATCTGGTACACTCCTGAGATCATAAATAATTTGAAACTAAAATCTCATTATAAAAAGAAACGCAAAAGTCATGGCGATTATTATCATAGAGAATTTTCAAGACTGAGAGCGCTCATTAAGAATCAAATTAAAACAGTATATAAAGAATATCTCTGTAAAGTTGAAAGAAGTATCTCTGATGACCCCAAAAAATTTTGGTCATACGTACAAAATAAAAAAGGTACATCGAGAATACCTAGTAACCTATATCATAATGATACAAATTATGATAATCCAAATGATATAGTCGATGGTTTTGCTAGTTCCTTTAGTGATGTATATCTTCCCAAGTCTGATGTTCGAAAGGATAGCTCACCTTATATCCAACCAATATATGTATCAGTGTGGGTAATTTTACTGAAAATAATATTAAAGATGCCATAAAAAGCTTCCTAATAAAATGACCTCGGGTCATGATCAAAGTCCCAGTTTCGTTGTTAAAGATTGTGCAGTTGCTTTTATTCCCACATTACTGATATTATTCAATCTTATTCTTAAAATAAGTACATTTCCCAGGATTTGGAAATTAGCAAGAGTGTGTCCAGTTTTAAAATCTGGCCCCCACAAACAATTTAAAAAACTATCGGTCCATATCTATCTTATGTAATTTCGCCAAGATCCTGGAAATTATCCACAGATTAACCATTTATTTCATCTCATTAATATGCCTTTCTTGAAAAACGTTCAACAGCATCAAATCTCGCAATAACAAATCAGTTCATTTCTGATTCGATGGATAACAGAGAACAAGTAGATGTGATCTACACAGATTTCTCTAAGGCGTTTGACCGAATTGACCACTATACTCTGTTAAATAAATTAGATGGCTATGGATTTAGTAACTCACTGGTTCTCTTATTTACGTCCTTCTTAGATAATAGGCTAAAATATGTAACATATAATGGATTTAAATCCAATTTGTATTCTTCAACGTCTGGAGTCCCGCAGGGGTATAATCTAGGGCCACTATTATTTACAATTTTCATTAACGTCCTTTATCATATTTTAGGGTGCAATATTCTTCTGTTCGCTGATGATCTGAAGTTATATACCACTGTTATCGCTATTGATGACTGTGCTTTATTACAATTGCAAATTGATATTGTGGAAAGATGGTGTAACGAAAATAAAGTTTTCATAAATATATCTAAATGTAAGATATGCTCATACACTCTCAAAACTGTACCAATAACTTACATTTTGTCCCTAAAATTGCAAGTATTCTCTAATGTATTGAAATACTCTCGTTTTGTGTCTCGTTTATAAAAAAGCCAACAAATATAATGCGGAGAATTATAGATCAATAACCATCATTTGCAATCCTGCGAAAGTTTTTGAGTTTACTTTGAACGCTTCATTATCTAGGCACGTACAAAACCAAATTGTAACAAATTAACTTGGATTAGTACTTGAAAATATATTGTGTAATTGAAGCTAAGAGATACTGCGAGAAGCTTCAGTAATAATTTAAATAAGATCATTTACCTCTCAATGTATCTAAGTGTAGCACATTTACATTTTATAGAGTCAGTTATAATTACCATTTAGATAATCAGCAGTTACAAAGACCAGATACAATTAAGTATTTTGGTGTTACTTTCAAAAGAAGCTTAAGTTTCAATAACATGTAAATTTATTAGCATTAAAAAGCTTAGGATTCGTAATTAGAAATATTAAGGGTTTTAATAATACAGACATAATGACATTGTTATATTTTTCCTTTGTGTCAAAATTAGAATATTGCTCACTGGTATGGTTCCCGGGATATACTTTATATATAAACAATCTTGAGAACATTCAGCGCCGTTTTGTTAAGTATTTGTGTTTTATCTAAGGTAGCAATTATCCTACATTCGGTTACTCACAAAGCATTATGTTAAAAAGGTTTGACATGTCGAATCTACAAAACAGTAGAATAGCTCACTATATAATATTCCTATATAAAATTATTCACAATATCTTTGATTGCCGCTTATTTTGGAGTAACTGTGTTTTCATATACCTCGTATAGAAAGTGGAAATCGTGAAACATTTTATCTTGCTATTCCTAAGACTAGCTTATTTTAAAAGTACGTAGTGATGCTCTAAATATGGTGTATCATCTCGAATTGACAATCCTCACCTTAATAAAAAAAAAAACAGGGGTGTGAAGAGGAAGTAGGTGAGGTAGACGTTAGTTGGTACAGCAAAACGTAGAAATAGGGCAAAATAGAAACAAAAAATTCATCATATACAAAAGAAAAATTTTAAAATGTATATTAGCCCCATTTTCTTCTATCTTATATACTATTTGCAAATAAAATTTCAATCGTGTATCTTCCTCTATCAAGTGCAAAAATGGAACCTTACGTACGAAATTTCATTTGGAAGTTTGAATGAAAAAACAATCCATTTTCAAATTTTGCTTCGTTTCCGAGTTATCTGAAAATAAAAAATTCTAAATAAAAAATTAACAGAAAAATAATTTATGTTAAAAAATCCTTGTAAGGAAAGAGTAAATGGAAACATAAAAATATGCTACAAAGGAACAAACATAAAAATTATTCAATTTTTTGGATATGTTGCACAGTATTAAAACTTGTTTCTCTCAACTGTTCTATGCTATTTCTTTCCACAGCATATACCAACTCCATTAGATCCACTGATAAAAATCCAAGGAATTTAAATCAGGAAACCGTGGGGGCCATTAAGGTGATTCTTTTCTGCTGATCCGCCTACCATTGAAATTTGCATTCAGGCGGGCAATGGCATTCTTTCCAACGTGACAATCGTTAACAAGGCAGACCTTATTTTAACTAAATAAATTTTTTTATTATTCAATTCCCAAAATCATTTAACTTAGAGACGAAACAAAATTTAACAAAAAAAAATTCTTAAATGAGATTGTGTATGTGAAGTTCAATTTTGGGGCAAGCGTAGGTGCGTCTTTACTATGTACATACTTCGATATGCGATGTAAAGCAACGTCAGACCGCGTCCTCGCCTCACACATCTTCCAGCGGCTTGTATATCAGTGTATGCGCGGAAGCTATACAACCTTAGGCAAGGGTTGTATAGGAGATATACCATCCTTCGGAGGGGATGTAAAGCCGTCGGTCCCTTGTCTATTAAATGTTAGGCAAGTAAAAGATCCCTACTCTTCTTAAGGGAAGAGGTTCGGCAAAAATTCCTGGTTGGAGGAAGGGAAGAGGTTCGGCAAAAATTCCTGGTTGGAGGTAGCTCGTCTACAGGCGTCGGTGTTAGGTCTCAGTAGCGGAAATAGGCCGACGTTAAATAAATGTATAAAAAAAAGTTCAATTTTTTTCCACATGTTATTTGGTATATAAAGGAATTAACACCTAGTTTATTAAAATATAAATGAATACAAATCAGACGTACGATGTTTCCAAGAATGCTAGGAAAGCAGTCTGGCTTGGAATTTATAAGAAAAAAAGGTTTTAGGCGTCGAAATGGGTGCACGAACAAAGTATAATATATGAATAATTTTACCTGTAGAATTGATAGTCACATATAATAAAAATTGAGCAAGCTTTTACAACTTGCGAAAGAATTGGAAAAATAACATACATTTATAAAAGCACGTTTTAGATATGATCATTTTAATAATTGCACACACTCCTTAATTTCTTAATGATCCACGTAACTAAATGCAAATAAAAATTAGCCAACATGAGGAGTCCTCAAACGGAAATATATTAAACGTTGCGAAAGAATTTATTATGTGTTAAAGTTGGGATGTAGTAGGTGGAGATGAGAATTCATATTGTTATTATTAATGAAGTTTCGTCTTATGATCATGGAGCAATCATTTCGTCACTACCGATAAAAATCCATTAAATACAGACAAATAAATTTCATCTTTTTTTAAAAACACGACTGATTTTTGGTTTAGTCTATATTTATAGAAATGTAGTGGTTTGCAGTTAAACATATTAGAATATGGTCATAGATTTTACATAAAAATATTATATAACGGTTATGTAAAAAAGTATTGTTTAGATAAAAATTATACACATGCATTGAGGACATTTAATGTCATATACATACATGGATAGAAGTCACATATGATATAACAATTTTACATCGGAAATAACATAATGCATTTAATCGTAGAGTGTAGTAAATACATAACCAACTTAGGGAAATGCATTTAATCATAGAGTGCAGAAGCAATACCAACTAGGGGTATTGTTTCACGCAGTTTCGTTGGTAAAGTGGTTGTAACGGTCATCACAACAAATCTGGTATCGTGCTGTAATCAGTATAATTGGAATAAAATAACGCATAGTTGTAAAATCTTAACGCCAGAGGAAATAAACAACCTCCGTACAAGAACCTCCTGGAGCATGCCTTACCAGTACTTACGTCGTGTTGACGGCAAATAAATAGAGTAAGCCACCCTCGCACAAAGGCCCTTGTTGAACGTGATAGTCATAAACTTTTAGAATATTGATAAATAGTTAGGATGACTAGGGTCATTGTCTCGTAGACCCAATAACATAGTTCAAAAAACATTTCATACCAACCGTAGAGTAAAACTCAACCCCCGCCGCGAAGCGGAATAATATCAGCTGTTAACTGAAGCAAACAAATGAGACTGATTCCTGACTCTAACTTGAAAAGAAAACTATTTATCGGTTTATCAAATAAAGCAAAATGAAATGAACATAACTTTTGAAATTGTATACTAATTAAGATAAAATAAATTATGATGCAACTTCAGTAAACCTTGAAACAAAATAACGTTGTTCTCAAACCAGTAAATAAAACGTAAAATTATGGCCTAAATTGCCCTAGCTTTAACTGTTTGTCCCCTAAGTAAAGAAAACTAATTAAGGCATAGATTAACCTCTCTCTAATAGGTATTTATGCACTGCACTGGCACATAGACAGCACGTTGTTAGACTTCCACGTTGACTGATAAGAAACGATTTACGAGTTTTTTTGTGCTAGTAGGCCTACCCGTTTTATTACCTTTAAACCATCGCAGTCGTAGATGGTTCATTCAGGCTGATTACATTGTCAGTCTCGGACTCGCCTGCACAGTTTCAACTACCGTTCAAATCTTGATACCATTGCCAAATATCTAGGACAAAATATCAAGTTCAGTGCGCACGGTCCTGTGCTTTAAAACTGACCAGTTTCAATTTTGGCCGTATTTACTATACGTATAATAAACATTAAGCAAGCTTTTACAACTTGCGAAAGAATTGGAAAAATAACATAAAATACACTTATAAAAGCACGTTCTAGACCTGTTCATTTTAATAATTGCACAAACAAACACCTTAATTTCTTGATGATTCGCGTAACTAAATGCAAATAAAAATTAGCCAACATGGGGAGCCCTCAAACAGAAATATATTAAACATTGCGAAAGAAATTCTTAAAGTGTTAAAGTTTGCGATGTAGTAGGTGGAGATGAGAATTCATTTTAATATTATAAATTAGTTTAAACAGTGAAATAGTACGAACTGGAAGCGATTTAAATTGCATTAGACAGTTATTGCGACCTACATTGTACCCGATCCTTTATGTTTTCCTTATTTGATATCTACGCACGCGCCTTTAAGAAACTCTCAAAAATATTCTTTTATTAATGCCCACTTTTTTAATTTAAATACAGGCAAAGAAATTTAATCTTTTTTAAAAACACGACAAATTTTTGGTCGAGTCCGTATTTGGAGAAACGTAGTGGCTTGCTATTACATAGATTTTACATAATAATGTTATATAACTTTTATGTAAAAAAGTAATATATTGTTTATATAAAAATTATACGCACGTGTTGAGGACATTTAATGCCACATACATACATGAATAGAAGTCACATGTGATATAACAATTTTACATCGGAAATAACATAGTGATGTAATATTTATGTAAATATTATGTAACAGTATTTATATAGACAAAACTTTGACACGGTTGAAGTAATTTTGTGGCTTCGGTTTGCATTTGAAATAACTGTGGGGTACCCTGTTTAATTACTAAAGAAAGTACAGGTAATTATTTCACCAGTAAACTAATTACTAATTATTTATCTGAAGGATAAACAAATAAGATTGGCCATTTGCGTGATCGTCTAGTTTTGTTAGTGTAGGTCTCAAAATTCGTTAAGTGCGTAGTAACCCTTTTTAATTACCCAGGTTCTTTTATATAAGGTTTAATATTACTTGTTTCTGTCTGATACTATATAACTTAGAAAATTAATCACTGTGTTAATTTAAGTACTTGGTAAACTTGAACACACTGTCTATTAATTGAGAGACCTAGTTAATTTATGTAGTATTTTATTACTCAAGATTGCACTCTACATTTATAGTTGAAGTTTGTTTTCTATTTTGCTTTTGAAATTAAAACATTTATTTAGTTTATTACTTATATGACGAAAAGGTAAAGGTGAAAGAATAAGACAATAATTGAAGGAAAAAAGTAGTAAAAAACCCATTTTAATTTATATAAATTGATGTAGCAAATAGCTAGACATGAAATCAAAAATAATCTAAATATTTGAGACAATTCTCTAAATATCATAATAGGAAAATTTGCGCTGCTATAGTAATGACCATACTGAGTGTTTTGATGCAATAACAAGAACTGAGTTATACAAAAATATGCTGTGTTATTTTAATAGTAATGAGAATGGTGGCAATGGCCTAGTAATGGTTATTTATAATTAGAGCTGTTAGCAATTGCTAGGTAATAATGGTTTACAATTAAAGTTGTTAGCAATGGCTATAAAGGCATTAAACTTGCAAAACACAGGACAAGAATCATGTCATGTTCGTGCATCATAGAATATGGTGATAAATGAGAATTAAATACTCATGTAAAATATCATAAAATGTTGAGGAAAAATCCTTTGATTATAATTAAACAAGCAATCTACCAAATTTTGCATAACTGTCCAACAACGTAAAACAAGGTAGATGTAAATCAAACAGACGAGACGTACCGGTTCAGTACTCGACGAAAAGTAAACCCTTCTTAATACGAACAAGTTTACGGGCTAATTAACCCAGTACTGACCGATGGCCTGTACAGTTTGTGAGCGCAAGGTAATTACGTGGATGGATCGTTATTAAACAATGATAGAAAACCAAATAGATCGCTGGTGAGAAATCTCAGATAATCATTTGAAAGGTAAACATTACTATGACATTTTACATGTCCAAAATTAGGCACACAGTAGCCTTAATAAGTACATCAAATGAAAAAATAACGGAAGTGAAAGTTTCTTGCCATTGCATAAACGCAGAAAATATATAGTTCTTGAATATAATCTTGTTATTTTGCAAACGCAAATTTCCCTAGTAAAACATTCAGAAAGTGAAATTTTATTAATTAAAGTCGTAAATGAAATCATAACTGAATAACTGGTAATATAATATTCTTTATAGTTAAAAATCAAAGCTAGTATTTCATAAAAAAAACTAATATTCTGTTAGTACCACAAATGCGCCAATTTTCCCTATTACACCCTGACGAAACCAGAATATAAATGCTATTGCCAATAATAAAATATAATCTCGAAATAAGCAAGCGATCACCTTTACAAATTTATGCCTGCAGAATTTCCGTGCGCCCTGTCTAGCGTTATATCGCCCGTGAATGCTCTCCCCCAGATTATTCATATTTAACGTACCCGTCGAGCATAACAGAGAGGTTAAAATGGCACTTCATAAAGAGCACGCCAAAGAATGGTTGTCTACGACTGAGATGAAATAAGTGAAAAGGCTAAGTAAATCAAAATATTGTTGGACTCGCAGTTATACAAATAACCACACAATAATACCGTAAGTACAGCGAACTCAATGTCCAGCGATGTAACTTAGGTATGTTTAAATTCAATCTCCAAAGTACAGCGAACTTAATGTCCGGCGATGTAACTAAGGTGTGGTGCAATTCTAATCTCCAGGAAGCCACAGCGAACACAATGTCCTGCGATGTAGCTCGGGTCTGATTACTCTTTTCCATGGGCACTGCAGTTTCTTTTATATGGTAAACATGACGTCACAATTTACATGAAAGCTTCGAATTTTGTGGTCACACGCTTGGAAATGTCTACATTATAAATTTCAATACTGGCTTCATTGTTTCTCACCCTATTTGATGCGACTGAAGTACTTGAAACTTATTGCTCATATTGTAAACAAATATAATGGCTTGACTTATTTTAGTTGAATTCTTTTCGTAAAAGTGTTGCTTTAAAAGAATGTAATTTTAAAATGCATTCTGGTAACTTTATTTTGTTCAATTTTAAATGACTAAATAAATAATAAAATGAAATGACTTAACTGTAATAATTGCTTGAATTTGAAAAATGAATAAGAAAAACTAAATTTGTATATGGGGTATATACAGGGCATTTGACATTGGATTTAATAATCAGCTTCAACACTAGGCATTAGTAAATGGGAAAGAAGCATCGTGGAAACGTGAAACTGAATCATACTCAAACATTGATTGTTTTGAAAAACTGAGGAGCAATATTTATTGACTTCTGTTGCCTTAGCAAGTTTTACTGAGGCAACAAAATGTGTTTGTGGCAACAGAATGAGTTATTTTGGGAGTTGCATATACATACTTCTTTTTCTCGTCTAATTGATATTTGTTTGTATCTTCAGCCAAATCACATTCTTTCGTAATTAGTTTAACTGCATTTATTGACGAGAGCGCATAAGGTTTACTCTACTGTTAAAAGTAAGGCATGAGACTATCAACAGAAAGTTCTAAGATAGTGTTTGGCAAAAATCTTATATTTTATTCAATACGTACAAAGATGCATTCCATTGTTTATTATTCAAGTCAATTAGAAACATAATATTATTATAATCTATCTTGATTAAACTGAACGGCACTTCCTTTTAAGTTTTTTTATCTCCAGACAGATTTATCGATCAGTCAACTTTCTTAACGAACACTACTCCTGGCTTAGACTAGATTTACGATTATGTTTGTGTAATTTAGTTCCATAACTTAGTGCGGAATTTCACTTTGTTGTTATACCTCTTAGCTATTTGTTTATTATCGCTTTTAATATATCCATACAAATAAGCCATAAATTAGCTTTTTTATACGACCATTAACCCTTTTTGTGAGTTTATTCGCTCATCCAAAGGAAAAGTTTGAATGTGATTCCCGATATTATTGGTGTGTTTTTCGCGATTTAAAATGCAGCGGAATTTTTAGGAGCAATCCGAAATATGGCAATAAAATAGTTTTCACAAGCATCAAAACACAGACAATTACACTTGAAGCGAGTTTCGCCATTCAAACTGGTATAATCAGATGATTCAATTTTTTTTACTATTTGGTCAGTGTCAAGTAGAAAGCACATCATGACTGTTCTTTATTTATTTTGTTACTTAACGGGCCAAGCATCAGAAGTGCTTCAGTTGATTCCAGTGGCGCAGCAACAAGATTTTAAAGTTCTAGAGGCTGCATACAAGATCTCACAGCATTAAATCTATTTGCAGAAAGAGAACAAATACAACAGATGGTTATTAAATTATGCAATTCATATACATAAAAAATAAGTATATGTATACATCAGCTACTCGAATGAGGAGCGTGCATTTAATTCTTCGTGCAATTTTTTAATTTCTTTACATGATAATTAAAACATATAATTAGACATCAACCTTACTTTCTCAAAATTATGAATTGTATGCATTTTTTGCTCCACCGGGAAATATAGTTCAAAATTTGAATTCTCATTAGCCCCATTTTAAAGAAAATTTTATTTTAAACAACTTTTTCTCTCTAAAATTTTTTGCTAAAACCTGTACTTTCAAGTTATAAGCCATTATGACTGATGGTCGAGAGGTGAGCGCACTTGCCTCTCACCCAGAAGTTCCGGGTTCGATCCCCGGTCGTGGCAGTGGAAAATACTGTGAGAGGGATTTTTCCACTAGACACGGATATTGGGTGTGTGTCCCTTGTCTCTGAATGTGTAGCCTCCTCCCACACAAGGCTCTTCTAGAGCTTTCCGAGATAAAGGGGGTCGTAATTACCTATGGTGTTATTTATTTTATTATTTATTATTATTTTATTGATATCTCAATTTAAAGAAAATTTACTTATTCCATACGCAGCCCTCTGACGGAGAGCGATGTATAGTTGACGGTCGGTGGTTTGTGAAGATAATTGTTGCAATTTAATGAACCTACGTAAAGGGCGTTTGCTGGGGGGATTGTAAACACGTAACAATTATCTTCACAAACCACTGATTTATTAATCGTGCAAATTACAATAATTAAGCCGTGAAAAACCTGCCCACATTTCCTAGTGGAGCTTTAGGTACATATTTTACGTATAATTAGACGCATCGTTGTGGAAAAAAGGGAAAAATATATCTCACTAATTTATGTAAACCATTCATTCTAGACGACCTTCGGAGCAGATGTTTGAAGCATTGTGATATGTAGAAGAAGAAAAAAGCGAAGGTCAGAATAGACTCTTTGTTAAGCCTGAGAGCCTTGCACCTCGAACCTTCAGTATGAGAGAGAACGTTTATGAAATACCGTAAAGATAAACTGAAAAAAAATATAAAAATATATGTGTTTCTGTATGGAGGTAATATGTGATTGTTTAATTTGCGAAAGGACGCTTTAAGAACTGCTCGTGTTGAAATAGGCTTGGTAAATCTAATAGCCGTTAGCAAAGCTCGACAGGACGATAACTATAAACAGCTTCAAAATATTACGGCTATTATATATAATTAATGAAAACGATATTCATGAATCACACCTGATGATTAGTTTTGATGTAGTTAGTCTTTTTACCAATGTTCCGATAGATGAGACCTTAAAAATAGTTAAAGACAGGTTGCTAAATGATAATAATTTGGAAACTAGAACTAAATTAAGTGTAAATAGCATAATGGAACTCTTAACAATGTGTATAAAAACAACCTATTTTCAATTGGACAATGAGTTCTATCAGCAGGATTTTGGTATGGCTATGGGGTTTGCATTATCACCAATTTTAAGCAACATATTTATGGAGAACTTTGAGAACACACATGTTCAAAATTGTATAAACAAACCGGTTGTCTGGAGGAGATATGTTGACGACATCTTTGCAATTTGGCCTCATGGTGTCGATTTACTAGATAGTTTTTTGGAAAATATAAATAGTAAGGAACCGTTTATTAAATTCACACTAGAAGTAGAAAGTAGGAATGAACTACCGTTTTTAGATGTTTTAATTAGAAAGGTAAATAATACAATTGAAACAAGCGTTTATAGAAAACCAACACATACTAATATATATCTAAATTTTAACTCAAATCAGTCAATAACTGTTAAAAGGAGTGTTGTAAAATGTTTATACGATAGGACCAAAATAATTTCATCTAATAATGATTAAATAACGAGAAAAAATTTATCAAAGAGGTTCTAGTACAAAATCAATGTCCTGAAGCCTTTGCTGATAGAGTTTTCATAAATGCTGAAAATCAGGTACGACAAAAACCTGAACGTCATTATACAGCAATAATTCCTTATCTATACGGATTATCGGAAAAGCTACGCCGTATAGGTGACAAATTTGATGTTTCGATATTTCAAACGGTGAACACTTTAAGACCTATTTTAACAAAAACAAAACCGATAAACAGGGAGCAGAATTCAAAAAACTATATTTACAATATCTCATGCGAATGTGATAAATGTTATGTGGGTGAGTCATCCAGACCTTTCAGTGTGAGGTTGGATGAGCACAAGAATTACATTAGAAAGAATGAAATTCAGAAATCAAAGATTTGTGAACATGCTTGGGAAAACGGACATAGAATAAACTGGGACTCGGCAAAAATTTTAACAAAAGAAGCAGATACCAAAAAAAGAAAAATTAAGGAATCAGCAATAATCTTATTAAATGAAGACAAGTGCGTATCAAATTGTTCTGTAGATATTTGTACAACCTGGCTACCAATGTTAAAGGAAGAACTTAACAAACTCAACATTATCTAAAAGAAAATATCATCAGTTCTATGTTCTGTGTAAGTAGTAAGTTCTATGGAAATAACATAAACAGAATCTTAAAGCTGTGTATTTGACATATACAGCAAAATAAGAGTTCTTCCAAAAAGCTTTGAAAACGGAAAGAGATTACTTTCCGAAACGTCAGAAAAATACATTATTTCGGTGTTTATTCCGATTTATATTATTTGCAAAACATAACCTCTGACTATTCCTTTGGCGTAAAGGTCACGGGCGCAGAGGCTTTTTTCCAATAATTCTATTATTTTGTAGATTTGGTGATTTGTTTTTGAAGAGGACAATAATACATGTGGTAGAAAACCCAAATAATAGGAAAGAATATTCGTAGAATGCCACAAATAACTTTCAGACAATAAGAGTACCCATCTCAAATATTATTTCTTTATAAATTATTTTTTAGGGCGAGCGTAGGTGCGTCTTTACTATGTACATACTTCGGTATGCGATGTAAAGCAACGACAGGCGCAGTTAGTACTTGGATTGGTGACCATTCCAACGGAAACCGCGTTCTCGCCTCACACATCTTCCAGCGGCTTGTATATCAGTGTATGCGCGGAAGCTATACAACCTTAGGCGAGGGTTATATAGGAGATATACCATCCTTCGGAGGGGATGTAAAGCCGTCGGTCCCTTGTCTATTAAATGTTAGGCAAGTAAAAGATCCCTACTCTTCTTAAGGGAAGAGGTTCGGCAAAATTCCTGGTTGGGGGTAGCTCGTCTACAGGCGTCGGTGTTAGGCCTCAGTAGCGGAAATAGGCCGACGTTAAATAAATGTATAAAAAAAAAAAAAAAAAAAAATTATTTTTTCTTCTGAAATATCGAATTTGCGTGCACTATTATTAGGTCACAAATACACCTCATTTACATTACCAAATTGTTTCAGATAGGTCACTTTTTATCTATTCTCCCTGTTAGGTGCGGTAGTTACTAAAATATTTGTCATAACGAATTAGGGCATTAATTTAACTAATTATTTACCTATACCTAATAGGGAATATAGTGACTTAGCCAATTGAACGTTAACATTACCTAATTTCGACCTGCTTTGGTCGATTTTCCTTTAACTGAAGTCGTCGACACCTAAATTGTCAACTGGGTAGATGATTCCATATTATAAAGTTTGATTGTGTGTATATTTAAATTTAAAGAGCTTATGAGCACAGATAGTTATTTATAATGAATAACTTTTTAAGAGTGTTTTTGTCCAGCTTTTGTATTTTATTTCATGTAAATACCAGTATATCCATTATCCAACTTGTTAATATTCAGGCAATAAGATATTTTATCCTTGGTCAATTGAAGGTAGAATATTTTTTATTTGCGTGGCAAACAGTGTAGTTTACCGATACTAGTATGCATATAAATTGCAGTTAATCGTATGGTTTGCAGCTAAGCCTGTCTCGGTGACACTCGTACTACAAAAGCACAAATTATTGCTTAATCAAGGAAGCCACACAGACACATCAAATAATTGCCTTATATGCATTGACCACTTTGGTATAACGGGTTATTACCAAATTTATCAATAATAGAAGTATACGATTTCTAAATTAGGGTTAAATTACGTATGTAAATAGCTTCTTTATGTAACGATAAAAATGGTCGTTTAGGAATATTTCGCCATGACGACAAAAATTAGATAGAGTGTTAGTTATCGTATAGATATTACAAGGTAATGTCAATAACTATGCATCATTTTTCATATTAGAGTCATTACAGTCCAGGGTTATTTTCCACTTTTTAAAATTGGATAAAATGTAAATACAATTTTACGACACCGTGCAAACTGATAATAATTCCACTTAGACACAACTACCACCTAAATATGTTAAAGTTTATAAATATTCAAAAGAATAGTTACAATAAGCACTTGGTTTATTGTTTCATTAGTTTTGTTCATATTTCTCTGACATATGTTTCGGCCTTACGACCATTATCAAAGAATCTTAAAAACTGACCTGAAAGTGGTGGTTTTCAAAGTATATATCTTACAAATCCTCTACCCACCTAGAGGGGGATAATAACTTGATTTGATATTTCTTAAAGTTTAACAATACGGGCCGGAATTACGAACTTAATTTTAATTTTATTACTGTGTCTAGTACAGGATTGTTCATAAATTCTGTTTGTGTATTTGTAACGTTTTTATAGTTTCTTACGGCCTTCTTAATTTCTAAAATTTCAAGCATGTCTAGGATTTTTCCTTTGTTTGCATTATGCAAAAGTTTAACACTACTACCGTTAAAAACGTGATTTTGCTCAATGCAATGTTCGGCGAAACCAGTTGATTTTTCACTAAATAAAATAGACTGTTTGTGTTCGATTAACCTCACATCTATGCCACGGCCACTCTGACCTATATATACGGCATCACAGTCGTCACACTTTATTTCATATACTCCCGATTTTTAAATATCTTTTGTCTTTTTTTTATGATTAACCAACAAGCGACCTAAATTATTTCTATTCGTTGATATTGTATTAATACCTAATTTATTTAATCTATTACATACTGAGTTGCTAACCTTATTTACATAATTTATACTATGCCACTTTTTGTTTTCTATATTTGGCACGTTATAAAAATGTTTTTGTAATAATTTTAATGTTTAATGTTTTTTTAATTTATTTTTTATTAATTTGTCAATAAGTAACTCATCATAGCCATTCTTTTTTGCTAGCGTTTTAAGAATTCTAACTTCTTTTTCAAAGTTAACCCTATTTAAATTTAGAGATAATAGTCTGTGTACATAGCTATGAAACGGTGACATTTTTATCTTCCAAGATTGATTACAATTTGCATGTGTAACAGTGTCAGTAAAAGTTGGCTTTCTGTAAATATCAAGTTCTAGCCCATATTATTTACGTGTCAGAGTAATGTCTAAAAAGTTTATTGACCATTCTTCTCTCTCTCTCTCTCTCTCTAGACTCTCTGAACAAAACTAATGAAACAATAAACCAAGTGCGTATTGTAACTATTCTTTTGAATATTTATAATTATTCTATTGAATATGTTTCATCAAGAACCTACCGCAGTACACAGACTATTATCTCTAAATTTACATAGGGTTAACTTTGAAAAAGAAGTTAGAATTCTTAAAACGCTAGCAAAAAACAATGGCTATGATGAGTTACTTATTGACCATGATACTATATCATGCTTATTGACAAATTAATAAAAAATAAACAGAGAAAATTATTACAAAAACATTTTTATAACGTGCCAAATACAGAAAACAAAAAGTGGAATAATATAAATTATGTAAATAAGGTTAGCAATTCAGTATGTAATAGATTAAATAAATTAGGTATTAATACAATATCAATGAATAGAAATAATTTAGGTCGCCTTTTGGTTAATAATAAAGAAAAGACAGAAGATATTAAAAAATCGGGAGTATATGAAATAAAGTGTGACGACTGTGATGCCGTATATATAGGTCAGAGTGGCCGTAGCATAGATATGAGGTTAAGAGAACACAAACAGTCTATTTTATATAATAAAAAATCAACTGGTTTTGCCGAACACTGCATTGAGCAAAATAACGTTTTTAACGGTAGTAGTGTTAAACTTTTGCATAATGCAAACAAAGGAAAAATCCTAGACATGCTTGAAATTTTAGAAATTAAAAAGGCCCTATGAAACCATAAAAAACGTTACAAATACACAAACAGAATTTATGAACAAGCCTGTACTAGACACAGTAATAAAATTAAAATTAAGTTCGTAGTTCCGGCCTGTATTGTCAAACTTTAAGAAATAGCAAATCAAGTTATTATCCCCCTCTAGGTGGGTAGAGGATTTGTAAGATATATACTGTGAACCACCACTTTCAGGTCAGTTTTTAAGACTCTTTGATAATGGTCGCAAGGCCGAAACATATGTCAGAGAAATCTGAACAAAACTAATGAAACAATAAACCAAATGCGTATTGTAACTATTCTTTTGAATATTTATAATTATTCTATTGAATATGTTTCACCAAGAACCTACCGCAGATTCCATCCAATTAATGTTAAAGTTTTCTAAATATTGCTGCAGTTTTAAATTGTAAATTTTACCTACACATGTATATTTTATGAGGCCTTTGTAAGATTTGCCTTCTTACCCTAAATCCCTCCTCATTGTATGGTAAAATTAAAAAACATAAAGTTTGTTGTATAAGTAAACGAAAATACGTTAGTATTCCATAATTATAATACAAGTTAAACTCATGTTAAATTCTTGTATTGTGGTTAAATCACAACATTTGCTGCTGGATCAAATCATTGATATCTAGCTTACTTAGCAAATTTACTATATATATGAGTGAATATGAGTGATATATCGATCTTGTTTACAGATCATGACTTAGGATATATAATTTCCTATGTGGAAAATTTATTAACATCATTTATGCAAAACATTAAAATAAAAAGTTCATTTCCAGCATACTTGGAAAATAGAAAACAGTGCCGGAAAAGTATAAAATTATAGGTTATCGCAATTATCTTAATATGCGGAAAATTAGTAATAACCAAGGTTAGAGGTTATCGGCTACGGTGACTGCAGTCAGGGGTTGTCCACAAGGAGTCCTATCCCATTTACTGTGGTCGATGTTCTCCTCCACAAACTGAGTAATTCTGGCTTCAACGTCCAGGGTTATGCAGATGACCTAGTAGTGACTGTTAGAGGTAGGCATGAGGTTATGATTTCCAACCTCATGCAAATTGCCTTAAACTTAATAATCAACTGGTGCTCGTCAGAGGGGCTTAGTGTCAATCCGAGCAAAACAGTTACCGTTCCATTCACCAAAAGGAGAAAACTTAACCTTAGAACTCCTATGCTGAATGGAACGATCCTAAGCTTTTCCAGTGAAGTCAAGTATCTAGGTGTAATCCTGGATCAAAAACTTAACTGGAACCCACATCTAGAAAGGACTAAAGCAACAGCGGCTATTTGGACATGCCGTAGGCTGTTTGGTAAGACTTGGGGTCTAGAGCCAAAAATGATACACTGGTCCTACTTATCGGTTGCCAGACCTATGGTGACCTACGCATCATGTGTATGGTGGCCAAAAATAGAAGAAAAAAACAGCACAAGGAAAGTTACAAAAATTGCAACGCCTTGCCTGTTTAGGAACTACAGGAGCATTGCACTCGTGTCCCACAGCACCTATGGAGGCAATGCTTGACCTGCTTTCTTTACACTTGCATGTAAGGAAGGAGGCAGCACTTAATGCTTTAAGGCTGCATCAGGCACTCCAGTTTAAGCCAGCCGATCTGGTTGGTCATTTAAGGATTTTGGAGCTAATCCATTTTGAGTCCCATGACCAAACTTACTGACACAATGCCAATCAGATAGGACTTTGACTGCCTGTTTAATGTGTTGATCGAAAGCCGTCAGACGAGCAAGTTGGAGACATTACGATTGGAGCAAGGGTCACTCATCTGGTATACAGTTGGATCTAAGATGGCTGAAGGGGTAGGAGTGGGCGTAGCAGGGCCAAGATGCAGGCTATCAAAAGCCATAGGCAACACCCCAAACATCTTCCAAGCAGAAATACATGCTATAGATCTGTGTGTCCAGGAATGCGTAAATAAAGGCATTCGAAGGGCAAAGATCTATATATTATCAGATAGCCACGCAGCATTAAAAGCTCTAAGGTCCTACACCTTTGAGTCTAAAATTGCCTGGGAATGCAAACAATCCCAGAAGCAACTGGCCAACAACAACATGATTACCTTGATGTGGGTGCCAGGGCATGAGGGGGTACAAGGTAATGAATTTGCTGGCAGCCTTGCAAAAAAAGGAGCTGAAGCCCAATTTATTGAAACTGAACCGTTCTGTGGTCTGGCCAAGGGACACATCTAGAGAAGGAGATCCAGAAATGGGAAAAGGACCACAAAAAGGCCTACTGGAGGAATACTTCAGGCCAAAGACAAGCGAAAAAGTTTATAACTTATTCGACAAAGAATGCCACAAGGCTTCTCGAACTTGAAAAGTCCGAATTAAGGCTGGTTACAGGCCTTCTAACTGGCCACTGCCCCTTGAGATATCATCTCAGGAACATGGGCATGACGTGGCGTTGCCGAGTTATTCGAGAAAATATGAAAATTTTGGTCGGAACAAGGTTTAACAACTTAATTCGCTATGTGTGTATTACTATCAATTAAGAAGATTTATTTTGCAATTATGTAGGCAAGATATGTACTACGACACAACCATCAAATATTGATTATAATTATACAGGATGTACTTTATACTAGCGCTAATTTAGGACATTTCAAAGTGAATTTTCTCAATTTTTTCAAATGGAACACTCTGTATATTATTATATTTTTGAATTAGCACGTTAATTGTCTACGATTTTTGTGAATAATATCCTATACCTAATATCGATATTTCTAGAGATATTTTCACTTTTTCATTAAAAACCGTTAAATTTTAACATAAAGTGAGAATAATTGAAAGTAGTATTAATATTTTTTTCTGGGTGCGATTTGAGTCTATATTAAAAATTTATAAATAATCGTTTAATTTTACAAAAAAGTTGACAGCAATAATAGGAACAGAAAATACGGTACTAGGTAATAAAAAATGGACACTATTTTAAAAATTCAAAGTTATTTTGAACCTAATTTAATGAAATAAATAATATAATAATAATAATAATAATATAAGTTTATTTAAGATAATATACAATACACAATATATAGAATGTACAATATACAATGTATAGATATAAAATACACAATATAATGATATATAAAAAGTAATATATGAATGGCGTATAAAATGTATAAACACCTAAATAAACTAGGGTAATCACAGAAGCAGCAGCAGATTGCTGCTGCTTGTGCGTGATTTTACATATACATAGCAAGTAATTTAAATAGACAATAAACAGAAGCTGACGTGTAATTTTATAATGTTTTCAGTTATTTAATTAGGTATATAGAATTTTTTATTTTTTTACGATTAATATATTATATCAAATGGCATATTTTGGATAATTATTATTTTTTGCTGGGATTATTTCTCTGGTTAACTATATTTTGAAACCTAGTTCGATCAGTATTTAGAAGCCATATTTTTACATTTTTTTTGAATTTTTTGAATTTGTCCATACTTTTAATATTTGTTGGTAGAATTTCATATAGACGAGGTCCTAAGTAGTTACAGTTTCGTTGACCTATGGTTTTGTCACATCGGGGCATGATATGACTGTGTTGTTTTCCTCGTGTATTATAATTGTGACGAATAGGTTCTATGTTTATTTTATTTCTTCTTATATTCAGTAACATATTTAAACAAAACAGTTGTCGAATATCCAGAACGTTGTTTTCTTTATATAGCTTATCACTAGGGTAAGTTCGATTTTTACCAAAAATTGTTTTTAGTATCCATTTTTGTATGGAATTTAGTCTTTCCAGATGGTTATCGCTTACTCCTCCCCAGCCTACAATACCATATGAAAGCTGTGATTGGACCAACGAGTAATAAAGAATTTTTAGCTGTGGTTCGTTTAAGTATTCTTTAAGAAGTTTAAATCTGGTAAGTAGTCCTCTGACTTTTTTAATAATATTCATTACTTGTAGATCCCACCTTAGATGTCTGTCTACAGTAATGCCCAGGTATTTTATAGACTCAGCTTCTGGTATTTGCACGTCTTCATTAATTTTTAGTGGGCCAATATCGGGTAATGTGTTAGTGTAGGAGGTGAACGGTAAATATTTGGTTTTGTCACAATTTAAAGTTAGTTTGTTGTACTGGAACCATATTTTTATTTTTTTAAAGTCGGTCTCTGCTTCTCTTTTTAGAGTTTCCCAGCTATTTCCGGTGTATAAAACAGCAGTATCATCAGCGAAACTTAATATTTTACCAGTGGAATTAATGGATAGTAAACTGTTGATATATATTGTAAATAGTAGTGGTCCCAATACCGTTCCTTGCGGGACTCCGAATGTTATTGTTCTGGCACTACTAATAGTACCGTCAATCTCCACATACTGTTCCCGATCGGATAAGTAACTTTTAATGAGGTTATACATTTTTCCCCGAAGTCCATAGCATTTTATTTTTTCTAAAAGTTTTTGGTGGGACACGGTGTCAAAAGCTTTAGATAGATCAACAAAGATACATAAAGCAGGTGTTTTTGAGTCTAGAGCTCTATATATTTCAGATGTTAATTTATGAATTGCATCTTCAGTTGACTTTCCCTCTCTGAAGCCATATTGGTGATCCGAGATTATATTGTGGCGATTTAAAAATTTCAGAATTCTGCATTTTAATATTTTTTCAATAATTTTGGCGATATTAGAGATAAGTGAGATTGGCCTGTAGTTTATTATTTCTAGTTTGTCTCCACTTTTATAAAGTGGTTTAATGAGACCAACTTTTAGCAGTTTAGGGATGCATTCAGTTTCAAAGCATCTATTTATTAGATATGTTATTGGAGTGGCAATTTCTGTTTCTACTTTTTTTAATACTTCCGTGCGAATGTTATCAAGACCAGGAGATTTTTTTAATTTTAGTTCTTTGATAACTTTCCGGACTTCTGTCTCATTTGTCGGATATAGGTACATTGTGTTTTCTATTTCGATGTTGTTTTCGGCAAAACCCTCTGGTGGATCGTTTATTTTGTTTGCATATGTTTGTCCCAAGTCGCTGTAGTGCTGATTAAATGCGTTTGCTATTTGTTGTTTATTTTCTATAATATTTTCATCTGTTAATCTAATTTTAGATATAATCGTTTTAGGTTCCAATTTGTTACAAATATTGTTTACACACTTCCAAAGAGCCTTAGTTGAGTTTTTGTTATTGTTTATCATAGAGTTAGAATAATTTTTTTTCGCCTTTTGTATCAACCGGTTTAATTTGTTCTTGTATTCTTTGTATGCGTTAGATAGGTTTATATTATTTGGATCGCTTTGTAATTTTTGGTACAATTTATTTTTTTCATTTATAGATTTTACGAGACCAGAGGTTATCCATTGTTTCCGGTGTATATCTTTGTGATTTATTTTAATTTCTTTGGTGTTTTTTGTAATATGGTATTTTAATGTTTTGATAAATATATCTGTCATCAGGTCTATATTATTTTCACGGTACATGTCATTCCATTTTTCCTGTTGTAAGTCCGATTTGAGGTTAGCATAATTTATATATTTTTTATTTTTGATGTTTTCTTTTGTAGTTGTATTATTTTTTTCTTTATTTGTGTCGATTTTGAAACTTATAGCAATAGGATAATGATCTGTAATGTCATATTCAAAGATATAAGATTTTATATTATTATCATCCATATGTAGTGAGTTTTTTATGAAGAAGTGATCTAGACATGTTTCACTTTGCGGACGAGTTGGTTCATTAATATATGATATAAAACCATGGGCACTCATTGTATTTTTATATTGTTCAACATTATCATTATTTGAGAGTAAATCTAAGTTAATGTCCCCTGTTATGATGTGCATGTCATTTTTTTCTGTTTGATACAAATAACGCAGTAGCTGGGTAGTAAAGTGTTCTGGACATGTACTAGGTGAGCGGTATATTGCAGTTACCACAACTTTTTTATTGTTTTTTAGGATGTTTAGTTGTAGGGCTTTTGTTTCCCCAATGCTAATAACGTTATAATTATAGTGTATATTTGCTTTGATAAAGATAATTACACCATCGTTCCTATTTAAATAACCCTCATTATATAAAACATTATAGCCATAGAGGTTAAATACGCTTGGATCATGTATGTAATGAGTTTCTGTCAGTACAATAATTTTAAAGTCAACAGTTAATTGATTTAAGAGTATGGTTAATTCGTCGAAATTTTTAAATATGCTTCTTATATTGAGATGTAGTATTTTGAAGTTATGCTGTGCTTGTTGACAAGTACTGTTAAATATAGATAGGTTTTTAATCACTTGTGCTTTCATAGGTTCATTATTGTAATCTTTTATAAAGGGGTCCATAACCACTACTAGTTACTATAATCTGTTCTATCTCTAACATTACTTAACTGTTTTTTGAATACTGGACATTCACTATCCAGACAGGAGTGGTTTATATCGTAGTCTGTTTTGAACCTTAGGTTGGAGTTTTCGCAACTAATGCACTTTTTGACACGATTTACACAGTTTTCTGCTGAATGATTTTCTGCACAATTTGTACATACAGTCTCTTTTTTACAATCACGCATTTTGTGGTTGAAACCGTTGCACTTTAAGCATCTCAGAACACTAATGTTTTCATACACTGGGCATCTATTATATTTTATGTTTATTTTATTTGCTGTTATAAGCTTCTTAAATGTGGATCCCTTGCATTCAATTATTGCCATTTTGTAGTCTCCTTTTTTTGTGTTTTTCAAAAGTTTTAGCTCGAGCTCATCATCATTTTCTTTAAGACATTCATTTTGGTTAAGTATTGCTTCAATTATTTCTTCTTCTTTAACATCTTTATCGATGTTGGCTATTGTAACTGTAGGTTTTCTTAGTTGTGTCTCTTTTACTGTGTATTTGTTACCTAGACTTTTTTGAATTTCACTGATCATTTTATTGTTTGATGTACGAGAGTTGCATTTAATTATGATTCCACCATTTCTTCCATTTCTAATATTTTCTATTCCTACTTGAATTTTGCTAGGATTTACTGAGTTTTGTAGGTCTTGTTTTGTCTTTATGCAAGTCTGTTTTTCGTCTTTTGGACTTAGTATTAATTGCGGGATGGTCTTTTTGTGATAGTTGTCTCTAGGTAACTCTGACTTTACAACGCTGGCATATGTTGATTTGCTTTCGATTTTGATATTTTCTCCCTGCTCTGCTTGTTTTTCTGTCAGTTCCTTCTCAAGAAGATCAATTATTCTTTGTTTTGCCTCTATCAAAGAATCTTTGCTATTTATAATATTTTGTAGCAGATTAATTGTATGATATTGTTGACATGAGCTACAATAAAATTTCAATTTCCTATCTTTGAGCGATAGCACTTTTATTTCTGCCGCTGCTAATTTAGCACATGTTTTACAGTACCTATTGTTGCATCCATCACAGTTTATAGCTGGGATTTCCTTTGTAATTGCCGCTTTACACTGGTCACACTCCATTTTCATTTTTACGTTTTTGGCATAGTTTATAGCGGTCCGGTTTCTTTTATTGGTGGTGATGGTTATTCCCAGCAATTCCTTCTGTTTATAACTGAGTTCTGCGTAACTGTCTTTACAACACTTTATACTTTGTCACTGCCTTGGGAGAGCACACAAAAATTCCACGTCACGTCCGCACTGGTCAAGGGACTAGCAATAATAATAGGAACTGTTTAAAGTGACCTCCCAGTACGCCTATGCATCATTTCTATAGACGGTTTTTTGGAATGATCTACCGACATTTCTTAAAATATCTACAGCATTTTCCTGAAAAACTTCCCTTATTCTTTCTTTCATATTTTCTTTTGTAGTTATAGGAGCTTTGTCTAATCCAACCATTTAGAAAAGCGTCGGTCGTTTAAATGTTCGTGAATAGCTGCAGTGTGGTGCACAGGTGCTCCATCATAGAGGTACCACATTCTCTCCCTAATATCCCTGGGGACATCCTCCAGTAATTTTTCCAAACTGTCTTGAAAAAATTCCAAATAAATTTGACCTTTCACACGTCCATCAAAAAAATGTGGTTCTATTACATAATCCCCAACAATTCCTCCCCAAAAATTCAACAATCATCTTGTTTGGCTACTTGGCTCTCCTCTGTTCCTTTCTGCAAAAGTTACATAAAAAATAAACAAATCTATAATTACAATGCACGTTTAAATGACTTTTTGTGTAAGTTTAATAAATATGTCGAAGGACAAACAAGGTACTTGGAAATAAATGGAGAGAAGACCGATAGCAGAAAAATAAATAAAACTATAATTGAAAACATCATAAATGTAATAAACAAACCTAATGAAATAAAAAATTTAAAATTTATTAAAATATCTGAAGAACACCTTCAAAATAGTGACCCAACCTCCACAACAATAATAGAGGTATGCTGTAATGACGACAACATAACAACTGAGAATGGGAATAATTTTTTATTTATATCCACATCTATCACAACTGATATTAGACCCATAGACGTCCCTACAGAGCATCCTGCAGCGATCAATAAAAATCAACAGACTAATATAGTCAAAATGACAGGTGATAAGTTGGGTAACTGTAAAAAAAAAGGTATTTATAAGATTAATGCTTTTTACTTAAATATTCAAAGTTTAGGTAACAAAACTAGTGAAGTAGAATATTTCTTGCATACAAATAAGATAGATGTTTTGTTTCTTACTGAAAGCTGGGTATCTGAATCAGAAATTCAGAATATTGTTATTCCTAATTTTAAACTAGTATCGTATTATTGTAGGAAAACATCAGCCCATGGTGGTGTATGTGTTTTTGCTAGGGAACTGTTAAAAATTAAAAGTAAGGAAATTAATGAAGTCTGTGTAGATATTCATGCTGAATTTACCTTAATTGAGCTGATTAATGAGAAAATCTATTTTTTGTGTACTTATAGGTCTCCTAAGGGGGATACTGATATATTTTTTAATGCACTTAGCGTAATTGAAAAGATACCTTTAGATAAACAAATTGTTGTGGTTGGCGACTTCAACATCAATTTTAATATTTGTGACAATATAGATGTAAATGAATGTGTAAATATTTTGTTGTCATATAATTTAGAAGAACAAATTCACGAAAACACACGGGTAACTAATACTAGCGCAACAAAAATCGATAATCTCTTTACCAATATAAACAGTAATAATATGATCGTGAAAGTAATTGAACCTCATATGTCTGACCACAAAGGTATTTCTTTCTCTATAGATATCGACTATAAAATAAAAGACGATTTGATATTATGTAGACCTATGACTGAAAGGAGTAAACAACAGTTTATTGAATGTGTAAATAATATAAATTGGCATGCTTTTTATGAAATAAAAAATCCTGACGAATCTGCAAACTTCTTAGTCGAGATTTTATCAAAATTTTATAATCAATGTTTTCGGGAAAACTAATAAAAAAATCCAAATTAGATAATATCGACTTTGTTTTTGATAATGATATACAACAATTAAAAGATACCTTGGACGCTGTCCATATAATTGCTTGTACGACAAAAAAATGAAAACGATCTGCAGGTGTATAATACTCTTAAAAAAAGATTATAAAAATAAAATAAAACAATCTAAATTAAAATCTAATAGTAAACGAATTCTAACTTCTAATAACAAACAGAAAGCAGCATGGGAATTTATCAATAAAAATAGAAAAAATAAAAATACCAATATAACTTCTGACTTAACGGCTAATGATTTCTCAGACTTCTTCTTCGATGTTATAAACAACTTAATGATTAATTTTGATAATGTTGATGACACAAAGTTTTCAGATTTTGTAAAAAACGCACCTAAGGCAAACAAATCTTTTTTTCTATTTCCAGTTTGTGATCTGGAAATCAAAACTATATCACATTTAAAAAATAATAAATCTAAAGATATTTACAATCTTAATAGCGAGGTTTTAAAATTAGTTGGTGATGTACTTGCAAAGCCTATTGCACATTTAACAAACATGTGTATTGAATGTGGAATTTATCCAGAAATTTTTAAAAAATCGCAAGTTACTCCTATACACAAACAAGGACAGTTTAATAATACAGACAGTTATAGGCCTATTTCCATTATACCGGTCATCTCCAAAATATTTGAAATCGTTCTAAAAAATAGATTGCTAGAATATTTTGAAAAAAATAATCTACTAACTAGTGCTCAATTTGGATATAGACAAGGGAAATCCACTGTTAACGCAATCTGCGAAATGTATGTAAACATTATAGAAGCTTTTGAAGAGCGAAAATTATGCTCCGCTAAATTTTATGACATGTTCAAGGCGTTTGATACTGTCAACCATAGTGTTTTGATACAAAAATTAGATTATTATGGGATCAGAGGAAATGCCTTAAGTATATTTACGTCTTATCTTGCAGACCGTCAACAATGTATTAAATTTAATGGTAAAGTGTCCAAACTTTCAAATATGAATTACGGGGTACCACAGGGGTCTGCCTTAGGGCCTTTGATGTTTATCATCTATATTAATGATCTGTCATTCAATTTGACTCCTGAAGTACTACCAATAATATATGCTGACGATGCCACATTTTTGCTAAGGGACACCCTTTTTTCCAACTTGTGTATTAGCAGTAAAGAATCCGATAATCTAATTAAACATTGGTCGAGGAGTAATTATCTTACTATAAATGATAATAAAACTAAAACCTTACATTTTTCAACAAAAAATAATGAAGCATACATTGAACCTATCAAACTCCTCGGTGTGTATTTGGATACGTCATTAAATTTTTTATCCCATATTCAAAACTTGTCAAAACGGCTATCAACTTCTATTTATGTCATAAGGCAACTTAGTAATAAAACAACAAAAGATTGCTTAAAAGTGGCTTATTTTGCAATTTTCCACAGTATAATGACATATGAAGTGATAGTATGGGGATCATCATGCCATTTAAATAAAAATTTTAAATTACAAAAAAAAAATCGTAAGAATAATGGCGGATGCTAAATATGATGATCATTGTAAACCGCTCTTCAAAAGTCTTAATATTTTAACCCTGCCATCATGTTTCATATATGAATGTTTGTGTCATATTAAAAAATTAAAAAGTGACGACAAAGTTACCAAGCAGGAGGACATACACTACCACAATACTAGAACGAAAACAAACTTAAGATTACCAAAATATAGACTAAGTAAATCGCAAAACTCTTTCTCATATCAATCATTTAAATTTTTCAACGTGTTACCTAATAACATAAAAAATGTCGATATGAGTGTAAGCATGTTTAAACAAAAAATAAAACATATTCTTTTGCAAAATGCGTTTTATACATATGACGAATATTTTGAATATTTTGACACCTTATCTAACTTATCGTCTGTCTAATAACTTGTATATTGTGGCTTTCTGTATTAACTGTTGTTGGATTTTTGACAATTTTATATATATATATATATATGTGTGTGTATACCTGTGTGTGTGTATATATATATTTGTATATGTGTATATATTTATTTTTCTATAGTTGTAATACTGTTCTTTTTTTATTATTGTGTATTTATTAATTTTTTTAACTTACGCATATTGTATTTTATTGTGTCTTTTAAATTTTTTTATTTTTTATGTTTTTATATATACACTTTTATATTTTATATTTTATACTACTTTTATGACGTATGCAAATATTACTAATTGTAAGTATGGCATGAATAAATTCTATCTATCTATCTATCTATCTTGTTCGTGAGATGTAAGAATTTGTTATGTCGTAGTAATGAAAATTATAACGATTAACATGTCCATTTTTATGAAACGTTCCTTCATCGGCAAAAAAAAACAAAACAAAATAAAGTCAAAAAAATTTCTTTGTTGTCCTATTTTTTTATAACTTAAAATATGTGTAAATACTTTGTCACAATAGTTAATAATTAAACGTCGATATGTTAACTTTCAATTATTCTCACTATCAGTTAACGGTTTTTAATGAAAAAGTAAAAATATCGATTTTAGGTATAGGATATTATTCATAAAAGTCGTTTCCAATTCAAAAATACAATAATATACAGTGTTCCATTTGAAAAAATTGAGAAAATTCACATTGGAATATCTTCAATTAGCGCTAGTGTAGCTGTGTATTTCAAAATAATTTTAAAATGTGCGCCTTTGATCCTATATAATAAAAAAATAATTAATAGTCTTCTCAAAAGGCCGATATTGGATTTTGAAGCAGTATTGAGACACCCTGTATATACTTTTCAGTAGAAAAAATCCAGCAAATCTTATCTGTCATCGGCCCTGGAAGCGTTACAATTATCATTTTTTTTATAATACATATTCGCTAAATACTTTCAAATCTAGACCATCTGTAATTTATATTTTGATAATTTTCAAGCGTATTGTATTATCTGGAGACCTACTTTCTGTAAATAATTATAATTTTTCGACAATTACGTTTTTTACGTTTCGGTATTATAAAGTAATTTAATCTAATTTTAAGCGCGCAGTGTGCAAAAAACGGTGTTTTCATTAAAATATTGAAATTTACTGAATAAACTATTAAGCATTAAAAAATGAAAACAATATTCGAAGCAAGTAAAAAACAAATTGATTACAATTAAAATGGAAGAGAAGCGAGGCATGTCGAATGATAGAGTAGAGGAAGTAAATTTCATTCAATTTTTTTTTCTCCAGGTACAGTTATAGATAAAAAATAATATAACAACTCTTTTACTCTAATATAAACCTATATGTTTAATTATGTAGTAGGAAGCTTAAATAAAGCAAGTATTGCAATAATTTAAATTTATATTTTAAAACGGCCATTTTGAATTTGTATGAAATGAGTTTAAATGTTAAACAGAGTTTTTATAACATTGGCCAACCGTCTGCTTTTGTAATAATTAAAGCTTTAACAAAATTGCTAATACTGCCACTGGCCATATTTGTGTTTTTGCACACTTAAATATTTTTTGACGAATATATGACGAATTCTATGGCAATTTCTTAGTGGACAGAGAACAGCGAATAATTTTAAAGAAACCTTCTAAACCATCAGAGTATTCGGATTCGGAATGGGGTGGAAAGGAAAGTGGAGTACCTCAGGGATCGGGCCTATGCCCACTTCTATTTCTAGTCTACATAAACGATCTTCCATCTTGTGTACCGAACTTATCGGCAACGCTTTTCGCTGACGATTCACTTTTTTTTTTGTAAAATGCGATAGGTCGACTAATATTCTACCTTATGTAAATGAAAGCTTAGATCATATAAGCAATTGGTGTTGAGGCAAATTAAATTAAAATTAATTTAGAGAAAATATATTGTATAAGCTTTAATCAAAGAGAAATAACGGTACAATTGCAAACTGTAATATCAAATTTATGGACCAAATAAATTCGCTTGGCTTTACGTTGGACAGTCAAATGAACTGGAAGAAACACATTTTAGCACTGAATAAGAAATTAAATTGTGCATGTTATTATTTGAGAGCTATGGCAAACAAGGATCTAAACATGAACATTCTGAAAATATGGAATAATCTTTTGGAGTATCTCTATTGACTGGGCAACTATATTTACTACACAAGAACGAGCCATCAATATTATTTTCGGATTGAAAAGTCATCGTGTTTCCTGTAAGTCACATTTTACCAATCTTAACATTTTAACAGTATCCTCCTTGTATATATTAAACACATTATTTATTATAAAAATAAGTCTGCTTACACTTTTAGTATATCAGACGACAGTAGCTTAAAGGTATTGTACTGTACACTAAATTACCTAAAAAATTCTACATTCAAAAAAATTTTAAAAATGAAAAAATGAACATGTTATTAAAAAAGCCTATTATTCTGTAGACGATTTTATCAATTATAATTTAATGTAGGACCATTCGAATAACGGGGAGTGAACCTATGTGAATGCTTGTGTAAGTTAGAAGACTTATAAAAATAGTAATGAATTTATTTATTTATGAAAGGAATAATTTTTCTTTACACAAAATAGTCCCAAAACAGTCCAGAACCAATATAACTTGAGTTTTCTTTCCTATTATTTGGATTTTCTACCACATGTATTATTATCCTTTTCAAAACAAATCACCGAATCTACAAAATAATAGAATTATTGGAAAAAAAAGCCTCTGCGCCCGTGACGTTTACGCCAAAGGAAAAGTCAGAGGTTATGTTTTGCAAATAATATAAATCGGAATAAACACAGAAATAATGTATTTTGCTGACGTTTCGGAAAGTAATCTCTTTCCGTTTTCAGAGCTATTTTTTGGAAAAACTCTTATTTTGCTGTGTATGTCAAATACACAGCTTTAAGTTTCTGTTTATGTTATTTCCATAGATACTTACTACTTACATAGAACATAGAACTGATGGTATTTTCTTTTAGATAATGTTGAGTTTGTTAAGTTCTTCTTTTAACATTGGTAGCCAGGTTGTACAAATATCTACAGAACAATTCGATACGCACTTATCTTCATTTAATAAGATTATTGCTGATTCTTTAATTTTACTTTTTTTGGTATCTGTTTCTTTTGTTAAAATTTTTGCCGAGTCCCAGTTTATTCTATGTCCGTTTTCCCTTAACCTTAACCTAGTTAGCCTTAAAAATAGTTAAAGACAGGTTGCTAAATGATAATAATTTGGAAACTAGAACTAAATTAAGTGTAAATTGCATAATGGAACTCTTAACACTGTGTATAAAAACAACCTATTTTTAATTAGACAATGAGTTCTATCAGTAGGATTTTGGTATGGCTATGGGGTCTGCATTATCACCAATTTTAAGCAACATATGTATGGAGAACTTTGAGAACACACATGTTCAAAATTGTATAAACAAACCGGTTGTCTGGTGGAGATATGTTGACGACATCTTTGCAATTTGGCCTCATGGTGTCGATTTACTAGATAGTTTCTTAGAAAATATAAATAGTAAGGAACCGTCTATTAAATTCACATTAGAAGTAGAAAGTAGGAATGAACTACCGTTTTTAGATGTTTTAATTAGAAGGGTAAATAATACAATTGAAACAAGCGTTTATAGAAAATCAACACATACTAATAGATATCTAAATTTTAACTCAAATCAGTCAATAAATGTTAAAAAGGGTGTTGTAAAATGTTTATACGATTGGGCTAAAATAATTTCATCTAATAATGAAATATTAAATAACGAGAAAAAATTTATCAAAGAGGTTCTAGTACAAAATCAATATCCTGAAGCCTTTGTTGATAGAGTTTTCATAAATGTTGAAAATAGGGACAATCAGGTACGACAAAAACCTGAACGACATTATACAGCAATAATTCCTTATGTATACGGACTATCGGAAAAGCTACGCCGTATAGGCGACAAATTTGATGTTAGGACGATATTTCAAACGGGGAACACTTTAAGATCTATTTTAAGAAAAACGAAACCGATAAACAGGGAGCAGAATTCAAAAAACTGTATTTACAATATCCCGTGCGAATGTGATAAATGTTATGTGGGTGAGTCATCCAGATCTTTCAGTGTGAGGTTGGATGAGCACAAGAATTACATTAGAAAGAATGAAATTTAGAAATCAAAGATTTGTGAACATGCTTGGGAAAACGGACATAGAATAAACTGAGACTCGGCAAAAATTTTAACAAAAGAAACAGATACCAAAAAAAGAAAATTAAAGAATCAGCAATAATCTTATTAAATGAAGATAAGTGCGTATCGAATTGTTCTGTAGATATTTGTACAACCTGGCTACCAATGTTAAAAGAAGAACTTAACAAACTCAACATTATCTAAAAGAAAATATCATCAGTTCTATGTTCTGTGTAAGTAGTAAGTATCTATGGAAATAACATAAACAGAATCTTAAAGCTGTGTATTTGACATACACAGCAAAATAAGAGTTCTTCCAAAAAATAGCTTTGAAAACGGAAAGAGATTACTTTCAGAAACGTCAGCAAAATACATTATTTCTGTGTTTATTCCGATTTATATTATTTGCAAAACATAACCTCTGACTTTTCCTTTGGCGTAGACGTCACGGGCGCAGAGGCTTTTTTTCCAATAATTCTATTATTTTGTAGATTCGGTGATTTGTTTTGAAGAGGATAATAGTACATGTGGTAGAAAACCCGAATAATAGGAAAGAATATTCGTAGAATGCCACAAATAACTTTCAGACAAAACTTGAGTTTCATCCTAACAAAATTCAAATGTATCTATTATGAATATAGAACTAGACAGTTAATCACGTACGGTATGGTATACACAATGAAAATAAGTGATAAGGAAAATCACAAAATAAAATTAATACAAGTTAAGTAAGATACAGGTACTATAATTTTAGCATAAATATTACTAACATTTTATGCATTAGAATTAGTGGAGCAGGTCTGGAAGGAAACCAGACTCGAATAAGGAAACGATTGTAATTTTTTCTTTTGCCAATAAATAAAGTTAGGTCCCCCATCATTCCGACACATTTGTGCTGAGGAACTCAAAGGGGGGGGGGGGGTAATGATATGTTAAATGTAGGGGAAAATGGTTTTTGGAAGATAACTCAACGGCTTTTGATCTGACGAAAAAAATTCTTAGACCAAAAATGAAGAGTTCACGAAAATAAGCAAATTTTGTTACCAACCTCATCGACGTCAGACCATTGTCCAAGGTGCAAAAATTAAAAAATTTAAATGTTTTAAAAAAATGTTGTTAAAAAGTTGAGGACTCAATTTTTATTTAATAGAAGCGTATTGGCGGATATTCTGTTGGGCCGGAGGCTGGGGGCGGTGAAATAATTAGGAGGGGAGGGAGAGGGAAGAACGAAAATATTTCACATGCTGATAACTCCCCGTGTAATTGACCTATCGTGACCAGACCGACGTACATTTTTTTATTTTTTATTTTTTAATTTGCTACAAGATAGTACTCGCATAAAATGATTTTTTTCGAAAACAAACGCTTAGTGAGCGAAATAAAAATTGCACGTTTTTTTAAACAGTTTCTTTGCCGTCCTTTAGCTCTCTTCCTAATCATTTTATCCGTTCTGGCTGGGCGGAAATTAAACGTTAATAAAAAAGCTATCAAGCGGCCAAAAGAATTTTTCTCCCACCGCGCCAAAAAAACTGTTTGGAAAAAAGTGCAATTTTTGTTTCGAGGACCGAGCGTTTGTTTGCGAAAAAATCATTTTATGCCAGCGCTATCTTGTAGCACATCAAAAATATAAAAAGGTACGTAGGTCTGAACACGATAGGCCAATTACATAGTGAGTTATCAGTATATCAAAAATTTTAGTTTTCCCTCTCTCACTCCCCTCCTAATCATCATCGCACGTCCCCCCGCCCCCGGCCCAACAAGGTATCTGCTAATACCCTTCTATTTAAAAAAATGAGTCCTCAACTCATTCATTTTTTTTTAAATTTTTGTACCTTGGATTCGCGATATCTCGGTCTGACGTCGATAAGGTTGGGTACAAAGTTTGCTTATTTTCGTGAGCTTTTCATTTTTGGTCTGAAAATTTTTCGAAGATCAAAATCCGCCGAGTTATCTTCGAAAAACCATTTTCCCATACATTTAACATGTCATTTCCACCCCCTCCCCCCCTTCGACTTCTTCAGCACAAATGTGCCGGAATATTGGAGGGAGTCAACTTTACTTATTGGCAAAAGAAAAACTCACAATCGGACGTTTTCTTATTCCAAAGCCAGATCTGCTCCACTAAATGTAAATTTAGGAACTATATTGTAAATTGTGTGCAAAACCTAATAAGTTGATTATTATGTATTGTATACAATAAAATCTTATATATTTCCATACATGTAAACATGTTTTTGAAATAAAGTGTTCTATTCTATTCAATTCTATTCTGTTCTGTAATGAACTTGTTATAATTCAAAAGAACTGAGGCAAACAACTAACTTTTAGCAAAAATGTATTCTAAGACTTGTAAAGTGGATTGTTTTTGGTGAGCTACACTGTAAATATGTTGATTTTTTGCACCTCTTCAAAATATTTTCTGGGTTCCCGAGCAAATTATTCACAAAGTCGGGCATTTTTGTCGACACCCAAAGGGTGCAAAAATTCATTACTGATCTATTTTCCTAATTTACCTGATGACCGGAGTCGTTTTAATAGTAAATAATAAAATAGAGTTTCACGAATTTCACCACGCTTGTGACTCACAAAAATCGCCTATTGCTAGAAATACAAAGTATATAAACGTTTTCAACATATTCCTGCGATTTTATTTTTAAACCTGGCGAATAACTGATTAATAAAACATTAATCTGTAACATATTTTCTTATTCCGTCCAATTTTTTGTCTAGACAACTCATTGTCTCGTAATGCGACTTATCCGTTATTCGTTCAATAATATTTATAAAATTCCAACTCATTGTAAATTCCCCTTCGAGAAATCAGTGATTGCTTTTACCGTCTGTTTTTTATCGTCTATTAAAAGAGCCTCAGACATGCAACTTACATTCTTAGTTTCTAATACTATTTGAATATGTGGAACATCATTCACTACAAATAGCTTATAATACACACATGGCAAATTATTAAGCATATTGGCAGAAAGTTTAAAAAGAACCTTTTTGAAAACTTTTTTATTTTCCTGATCATGACGCTACAGCGGCGCGGCTAACTAGAGCGTGTTATGTGGCTAATATGCTAGGTTAACTGTCTAACGTGTACTGGGTTCAATCCCCAGCTCCGACGCTAGGCAACGTCAGTGGATAATGGTAAATATATGAATATTGCATGTCTGTTTGTATAAAGGATTATAATGTAATAATATACAGGGTGTCTCACCGGGAACTAAATCGATCGATATAGAGGAAAGTACGCATCAGAAAATTTTGAAAATTTAGATATTACTAATGTCGGTGTGGCCAATCCAACTAAAATAATTACAAGCAGCTGGCACTTCCGCTTATACCGGAAGTCGATATCAACTTGCTTATTTCAAACGAAACACCCTCTATATTTTAGGGTTTTCGAAAAGAGCATAAAATTCTGAGTCGAAAATATGTAGCATATCCTATACCTAAACCTAGCCGTTTCAGAGATATTTGACATTTTATAGAAAAATGACAGGTGCAACGGTTTGCAAGAACTGTTATAAATTTCTTCGTGTAAAAGATCCTCATTTGCTTCTTGTCACATAAAAAGAACACAAGGAGAACTACGTTCTACAACTGAAATAAATTCAATTATATCATACCAAGTGTTCCGTTTTTCGCGTTACATTTTGTCAACTTCAAATCGCGAAAACTTGTTTAGGTCAAATGGAACACCCTGTATTTTTTTACGTCAAGTTGTGTAAAATTGAATTCCCTTTTTTCTGATATTAGCATTGTGGGGGTTAAAGTTACAACTTTTTGAAATATTTGCGATTTTATTAGAAATTCATGAATTGTTGTAATCATTTCATCAAAATAGCCATGATTAGAAACAATCAGTCATTATCTTATGTCAAAAAATGCCAGCACGTTTAAATTACACCCACGAAGACTTTTTAAATTTGTTTATTATTTATGGAGAATGTGATAAAGTAATATCAAGAACTTGCAGCACATTTGCTACTCGATATAACACTAACACTGTAACATGCGTATTAATCTAATTGAAGATATGACATAAACTAAAATAGCGGAGATAAGATCAATTTAAAATATGATTTCATTTTAATTTAAGAATTGCTCAAAATTCCGCCCTCGAACCTCGATACATTTTTCGCACCTTCGGATTAGTTCCTCATGGGTAGCTCTTCTAATTGAATCGTGTGATATGTTTTGAAATGCATTTCTTACTCTTTGTATACAATCTTCAATGGTTGTTAATGGGCTCTCATAAACTTTATTTTTACTAGTTCCCCAAATGAAATAATCCAGAACTGATAAATCGGGAGAGCGAGGAGGCCATAAGAAAGGTCCATTATTGGCAATCCATTGATCACAAAAAGTTTCTTGTAAATAATTATTAATTAAATATACGTTATGTGGGGAGCACCGTCGTGCTGATAAAAAATGTTTCTATGTTCGGCGAGAGGTAAATTTTCTAAATAGTTATTATTCAAATGTTGTAAGATATTCAGATATCTTTCACCTAAAAAAAAACAAAAATTTACCTGTACATATTTGCAGAAGAGAAAATTTTATTTACCGTTTAAATTTTCCTGATAAAATTGCAATGCCACCACTCTATCATTTCTTATGGCACAGTAAACATTGAACTTCCAACTTTCCTGAAAGTTTCGCTGAACATATGAGGATTTGAGTCACTCCAATAATGCGAATTGCGTCTATTAAAAAGTCCATTTTTAGTAAATTTTGCTTCATCTGTCCATATAATATTTCCCAAATAAGAATCGTGACCCTCAGACCTTATTAAAATAAACCCACAAAAAATCTGTCTTCTTAGGAAGCCTGTTTCTTTTAATCCTTGAATCATATGGAATGAAAACGGGTGAAACTTATGTTTTAATAAGATTCTGTGAATTGAATCCTTGCATAGTCCCGATTCCAGAGCAGCTTGTCTTAATGACATCCTTGGAAATGCATGCAAATATGTCTTCGTCATCAAAAATAGGCTTTCTTCTTTGCATTTTTGCCTTGACAGCCATAATTTTTAAAATTTTCCAGTATGCGTTTTACAGTGTTTGGTGACGTTTTCCGCTTTTCTGGATATCGAGTAACAAATGTGCTGCAAGTTCTTGATATTACTTTATCAGATTCTCTATAAATAATAAACAAATTTAAAGTCTTCGTGGGTGTAATGTAAACGTGCTGACATTTTTTGACATAAGATAATGACTGATTGTTTCTAATCATGGCTATTTTGATGAAATGATTACAAGAATTCATGAATTTTTAATAAAATCGCAAATATTTCAAAAAGTTGTAACTTTAATCCCCGCAATGCTAATATCAGAAAAAAGGGAATTCAATTTTACACAACTTGACGTAAAAAGATACAGGGTGTTCCATTTGACCTGAACAAGTTTTCGCGGTTTGAAGTTGACAAAATGTAACGCGAAAAACGGAACACTTGGATATTATTAATTTATTTCAGTTGTAGAATGTAGTCTCCTTGTGTTCTTTTTATGTGACAAGAAGCAAATGAGGATCTTTTACACGAAGAAAGTTATAACGGTTCTTGCAAACCGTTGCACCTGTCAAATTATTTATAAAATGTTAAATATCTCTGAAACGGCTAGGTTTAGGTATAGGATATGCTACATATTTTCGACTCAGAATTTATGCTCTTTTTGAAAACCCTAAAATATATAGGGTGTTCCATTTGAAATAAGCAAGTTGGTATCGACTTCCGGTATAAGCGGAAGTGCCAGCTGCTTGTAAATTATTTTAGTTGGATTGGCCACACCGACATTAGTACTATCTAAATTTTCAAAATTTTCTGATGCGTACTTTTCTCTATATCGATCGATTCAGTTCCCGGTGAGACGCCCTGTATAGTTCACAATCCCTTGCCCAGACTCATCAATAACTTGAGAAGAATATGTCAGATCTTTTGCGATTACTCTATCTATATACGTTTGTAATAAAATTTTAAATCGCTGTAATTTAGTTAATGTTTGATAATTATTAGGTAATATATAGAATTAACAAGCCACGATACAAAATTATTATTAAATATTAATCAGATTATTAACAGATTTAGTGATTAATTTGACGTCAGATATGAATATTTAAATATTTAATAAAAAATATATATGATTTCTGTAACGTCTGACAAATTCCTTTCCTTATTTAAGTACATGCCAGGAGCACTTAATTAAAGCCTTGCTTTGTACATTATTTATTTATGCTCATGTTCGATTGACTACTGTATGTAAATCAATAAATTAATGCTAAAATGTCTTTAAAAAAAATCGTGAGTGAGTGGGTCACTCGCCATATTAGCAAGCTGCAGCTACTTTGAAATTATCATATTCGTCCTTCATTGTCGACAACTCTGTTCTTAAAAAAATGTTTCGTTTGTTATTATTTACATTATTCAAATGATTTCCTTCTTCTGTTTCATTGGTTTCTTTCTAACAAGTTATTCAAATGCATTTTTTCTGGAAGGCGGAAGAAAATCTATAATACATATGTACATGTTTAAGCGGAGATCGCTGGAAGGACTTCTAATTATAATCCCAGTATAGATTATTTTGTTAATAATACCTGCAATAGAGCAATCGATTTCTATATCAACTTAGAGTTTAGACAATTTAATATTCACTTTCACCCTTCTTTGTAATTGAGTTATGGATGTAAAATCGAATGCTGCCGGAAAAGATAAAATAACACTGGACGCGTCAGCCGTGAAATCACGTATTATAACAGCAGGAGAATAAGGTGTGATAAAGCCCTAGAGTAGTGAGACTTTTCGTAGCAGGATGTAAGCTTGCACTCTTGCCAATCATCGCAATCCTTGATTTGCAGACACTTCTACCCACAAGTGCTGCATGTGAACAGATGAGCATGTACTTGTAGGTAGAATATTTCAATAATGTTTGTTAAAATTTCGTAATGGCGTATTTAATAATAAATATATTTATTAAAAAATATATTAAATACAGGGTAGGGTGTCCCACGACAAACTGCGGCGATCGATATCTCGAAAAGTAGAAATCGGAAAATTTTGAAAATTTGGTAGTAAACTAATGTCGATGGGGGCAACTCGGCTAAAATATTTTCAAGATGGTGGCACTTCCCGTTATACCGGAAGTCGATACCAACTTGCTTATTTTAGATGGGACACCCTATATATTATTACATTTTTGGATTGTACGTAAAATTCTAGGCCGATTTTGTGTATCATGTCTCTAGGTCTCTCCGTTTTTGAGATATTTCAATTTTTATGTCAAAAATGACGTTTGCGGGCCCTAAAAGAATTATCAATTTTTCCTATAAGGAAGCCTTTATTATCTAATTTGGGTTCGATTCTTTGTTGAAAAAGACCTACTTTAATAGAGCTTTTATAATATTTTGATAAGTATTAATAGAGAGTGTTCAAAAAATAAGAATAAAGATGAAATTGAGAAAACTGTCAAAAATCAATTTTCTCAAATGGAAACCCCCAATTTTTTATAATCTTATCTTATTCGAAATTAAAAATAAGGGTAAGTTTATATATGGATGTCTATTCCGAAAATTTTTAGTTTTCGAGATATTCCCAATTCAATATTTCTATATGGGTATTTTGTTATGGATATTAAGTTAAATTACTGTTAGTTGGCTATGACGGCGTTGAGTGCTGAACAAATGTATGTATAGCTGTCACTTACCAATTGACAAGTGTTAATTATCATGCCGGGGCGCTTAATTTATGCACACGAGGATTACTTAAATTTGTTTATAATCTATAGAGAATGTTACAAAGTTTTATCAAAAACATGTGAAATATTTGCTAATAGATATCCAGAGAAACAAAAACCGTCTCCGAACAGTATTTAATGAATAATGGAGAATTTCAAAAAATTTGGCGCTGCAACAGTTCATAAAATAATTAAACAAATGTAACTTAGATACAAAAGGTTCTTACATAAAATAATAACAGTATAACTACTTATACTCAGGAAAATATTTTATTTTAATAAGTGTTCAAAGTGTCCACCCTGAACTTCCAAACATTTTTCGCACCTCTTGATTAGTTCGTCATGGGTGACCGCTCTAATAGAACCTGGAGATAATCTTTCAAACACATTCCTTACTCTTGCCTGACAATCTTCCATTGTTGTGACTAGATTAAAATAAACCATATCTTTTATTGTTCCCCATATAAAATAGTTTAAGACAGACAGGTCAGGAGAACGGGGAGGCCACAGAAAAGGTCCATTGTTAGCAATCCACTTATCGTAAAAAGTTTCTTCCAAGAAGTTGTTAACCATGAAGCTGCTGTGTGGTGGCGCGCCATCGTGTTGGTAAAATATTTGCCTATGTTCAGCTAGCGGTAAATTGTTCAAATGTTCATTATCTAAATCTTGTAATATATTCAAATATCTTTCACCTAAAAAAAAGTTGATACGTAATTTGAAAAACAGAAACTATTTAAGTATTAATTCATTACTATTTAAGTTTTCTGCATAAAAATTAAGTTTTACGACTCCATCATTCCTCACAGCACAGTACACATTAAATTGCCAGGTTTCTTGATAATTTCGCAATCAGACGGCATGGGGATTTGAATCACACCAAAAGTGGGAATTATGTCTGTTGAAAAGTCCATTTTTCGTAAATTTTGCCTCGTCAGTCCAAATTATGTTGTCCAAAAATCGAAAGTCGCCTTGTAACATTGTTAAAATAAATTCGCAAAAGTGAACTCTTCTGGTCAAATCGGTGTCCTTTAGGTGTTGAACCATAGAAATGGAATAGGGATGGAATTTGTGTTTCAAAAGAATTCTATGAATAGAGTTCTTGGAGATTCCTGTTTGTAAGACCACTTGTCTTATGGATGTCATAGGATATGCCGCAAAATATCCCAAAATAGCAATTTCGATATTTTCATCATCGACAATTGGTTTTATTTTATGAACTGTTGCCTTAACGGTGCCAAAATTTTTGAAATTCTCCATTATTCGTTTAATACTGTTCGGAGACGGTTTTTGTTTATCTGGATATCTATTAGCAAATATTTCACACGTTCTTGATAAAACTTTGTTACATTCTCCATAGATTATAAACAAATTTAAGTAATCCTCGTGCGTATAATTTAAGCGCCTCGGCATGATAATTGATATTTGTCAAATGGTAAGTGACAGCTACATACATTTGTTTAGCACTCAACGCCATCATAGCCAACTAAGAGTAATTTAACTTAATATCCATAACAAAATACCCATATAGAAATATTGAATTGGGAATATCTCGAAAAATAAAAATTTTCGGAATAGACATCCATATACAAACTTACCCTTATTTTTAATGGCGAATAAGATAATATTATAAAAATTGGGTTTCCATTTGAAAAAATTGATTTTTGACAGTTTTCTCAATTTCATCTTTATTCTTATTTTTTGAACACTGTATTAATACTTATCAAAATATTATAAAAACTCTTTTAAAGTAGGTCTTTTTCAACAAAGAATCGAACCCAAATTAGATAATAAAGGCTTCCTTATAGAAAAATTGATAATTTTTTAGGACCCGCAAACGTCATTTTTGACATAAAAATTGAAATATCTCAAAAACGGAGAGACCTAGGTATAGGACATGATACACAAAATCGGCCTAGAATTTTGCGTACAATCCAAAAAAGTAGCCGAGTTGCCCTCATCGACATTAGTTTACTACCAAATTTTCAAAATTTTTCGATGTCTACTTTTCGAGATAATCCATCGCCGCAGTTCGTCGTGGGACACCCGTATACAATTTCAAAACAGGAAGGCATTGCAAAAATGCATTATTCAGTCCCCATAAATCTAAATCTAATATAGACATAAATAAACAGATGAATATAAAACAAAATACAAGTAGCCTATTTTATATAGCACATTGGTGTTAATGGTTTTTCTTTAATTCTTTATCTGAATCGTCTTGCGCCCATAAAAAAACGTCCAATTCAAAAACTGAAAAACACGTATTTGTTATTTTTACGAAATCTATCCAATGACATTGGATTCGACTCTCCCACCCCTAACCCAGTGGGTGGGGCGGGGGCAACTTTGAAATTTGTAATGAAAATCCCTATTTTTTTTATAGCGGATTCGGATTCTACGGCCAAAAATACGTGAATTTTATATCGGGCATTTTTTTCGATTCTCGCAAGGTGTCGCTGCAATCGCACAAAATTGAAATAAACCTTAAGCGTCCATAAGTTTGTAAATATTTACAAACTCTAGCTACTCGTGTTGACAAAAAAACATTCAGGTTAAAAAACAATATCTGTGATATCTTAGTTTTTATGAATGTTGTTGATAGTGTTCTTAATAACAGTATTTGTTTTGTGAAATTTCTACGAGAACGTTCAGTTCTTTCCAACTTTTGTACAGGCAGGAGCGCACTTTGGTACGGAAAAAGTTATTTCATTTTTCATTAGCTCGCGCATTTTTTTCTGCATATTGGTTACTTTAACAGAGGAAGAGAGAGTTTCTCTTTTAATGATGCGAGGGTGAGGGCGATGAAAGGTCATATGATAAAGTTGTGATTTTATTCAACGAAACTTTCCGTGTAGATCAAGTGGGAATTTCGAAATCTACTGTATCCCGTACCATCAAAAGATTCCTAGACACAAGGACAAATAAAAATCGTCCAAAATCTGGAAGACCAAAATCTGAAACATCGGATGCTCGACAAATGGAAGTGGTCCAGGCATTTGTTGAAAATCGAAGGTTATCAATCAGAAAACCAGTCAACAGCTTGATATGAGTGCATTTTCAGTTCATAAGAATTTGAAACTTTTGAAATTTCATCCTTACAAAATTCACCTTCACCAAGAGTTAAATGAAGATGATTTTGATCGGCGACTTGAATTTAGTGAATTAATGATGGAAAGGAGTAACCAAAACCCAAATGTTTTGTCATCCCTACTTGTCTTCTCAGATGAAGCAACTTTCGAACTCAGTGGAAAAGTTAATCGCCACAATTTCAGATATTGGAGTGACGAAAACCCTCACTGGATGCTTGAAACACACACACAGTACCCACAAAAATTAAATGTTTGGGCAGGAGTTTTCAGGGATCGAATCATAGGACCGTTTTTCATAGATGGATATTTGAATGGAGAAAAATACCTGGAAATGTTGACAAATCAAACAGTTCCCGCAATACAAGAAATTGCTGGTGATGAGTTCGATAATGTTTGGTTCCAGCAAGATGGGGCTCCTCCACACTATCGGGATATTGTTAGGGACTATTTGAATGGTACTTTCGAAAATCGATGGATAGGTCGAAGAGGAACTATTGAATGGTCAGCAAGATCTCCCGACCTCGCGCCACTTGATTATTTTGTTTGGGGCTACGTGAAGGGTAAGGTTTATTTCACTAAACCTCGTGATTTGGAAGAGCTGAGGCAACGCATAATAAACATTTTTGCAGAAATACCACCTCAAATGATAAGAAGTGCTATTGAAAATTTTTACGTTCGTCTTCGACAATGCCAAGAAGTCAATGGGCACCATTTTGTACACCTAATCTTGAAATTAAAACCTGCGAGTGTAGCAGTTAAGCTGTAAACTAATTGCCTCAACTGGCCGAAATCCTTGCCTTAAATGGCTGGGATCAAGAACTTGTCTGAAGTGGCTGAATTAAGAGGTAAAACCACTGTTAGTTTTTTTAAAAAATCGAGTTTTTTATTGCCCTGTAAAAAATGTAAATTGAAAATTACCAGCTGCTAATAAATTTACAGAATGTTAATAGTTGTTGTAATTTCTGCACGACCGTGTAAAATCACTGTTCTCAAAACAGCTCAGGAAATCATTCACTCTGAGATCAGTAGTTTTGCTTTTCGAATTTTTTTAAGTATGCGTTCAAAACTTTCATGTTTCCACTCATTTTTTTGCGATTGCAGCGACACCTTGCGAGAATCAAAAAAAATGCTCGATATAAAATTCACGTATTTTTGGCCGTAGAATCCGAATCCGCTATAAAAAAATAGGGATTTTCATGACAAATTTCAAAGTTGCCCCCGTCCCACTCACTGGGTTAGGGGTGGGAGAATCGAATCCAATGTCATTGGGTAGATTTCGTAAAAATAGCAAACACGTGTTTTTCAGTTTTTGAATTTGACGTTTTTTTATGGGCACAAGACGCTACTCTTGAAACAGTAATGTTTTCTTTTAATTTTTTGCGATTACAGCGACACCATGCAAGAACCGAAAAAAATTTCCGGAATTAAATTTACGTATTTTTTGCCGTAGAATCCGATTCCGCAACAAAAATAGGGGTATCCATTTGAAATTTTAAAGCTGCCCCTCGCCTCACCCACAGGGTGGTGGGTGGGGAGGTCATTTTGGTATCAGTAGATAGTTTTTTGAAACACTTTTGACACGTATTTTTTTATTTTTTTATTTGATGCAAACTGTTCGAGATTTTCCACCGTTCCCATACTTTTCTAACACCCGGTTTATAATGGCGAACATTGATGAACAATATTATAAAGCAAACCAGAGAACAACATAGTGAAGCGAATTTCAATTTTTAATAAATTTAGGCTGTTGTAGTAGGGAGTGATGTGGTGCATTTTACTATGCGTACCTTAAGCAACAATTTGGTAAGATCTATATTTTGTTTTGAAAATATTTAGTCAAATACCAATAATGTACACCACTGCAGTAATCAAAATTGCTTAGAATTACCGAATTTACAAGTTTCCACTTAACATCTGATGGTAAAACATATTTAAATTTATAAAGAGTTAGATGGTTTTCGAAGTACAGAAAAAAACACGCTTAAATAGGAAATCGAACTAAAAAGTAAAAAAATAATGTTTAAAAAATATTTTGTAAAAAAAAGCGTGGGGTGCAATCAAAATATAGTAAAAAACACCCCACGCTTTTTTTTACAATAATAGTTATTTAAGATACAAATGTAAAAAGCCATTCTTTATTGCACGAATGGCTAGATTAAAAATATGAGCGAAGCGAGTGTTTTTAAAAGTCATGAGTGCAATAAAGAAGCTTTTGACAAGTGTGTCTTACAACGTTTTATCTTCGATCGTTCCAATTATTGTAAGAAATGGGCAATTTTTCACGAATATTTGCAAAACTTTTTGTGAATGTCACTTTGACGGTTAGTATTATTCGAGTTGTAGTTGAAGTCTCCATTCTAATTATGTTACTTCTTCATGGTCGTGACTGAAAATCTGCGATGATAGTAACTAAGGAAACTATAATATGAATAAACTGGCGTAGTTTTTAAATTTTTTAGAAATCGGGCAATAAAATTTTTTTTTCCACGACCGGGAGTAGAAATCGATTTCTATGGCATCAAAATTGTGACAGAAGTAAAGCATTTACTCTCTAGGGACGAAATAAGACAATAATTTCCCTAGGGGAGTTTTTATCTTATTTCATTTATAAACAAATATCTGTTGCCATGATACATTGAATGGAAATATCCCAAAGGCTTCTAAATATTGTAATTTCGCTCCAATTTATTATAATTCTTTATTTATGAAATAAATGTTTCTACTCCCGATCGTGGAAAAAAATAGTATACACACCTCGGGAGAGACCACCATTTTTCCCTCGATGTATTTGTTGCCCTCGGGCCTCAAATTACACCTCAGGAAAAATAAGACGTTTCTCTCCCTTAGTGTATAATGTACTATTATTGCACAGTTTCTTATAAAAGGCCACTTTTTATACTGAAAATTGTTACCTCCTTTTTTTTGAGAAAGAATTGAGGCAACATATGCGGACGACTAGCTGGTTTAAGTCGGATCAAAGAGCCGTGGATCCGGTGGATTTCGAGAAAAGGAGACAGAAAAATTGATATTAAATTGGGCACCATCTATAGTGAAAATAAGTAGAATTGTCGCTTTTTCTCGAATAACCAGTCTACTATAGATCAGACTGAAATTGTTGGTAAGAGAAATAAAAAGATAGTTTAAAATGAATGTTAAAATATATTACATGAATATATAAATCAGTTAACAAAGACTAATTGACATTTAAAATACATATATAATAACAAATTTATACCAGGATCCTAGATTTATTATTGTTGAGGTGACTGGTTCTGGAACAGCAATCCAGGCCCACAATTGTCTCTTGCAAGAATGGAGTCTAAAAGTTTCCATGGCAATTTAGTTTACATCTCTTGATGAAATGGAGTTTGAAAATTGTAGGAAAATTAACCAACTATGTGGTTTTGAAAAGTTAACGAATAAACATAAAATAAAAAGGATGTCAAAATTTTCAATATGAAGAAAATTTTATCTATATGCAGAAAGATAAGCTATGCATAAGCTGTGCAAAAGCAATGCAGAAATGTATAAATATATAAGTATATAAATGTATATGTGTATAAGTGTATAAGCTGATTTCGTAAACTATAAATTGCCAAAAAATGAAAAAGAAAGAAAAAATATTTTAAAACCATGTGGTACATATAGTATGTTGACTACTGTCTACGAAAACTAGGGTGGATGTCTACGATTTTGAGTTGTTGTAAACTGTAGGCCCCACGTTGGGCGCCATGTCTACGAAAACTAGGGTTGAGTTGTGAAAAAATAAAAATGTTTTTTATCGGAGACTGCGAATTTTGAATTTGATGGGCGCCAGCAGCCTCGATAGTAGTGTTTTCGTAGATCTGGATGTTGGACGAGCTCTCAGGGCCGATTTCTGGAATTTTGTAGACTGATTAACGATTTTTGAAGTGTCGGTGGGTATTGCTGCTACCCCCTTGTTGCAACTTGTAAGCTGTCATACACATGCACCGCTTTTGATGCAAGGTACCCCACTTTGTGCATATGGACAGGCGCTTTGCCTGGTAAATACCGATGCGAAGAAATAAAAAGTCTGTGTTCCAATTAATAGTAACGTTAAGCAGAACTCTGTCGACGTCGTTGCACAATTTAGTTTAATTTTGAATTTATCCCTAACTTTACTAGCTAACACAAATGAACAATATCGTTGAACGGTTGAAAGTCGCGTCGCGGTGACGGAGATGGTCCTTCTCCTAACGCTAGCAGGGTTCAAATACAGTGCTGGGACTGGTATCTGAGACGCCGTACTAGGTATCGGTTCGTCGGATGAGATTCTTGAAGAATTGTTGAAGTTCTGGTAGACTGCTTGAAGTTTACTTGCTGATGTTTACTCGTTGAATGCTTGGACTCGACTGACTTGTAGTTGTTGCGCGTACCAATGCTCGGACTGGACTGACTGAGTACCGGAACTGGACTGCCGCTGCTGAAACCTCGCCGCGATCCTGTAGACATCGGGGCGGACGGAGCTCTGAGCGTTAGGTCGGCTGGCGTTCTGAACGTTGTGCGCCGAATGAGCGGCTGGGGCCGCCTGCTGCGTCGTGTCGTCCCCGCCCAGTCATGCCAAGGCGGACGGGATCCTAAGCGTTGATATAGTCTTGGAGCGTTTATTGCGTCGTATTTATTCCGCGCTGTGATGTTAATGTATGAACATGTTAAAAAATATAAATTGTGACTTTTTTTATTAATTTAAAATTATTTTTGTTGGCCTTTTTTGGCTTCGACAACACTACTTATTAAATTAAAAAGAATTGAACTTAAATTTAAATTTATTTTAAAAATTATTGTAATTACATCAAAGACAAAAATTGAAGATTAATCAAATTTTAAATTACTAATAAATGAAATTTATCTGGATGTTAAACACTTGTTAACGCGGATATAAAACTGTAATATTAATTACTGAAGTCCACAGTTAAGTTTATATACGTTCGAATCAGTATAAAAGCTGCAAGCAAATGATTTCCTGGTGAGTTTTACTAATAAGGTAAACTTTATTTGTCCTACTTACTGCAAAATAATGGTACAGGTATGGCCATCTGTCAATTGTTGAGTTAAGCGCAACAACCTGCCGTATGTAGATTCCCGTAATGAAACAAATTAAAGAATCGATAAAAGGGATCTATAATACCACATACCACAGCTGACTTAGATTGCAACAATTTGTAATTTCTATTTTGCACATAACCAAAAATATGAACTGCCGTAATAAGTAGTAAAACGTATTGTGAGAAGTCAGTAATTATGTTGCATCTTATAGGATATACTATACATAGTAATATGAAAGGAAAGGAAAATAACCGTATGTACTTACATAATAAACAAAAATATAAAAATTGAAATATAGGTATCTGATGTAAATAAAGGTTTTTAGACAATTGTTTCCTTAGATGTTGTAATAGAACTAGAACAGAGGTGCATAATAGTATAAAAAATACTTGACTGAGTTCCTAAGATATAAAAATATGTACATAAAACAGCGTGAAACGATTTAGCAGTTATACAAGTAAAATACTGCTAGTTGAAAGCAGTTTCACTTACAAAAACTGAATCAAAATGTTACACATATCGTGCTAAATATAAACAAAAATACTAGTTTTTATATAAAATTGTTAAATGAACATAGGCCATGTCACAAAATGATGTAAAAAACTGTTAGTTTTTACATGATCGTAGATAAAATATTTTTTAAACATTATTTTTTACATTTTAGTTCGGTTTGCTATTAAAACGTGTTTTTTGTTTTGTTTTTTAAACTATAATTTTTTTAAGTTTAAAAATGGATAGGAAATCAGCTTTCTTCTGAGGTCTGAGGTTGAAAGAAATGTGACCAAACATTGGTACCTTCTTAGCACCTGCTCCTGAGGAAGCTGGCTTCGCCTGCTCAATGATATGCCTACATTACCGTGGTCGAAACTATTTGATAATAAATAATTTCAGTCTAAAGACTAAATATTGGAATGTTTACAAAAACATGGTGATGGTCGCGCATTCGATGAAATAAAATCTACTAGTATAAAATTGGACATTAAAATAGCGTATAACCCCAAATAGATAGATTAACCTTGCGATAAATAAAATGCTAATTTTGATGTTAAATTTATCTGTTAATTAAAATACAACGTACATGCATTATATTAATATAATAATAAAATAAGTACTTCACTTATCATAATCTACATAAAGCTGTTGTTTGTTATTGACCGAAATTAATGAATTTGGTAAGTTAGAAAATGGAACCCAATTTAATTGCATTCGATTAGTTAAACTTTCAAATTTCAAATTGGTTATCAGCTGGGTAAAAATTCATAAGCCAATAATAAATGACAATTGCGTCTAATGCGCTATCGTTTTTAGTTATATAACATAAAATAAATGGTATTTGATATTCGCGACCTTGTCTTTTGACGTTTTTAAAGTGTGCACTTTTCCGTGGTTCGCCACACCGTTGTTGCGTGCAATCGTGTATAATATGTGTTTAAAAAATGCGTCTTAAGAGGATCATTTTAAAACCAGAGAATACACTAAAGTTTGAGCAATAAAACGACCTACTTTCAGTATCATGTTAAACAGATACAAATTTACTAAATAACAATTTCTAAAATTATTTGAACTCAACTCCTGGTTCGACATACTGAGGACATCTTTCACATACCTAGAACATAAACATCGCCAAGAAAATCAAAATTAGTACTGCCAAATCCGAAGGCATGAGATATCTCTAAACCTTGTTTATAATTGCTTTGGAAACATAGCGTATAAAACTTGAAATTTCCCTAGCAGCGAGGGTAAGTATGATTTTTAGACTGAAGAATTTGAATCACATAACTGAAGTTTTCATAAAACTCTGACTTGAGAATGATCATACCCACCCCTTATATATGAATGATGGGGAAACTTATTACTGTATTTTTTGGGGTAATGTGAGGCGTTCAGCATTAATATTTTTATTTTATCACCTTATTTAGATTGTTCTGGCGGAGTTTAGCATTAGTTATTCCACTACTCAACGAGGACATATGCAACATAACGACCATTCCTTGCGACACTGTCATCTGCTGCAGCTGAGGCTCGAACTCAAGAGTGGTATAACGACTAGCCGTGTTGTCTCTAACAAAACCCCGTCCAATCCACTGGTAGCACGTGAAAAACGCTGTTAAACACCCATATAATAGCTAGGATTTGAACCCGTGACTCCTTGGTCACCGAGCCGGCATATCTTCCTTAGGAGTTCGAGGAAGTTTAGAGAGCCAGCAGGTGATATAGAAATTGCGGGAGTGAACAGGTAAACGTGAAAACAACCCGTTTGTAGTCTATGACGTCGCTAGATCTAGCAGTGTACATGTTGTAGCACTGTTTTTTTGAAGCCATAGATTACGTAGTTCCATACTTAATATCAGGATACAATGTCATAAATACCTAAACTTCATGTCCTATACTTATGTATCATGCACCATATGGCTCACATAGCTGGCATGACCTTAGACCAACCTAGTATAAAAATACAACTGTCGGGATAGGTAAAATATCTAGGAGTAATATTAGATTCTAGACATACCTGGAACCAATAGCCAAAGAACCAAGAAGAGAGAAGAAACAACGCTCATGTTGGCTAGACGCACTCATGGAGAAACATGGGTGTTAAAGCCAAGCATGATGTACTGGAGGTACATCATGCTTGGAAGCTATGAAGACAACACCGTCAGCAATGGAGGTCCTGTTGGACCTCCCTCCTCTTCAGTTTGTGATAATGGGGGAGGCAAGGATGGGACACTTCAGACTGCAAAAAGAGCCAAGCAGCATTTATGCAGGATTGGGGCATAACCAAATCAGGAACCGAGTGGGGTTAGCATATCTGATATGATAATAATAATAATAATATAATAATAATAATAATAATAATAAATTTATTGCCCAAGATACATCGTATAAATGTTTAAGGTTGTCAATAGTAGAGAAAACAATATATGTATATTATGTATATATAAAATTTAAATATTAAATAATTAAAATTGTATATTAGACAATACAGGCATTCACATTATATGATTAGTTAAAACCTATATTTGAATAAAATTCTATATAACCAAAATCTAAATTCACACATTAAAATTTACACTAAAATGAATACATTCAGTTCCAAAAGTTGCATTAATAGACTAGATTTTTATATAATATTGTGAACTGTATTGAAATCAAAATCAAGAAATTCTTGTATACTGTAGAATAATATATTTTCTGTTAAATGTTCTTTTAAGAATATATTTAGTTTGTTTGTTGTCAGTAACTTTAACTGATTTGGAAGTTTGTTATATAGTATCACAGATGTATAATTTACTGGTTGCTGAGTTCTTGTCAGTCTATGATACGGAATACTTAAATTATTTCTATTTCGAGTGTTGTATTCGTGATAATTAGAATTTCTAGGCAACAAGGAATTTTCTTTTATGTGCATAATGCACTTATGTATAAAAATATTTGGGAGTGTTAGTATTTTCATATTTTTAAAAATTGGCCTACAATGTTCATTAACTCCTGCAGAAGCCAAAACCCTCACAGCTCTTTTCTGTATTTTAAATATTCTGTCACTGTCAGATGAATTTCCCCAAATAATAAGACCGTAAGTTATAAGACTATAGAAATTGCTGTAGTAAAACGTTAAAGCTGTGTCAAGTGTGGTTAGATTTATTAATTGCCTTATCTGATATATTACCTTATTTAGATTACTTGCTAGATGATCAATATGTCGGTGCCAATTTAATTTTGGGTCAATGTATATACCTAACAGTTTCACGTAATTCGATTCAGAACTTAAAAAAGTAATTTTTTGTGTCTTTTCTGAATTCATTTTTAATTTGTTTGCCTCAAACCATCTAGCAGCGTCGTTTAAACTGTCCTTTGTTTGGTCGAGGACTTCAACACTTTTTCCTATATTTATAAAAGTAGTGTCATCAGCAAATAAAACAGTTTTGTTTGACGTCACATTTACAGGCAAGTCATTTATATACACTAAGAAAAAAATAGGTCCAAGTATTGAACCCTGAGGAACACCGACCGACAGTGATTAGCTGCTTTGAGGAGCATTGTCCTGAAGGTGTTTCTACATACTGACTTCTATTTTGCAGATAGGATTTTAATAAATCTAGACCATGGCCTCTAATGCCATAAAATTCCAATTTCTTTAGGAGATAATCATGACTTACACAATCGAAGGCTTTGCTTAAATCTATTAAAGTTGCACATGATGTTTTATTATTATCAATTGCATCTAGAACAGTCTCCAATATGCTAATTATTGCTTTAGTTGTCGATTTATTTTGCCTATAGCCAAACTGTTCAGACGCAAACAAGCTATTTGTCTCAAAATATTTTACTATTCTATTTTTTATAATAATTTCAAAAATTTTTGATAAAATAGGTAATATAGAGATTGGTCTATAATTATTGACGTCATCTGTGTCTCCTTTTTTATATACGGGTACTACTTTAGCCACTTTCAACAAGTCTGGAAAAGTGCACTGTTCTATGCATTTATTTATTATGTAAGTCAGTACTTCAATCAAATTATTTTTTATATATTTTAATGTTTTTGAATTCAAACCATAAACATCTGCACTGTTGGTGTTTTTTAATTTCATTATAGCTTCTTCAACCTCATATATATTAGTAGGTGTTATATAAAAGCAATTTGCAGGAGAAACATGAAAATTTTTTTAGAAATTCTTCAAAATTACAATGTGTATCTGGAATAGTGCCTACTACTTGTTTAGCTACATTTATAAAAAAATTATTAAAATTTTCTGCTGGTATGCTAATTTCCTGGTTTTTACTTGATTTTACCTGAGAATTTATTAATTTCCATGTAGCTTTGCTTTTATTTGACGCCTTTTTTATAAAATTTGAATTTGCTGTTTGTTTTGCTAGTGCGATCTCTTTTCTATATGTGCTTCTTAATTCATTATATAGGTTATTAACTTCTGCAGAATTAACGGTATTCTTAATTACAGACATAGCCTCAAGTTTATTTCTCATGCTTCTTAGATCATTATTAAACCAACCAATTTTAATATTATTAGAATTCCTTTGTTTCAGTTTTTTTTCAGGAAAATAAAAATTAAATTTATTAATAAATAGTTCAAAAAACCTGATAAACAGTTCATCTGCATTCTCAATCAGATATAGGGCTGACCAATCAAACTGTTTCAGATCATTGTCAAAAAGCTTCAGGTTATTGTTTGATATAATTCTTACTTTTTTAATCTGATTATCCAGTTTGTCTACAATATTTATCTTCATTTCAATACTAAAATGATCTGAAAGAGAAGGATTAGTCACCCTTACAACGGAACGGACCACGTGATTCCTAAGTACACTTTCAACAGAAACTTCAAGGTAAAAATTGTGAATCGAAGTGAATGGAAAGAGGACAACTACAGCAAAAGGCATGGGGAACTTACCTGGTTTACAGACGGGTCAAGGATTGAACAAGGCACCGGAGCTGGTATAATATAAGTGATATGAGAAACTCACAGTTTAGCATAGAAATATATGCTATATTATATTGTGCAAGAGAAAATAATTTGAGGGCCTATAGAAATAAGGGGATCAGTATGTTAACAGACAGTTAAGCGTCCCTAAAGGCATTATCAAACCTGAAAGTGACATCTAAACTGATATGGGAGAAGAACTGAGAGCCCTGGCAGACCACAACAAGATAACTCTATTGTGGGTTCCACGACACTCCGGTATCAAAGGCAACGAAAAAGCTGATGAGCTAGCAAGAAAAGGATCATCAGCTCCATATATTGGCCCAGAACCGGTCCTGGGTGTGCTTAAAACTACCATACGGGGCCAAATAAGGGAATGGGTCAAGAACCAACACAAAGAATACTGGGAAAATATAATCGGGCACCAACACGGGAAAACCTTTATCTGGTCTGGTCGATAGCCGAGTGGGTTAAGGCGCGAGGTGGCAATCGCGATTAATCTCACACGGACATCGCACCACCGGGTTCGAATCCTGGCTCCGGTACTGGCACTGTCGGAGGAAATGGTTGTATGTCCGCGTTTTTTCAATGTGTAACCCCCTTCCGCACAAGCCCTGGCTTCTGGAATTGGGGGTTGTCTAATTTCTGTGGTGTTATTTATTAAAAAAAAAGAACCATCTCGAAAGAAGACTGAAAAACTGCTGTTACTGAGCAGGAATCAATTACACATAATCACAAGTGTCCTGACAGAGCATTGTGTTCTGAAATGGCATCTGCATAAAATAGGTATGTACAATGGAGACCTAAAATGCAGACAATGCAATGGGTTAACAGAGACGGCTATCACATCCTGAGTGAATGTGAGGCTATGGATCACAGGAGACAGGCTGTATATGGACAACCAAGATTATGCCAGAAGAATATGATACTCTGGGCGTGTACAAATTGGTACGATCGTGAGCAAAAAAAATAGTGCGTCTTATAACGGTATTTTGCTAAAATCTAGTTGTGTGTACATCTAACTTTAATTTTTGTAACTTTGTCAGTTAGTCATAATTTATTGCAAATGTACAAAAAACTAATATGCCTCATATAAGCGATTTAGTTAAATCTGGAGTTATTGCTAAAGCAGAAAATGGATGGTCAATGAAACAAATTGCACTGCGTTATAATATTGACAAAAATTCGGTGTGTAACATTTTAAGAAAGTGGAGAATAAACGGTAGGATTAGTAGAAATCCTGGATCAGGGCGACGAAGCATATCAACTCAACAACAAGATTTGCAATTGGTAAATGCTTTAGTAGAAAATCCATTTTACTCAGTTATCCAGGCTGCTGAAGAAACGAATTTTCCTGGATCGAATAAGAGAATCCGAGCTATGCTGTCATGCAGCAGCACAGAAATACTTACTTCAACCTGAACGCAAAGAAGCTCGAGTAGGATTTGCGCTTGAATTTTTAGCGCATGATGTAAATTTTTGGAACAATGTAATCAACATGTCAACACACAGCGATCGTATTCGTATTTACCGCCCTCCTAATACTCGATTCAATGAGAAATATATATATCTAACAATGATAAAAGTGGTAGATTTTCCGTCAATATGTGGGCTTGGATATCGGCACGTGGTCATGGTGTTTTGTGGCATATTGAGAAACGATTTAATAGTGAAACGTATATTAGGATTTTAGACAATATTATGCTCCCTTCTGTGTCACAATTATTTCCTAATGATGAGTTCATATTTCAACAAGACAATTGTTCCCTTCATACTACTCATGCCGTAACTAACTGGTTTCAATATAACAACATCAATGTTCTTAACTGACCCAGTCATAGTCCAGATCTTAACCCTGTGGAAGAAGTATGGGGACTACTCGTAAGAAGTATCCAAAAACGAAATGTGAGACCACGGAATGCCGAAGAATTACTGGAAATAGTAAATAATGCATGGGAAAATATTATTACTAATGATTATTGTATAAGGTTATTTAATTCTATGCCAAACAGATTTATAGAAGTTATAAATAGAAATGGTGCAATAACGAAATATTAATAGTTAGTTTCTTGTTAAGTAGGATATCCTTTGTCCTTTGATCCAGGATTTCTACTTATTCTCTACTTTCTTAAAATGTTACACACCAAATTTTTGTTAATGTTATAACGCAGTGCAATTTGTCTCATTAACCATCCATCATTTACTATAGCAATAACTACAGCATTAAAATAAAAAATAAATTGAAAGTGATATCTGTTCTATTTCGGCTACTCATTACATATTCAAATAGAGACAGATTTACATTAGAAAAAAAAGTTGTTCTATTTTTTTCTATTCACAACAGTACAAGGGACTAGAATATTGGAATGGGTGTCATAAAGAAATTGGGAGATTAGCACAATACGCCCAAGAGGCTGCAGTGTTTCCGGAAACATAATTAGACGGCTCCTACAAAAAAAAAACAGTATAGGCGCAGTCGGCCCGGCCAGTGATGTATTTCCCGGCAGTGGCAGCAATGCCTACCCTACTCTGGTCAATCAGTTAATCATGGGGAAATTCCTCCTAAAGCTGCCTGGTGATTTTGATGTAGTAGGAAATTGCATAAGAGAAGTGAGAAGCTTGGCACACATTTTTTGAACACATTTTTTGAATTCTTGAACTTATGATATGATGAATTTACATGTACAAGCACTCCTACAATGTTGTTGCTTAATCTCACGTAGATTTTTTATCTATTATGAGCATGTCGCTAATTTTGTTGCACCTACTCAAATGAATCCGGCGTCGCGTTAAATTCAACTAAGTCAATTTATAAATCAATCAAGAAATTAACAAAACTTAATACTAATTAATATACACTCTTTATTTTTGATGCCCAATCCTCTTAGTGTTTGCGTAGTTAATCGCATTATTACGTAAATTATCATATAATCGTCAGTGTACAATGTACGTATATCGTGTATACTATGTATTTATACATATACCTATTGTAAATATTCATAATATAACTTACAATTACAAATTCATCAAACCAAAACAGTACACGAGAATTCCGTTATCAGTTTCATACTGTTTTTTTCCTACTAATTAACGTCATTGGCGCCGGTGGATATACGATATTACTTTTCTGTTTTCTCTTCTCTCCCCACACTTCAGCATTGAATAAGAAAAATAAAAATTTCTAGATGTCTATTATTTGTGTTATTTAATACTGTTATAATAAAAAGAGTTTTATGATCTTAAAGAATAATAATTTTATTTAACATTAAATCAAATCTTATAATCTTTGGGCCCAAAAAAATTCGGAGCAACATTAAAAACCTCGCTAAAATAAAAATTGATGGTAACGAACTAGAAATAGTAGAAAAAGCTAAAAGTCTCGGTGTTATAATAGATTGTGACCTCAGGTTTGTGGATTATATTAACACTTTAATCCGAAAGGCATATGCAACTATTAAATTAATATATGGTAACAGGCGCTTTCTACCTCGGAACACAAAAATACTATTATGCGAAAGTCTAGTCCTATCTATATTAAATTATGCTGACTCACTTTATGGGCCTAATTTAACAATCGCATATAAATCTAAAATTCAAAAAATTCAGAATTCTTGCCTACGTTTAATTTACGGTATTCGTAGGCGTGAGAGAATTTCTTATAAATTGAGTGAACTAGGGTGGTTGAACATGGAGCGTCGTAGGTCGCTACATACAGCATGTTTGTATCATAAAATAATTATAAATAAATGTCCTCCATATTTATATCAAAGATTACAATTTCGGACTGACGTACATTCCCTAAATTTAAGATTTAGAGGCTTACTGACGCCTCCTGTACATCGTACAGAATTTTTCAAACGGTCTTTTTCATATCAAATATGCAAAGTCTATAATTCTCTCCCTGGTTATTTGAAACTTTTAAAAATAGGCAATTTTAAACGAAAATATAAACAACTATTATTTAATTCACAATGTGAAGAATTGAATCACTAGTTATGTTAAAAAATATAGTGTGTATATATTTATGTATATGTGTATTATTGTGTATTTAATATATAATTATGTATGTATAATGTGTGTTTATATGTGTGTATATATGTGTGTGTATATATGTATATATATATATATATATATATATATATATATATATATATATATATATATATATATATATATATATATGTGTGTATGTATATATATGTGTGTATATATATATACGAGTGCATATGAATATTTATGTGAATTGCAATTGTTTTAACAGTAAAAATCTTTTTAGTGTTGTAGGTTAGTTTGGTTGTGATAGTACTGGCTAGACTTCGACGACTATCTGCGTCGAGGTCTGTCCGTTACTATTGCAGCCGTTCAGGGTTAAGTGGTAGAACAGATTTTACAGTACCTGTATTGTAGAAACTGAACTTCGCCCTTTTATGCCACATTTTTCAAGCCAAATTATTGTATAAATATGTTTGTATACTTTATTCTGTGGTTATAAATAAAGACATTTATTATTATTATTATTATTATTTCGCTAGTTAAACTTTATTGTATAGAAATGTAGGTTTTTGGTTCTGCGTTGGCACGGGCAGCCAAATAGATGACGCGTGGCAAAATAAAACATACATAACTGCCACAAATTGGTTATCTACTTCTATTTTATTTCTTTGATTTGCCCCTACCATAATCCGCAGTATTCGTCTGCCATAAATTCCAATGACGCACACAATTTTTTATGATCTTTGGTCTATTAGAAAACGAGAAATACCTATAGTCTGTAATAAATAAATTTATTGCTACTCAAAAGTATTTGTTTTATATGAACAAAATATTTATTTGTGGATATATGACACAAAGATCAATAGGTAGATTACGTACTGACAGACGGACATTCAGACGAATAGGTAGACGGACGGATGGATAGACGAACAGACGGATGAATGAACAGACGATATAAGCACATTAATGAAGCTACGTAAATTCACTTCCCTACCACTCAATTACCCACCACCACCACTATTATTGTATCCCTCTACTGTAATTACCCATCACCCCAGTAATTACCTCCCCTCCCACCACAATATTTACCCCCCCCCCGCTCCCCACCACTATGTATAATTCTAATTGTTCGTGCAAAAACTATATAATATAATCGTTTTGTTCAATAGAAAGTATTTTCTACTACGATGTTTTGCATAGGTTTTAAGGGTACTGAAACTGCTTGTGGGGTACCCTGTTTAATTACTAAAAGAAATCCTGGTAATTATGTCACCAGTAAATTCATTGCTATTTATTTATCTGAAGGATAAACAAATAAGATTGGCCATTTGCGTGATCGTCTAGTTTTGTTAGTGTAGGACCCAAATTTCGTTGTGTGTGTAGTAACCCTTTTTAATTTATCCAGGTTCTTTTATATAAAGTTTAATATTGCTTGTTTCTGTCTGATACTATACGATATATAATCACTCTTGTTAATTGAAATACCTGGGAACCTTGAACACACTGTCTATTAATTGAGAGACCTAGTTAATTATATATGTTATTTATGTAGTATTTTATTACTCAAGATTGCACTGTACATTTATAGTTGAAGTTTGTTTTCCATTTTGCTTTGAAACAAAACCATTTATTTAGCTTATTACTTATATGACGAAAAAGGTAAAGGTGAAAGAAAAGACAATAATTGATGGGAAAAAATAGTAAAAAAACCTATTTTATTTTATATAAATTGATGTAACAATAGTCGAACATGAAATCAAAAGTAATCCAAATATTTGAGACAACTGTCTAAATACTATAATAGGAAAATTTGCGCTGCTATAGTAATGACCATTCTATAGATATGCTGAGTGTTTTGATGCAATAACAAGAACTTATACAAAAGTATGCTGTGTTATTTTAATAGTAATGAGAGTTGTGACAATGGCCTGATAATGATAATCTATAATAGAGCTGTTAGCAATCGCTAGATAATAATGATTTATAATTAAAGTTGTTAGCAATAGCCAAATAATGAATCGAATGCAAAACAAAGGACAAGAATCATGTCATGTTTATGCATTATCAAAATTAAGTTGAAAAACGAGCATTAAATATTCGTGTAATATATCATAGAGTGTTGAGGAAATATCCTTTAATTATACATTGTTTATTGATTGAAATTAGAGTAGGAACAATCGTTCAGATAATCATATTAATCTTGCTGGGGTGAGAATTTACACTCACGTAAAATCTTTTAGAATGCTGCTGGGAAATCTCTCTATAATAATTAAATAGAAAAGCAACCAGAAGATTGCCAATGATTGTCAAACTTACGAAGCCGCGAATCCGCGAAGGAAAGTGCGGTTGCATCACCCTTCAATCGAAACAAGTAACCAAACAACTGCCTGAAATATTGACATCCCTCGTTGTAACTGAACCCAATTGGAGAACAGAACCAGCCAATTGACCGTAGTCAATGTTTCAAACCTTTGTGAACTCAAAGTACGCCCAATTCATATAACTATAATATTTTATTGTAGGTAAATGTCCAACAATAAGAAAACCTTGTGGTTACAATAGGAAAATATTCCTAGTGTACTTTAAATATAAAGCGTTCTTGAAAAACCTTACATGAGATATGGTGGAAACGAAAGTCCACTATTTGTTTTATAAAAACTGCAGAACAATGATAGACATGAAGTTTGGCTAGTCTGTGATAAAGTACCTTGTTATTGCATAGCTCTAAATATATAGTTCTTGAATATAAACTTGTTACTTGGCAAACGCAAATTTCCCTAGTAAGATATTTAGAAAGTGAAATTTTGTGAATTAAAATCGTGAATGAAATCATAATTGACTAACTGGTAATATAATATTATATTTTCTTGTTGACAATCAAAGCTAATATTTAAGAAAAAATCTAATATTCTTTTAGTACCACAAATGCGTCAATTTCCCCTATTCCACCCCGTCGAAACCAGAATATGAATGCAATTGCAAATAATAAAGTAGAGTTTCGAAATAAGCAAGCGATCACCTTTCAAAATGTATGCCTGCTGAATTTCTGTGCGCTCTGTATAGCGTTATATCGCCCGTGAATGCTCTCCCCCAGGTTCTACATGTTGAACGTCCTCGTCGAGCATGTCGGCATGTTATAATATTGTTTGGCTAGTAGTTTAGACGGCTGACTTAGTGAAAAATATCCACAAAATAATTTATTAAGCTCGGCGAAACTCGCGACGTAGCTTAGAATGGATTTCAAAGGCAAATATAAAAGCTAGCGCTATCGCGACGTAGCTTAAAAGGTGCTGTCCTCCGACGCTGTCAATCTTCTCCTCCTAAATACCACTCCGTCTTCCTTTTATATGGTTCCTGATGTCACCCTTCTACCCGGATTATGCATCTCTGCTTGTTTCTTGTGGGAATATGTTTATTTTAACGCTATTATAATATTCGACACGACGTAGCCCTGTGCAGTACTTTAGAGTGACGCTCAACTTTCTATTTTTTTCTATGGTTGAGCTAGAAACGACGTAGGCGATTCCATACTATGCGAATACACGAAGTACTTGACGTTTATCTGAATATACGATAAACAAACCCTGCGACTCGACTAGATTTTATGTAAATTCTGTCTCAAAATTGTAGCGTTTAACTTTGCTTTAAAAGAATATAATTTTAAAATTACATTTTTGGTAACTTTACTGTGTTACTTGAATTTGGAAACATAAATAGGAAAAATTTAAATTTGTAAATGCCCTATATACTGGGCGTTTCAGTACATTATGTTTTGATAGAACTTCCTATTCTGCTAGAGATCGAACTTTGGGAAACATAGTACCTATAACCTATATATTATTTCAAATTTATATATTTAGATGTCTATACCTCCATTCTATATGATTTTGTTATTATATGATTCTATTATATTAAATAAAACGGCATCTCTAATCCCATCAGATCAAATTATATGCGATAACCACACATTAAACAATTAATCTAATATATGTTCTCTAGTATCAGTCATATCCTTGAATACATTTCGTCATATGTATATTTATATGAATAATTTACCAATTTTCAATGAAATACAACTTAGCATAATATAGTATTTAGTGTGAGTACCACAATGGCTCAACGGCATGACGTTTGCCTTGCAACCCAAAGGGCGCACGTTCAAATCAGCATGCCAATCGACTTTTTATGCATTATAAACTAAAATGACCTTTCCTAGTTTCCCGAATCCCATTAATTCTAATTATTAGTAATTATTGTACATTAAATATATATATTCCCTAGTGTTAGTCAAAGGTTTGTGTGATTTCTCAGAATCCCGAACCCACCCGTTCTCTTTGTCCCGAACTAAAATTCTGCAAAATCCAATAAGAAAATATATGGGTTTTTGATCCAGAACTCTTGTAGCATATTTACTCTCTAGCCCTAGTGGTTTAAACAAAATTTTGCTAAGCAGGATTTGCAAGAGACAACTACTCGGCAAGCAAATACCCCGACCGATTTCGAACTTTTTATGTTCTCATCAGTATGACATAGGTCATGGAACAGACAAATGGTAGTGGCCAGCCTGCTGGTCTTAAAGTAGACTAAGGAAATGATCATTGGAAAAAAACTTAGGCAATTTGGAATATGTGCCTTAAAATATTACTTGAGTGTCCGCATGCTCCATATCTAATCCAATACTAATAAAAGTTCATCTGCCGCTGTTGGGGCTAAGAAATATAAGTTACACAGAACTTCCATAAATCTCATTTTTCGTTGGTCCTTCAGAGTTTTCCGAGTTATGCCGTAGTTGACAAAGGCCAAATAACTGAAACTGAAATCTTATACTAGATGGTAAGAGCAAACAAAATGTGCATTAATTTCCATGGGGAGAGTGGCCTATGATCTAGAACGGTTCCGGTAACCCCTCGGGTAAACCGGAAGTGAAATCACTTCCAAATATTAATAAAAGTTCATCAGCTGCCATTGGAGCTAAGAAATATAAGTTATAAAGAATTTCCATATTCCTCATTTTTTCTTTGGTTCTTCAGGGTTTTCCGAGTTATGACGTAGCGGACAAAGGCCAAATAACCGAAATCTTATACTAGATGGTAAGACTTGTAAAATCAAACAAAACGGACAGAAATTTCCATGGGGAGAGTGGTCTATGTTCTAGAACAGTTCCGGTAAACCCTCGGGTGAAGTCACATCGACGTAGGCATTAAAAAGTTTCAAATTTCTCTCATGAAAATTGGGGTGTACTTGGTCTCGAGTCGCCCGGTACATATAACTTATCAGTACGAAATTTTGTGGCACACTAACCACTAGTAAATAACGGGTCGTCTATCAGATATCAATAACAATGTTAATGTGCCATAAATCACAATTGTATTGGTAGATTAATTAAATTTGACGTCGGCAGCAAGTAATGTTATTCATAAAAATTGTATGGAAAGGGGATTTCTCTGAATCGATCATCGACGGGGAACAGTTTCTACGGTATTACGCTGTTTATTTATAATTTGTTCAGAATGTTATTATATACGATCCGATTTACCTTTATTGGTTATCGATCCGTTTTATTTATTTTGTAAACGACATGTTTCTAATTATATATATTCTACCTACTTTTTCTATAAGGAAACCAGTCGTTACTAAAAATAAATTGGTTAAAAAAGTATCGAACTGTTAAGAAAATTGATGTCAAGGTTCCTCGAAAACTTCGCACGCGCAAGTTTTATCGTAAATGTGACTTTTCCAAAGTCATAGAATTGGATGATAGCATTCTAAACTAAACTGCGTAAATACAGATTACTTAGTAGTAGTTGCTTTGCTGATACCATTCACAATGGGACAAAATTGAAATAATGTTCCAGTTAACCATATTTTATTTGAAACTCCCAAAGTAAATCTCTATCGCGGAGACAATAACGTTTTAACCACGTAAGGCATTAGAATTGGATGTATGACGACTCGATATGATAACTTGATAACCTTCGAGATCTATTTCCAAATTTTCAATTTCTGCAGTAACATGGGTCTCTGACAGATAGACTACTAATGGTCTCCATTTATTTATAATCTAATCCAGTTGTGTTTCGTGAGGGAGTAAACTCTCTGTATTAAGGTTTCACTTTAAGGGGCTTGATTGCTATTTATTTTGAAGTTGACTCCTATCAGGATAATTTATCATTTGCTATAGTTGAATTGCGTGACTGTTAATTATTTTCATGACACGTTCCTCCTTGTGTCAATATGGTATTTTGTAGAATAAGTTGTTAAACAAGATTTTTTCTTCATCTATTAGTATTTTATCAACATTTATTATTTTTATTCTTGGGTTTTTTGTAGGGGATTTTTATCTCATAATTAGTCCCCAAGTTTGTCTCATATTCTTACCATTTAAATTTTTTTTTAAACATTTATTTAACGTCGGCCTATTTTCGCTACTGAGGCCTAACACCGTCGTCTGTAGACGTGCTACTCCCAACCAGGTATTTTGCCGAACCTCCTCTCTTAAGGAGAGTAGGGATCTTTTACTTGCCTAACATTTAATAGACAAGGGACCGACGGCTTTACATCCCCTCCGAAGGATGGTATATCCCCTATACAATCCTCGCCTAAGATTGTATAGCTTCCGCGCATACACTGATATACAAGCCGCTGGAAGATACGAGGTGAGAACGCAGTCTTCCTTGTGAACACGCACGCACCTCCTGTGGTTTTAAAAATAAAATAAGTTGGGACTGGAGAGCTTGAGTTGAGACCCTGAGGCCGTGTGTGGACTTAATTTTAATTTGAAAATAATTGGGGTGGTTAGTTCTTAAATGGTTGGAACGGGCCAAATGCTTCACCCTGTATATGTTTCAGAGCTGTATTACACTTTTATTTATTTGTCTGACTAGCACTTTTATTAAATGTATTTTTTATGGCAGGGACAACGCCAACACACCATATTCACTGTTAAATTAAATATTTTATTTAGCGTAAATAACAGTTGATTATTTTATTTTATTTAAATTAAAATTGTTTATACGAGTTAAAAATATTTAACGTATCGACACTTGAAATTTTGCTCTTAAGACGATTTTATTTTTAATTGGTTTTATTTAGATTATTTAAGACTGAGAAAATTCTCTGTTTATGTTATGCGCGATGGCAGTTTAATTGTATTAAGATTTTACTTGGATTATCCAAGGAAGTAGAACGGCCACTGGATTTGTTGAAATTTAAAGTTGACCGGGAAAGAATTAAACACTGTTCGGTTTAGAGACTTTGTTCGCTGAACGTAGAAACTAACTTGAGGTGCACCGGAACTGACTTGTCTCTAGCTTGTCATGCTCCTCTATTTATACGGTACGATGGGGACTTGCCGCGCCGAAGTCTGGACAGAGCTGGATACGTCCCCGGCCAGTCTATGGGGCTCGATATTGTGAAATATTGCGCAATTGTTTTGAAAAATTCGAATTCAGTACTGAAAAATATATCATAATAACGGCGATGAAAATAGGATTTTTTGATATATAAATGAAAGTTGAATCTAAATTAGTTTTTGAAATATGAGCTTTAACTGTCTGAATTGTTAATATTGGTTTGGTCCTGTAAAGTAATGTTAGAAGTCGTAATTTAATCCATATTGATGCCATATTAATGTCATATTGAGAATGATCTATCGCCGGCGTTGGAACGAAAAGGAAGTAAGTTTTGAGGATTGAAGTGAAGATAGCCGCGAGTTACTGGCAACGGTGTATGGAACATATGAATGGGAAATGAGTTTTGATATCGGTATATCGGGAGAGAGTTTTGATGAATGTAATACTGGCTTGTTAGAGATGTGAATGGATTATGATTTGACGTATTAATGGGAGATTGAGTTAAAAGTTGATTTGAAGAGGGAAATAGTTTATAGAAAATTTTTGGAAGTGAATTGAAATATTTTGACTTGGGGTTTGAAGAGTGGTTTTGACATGAATCGAGATAATGAGGGTGCGGTATTTTAAGGGCAGTCTTCTGTAATTTTTTTTCTATAAATTGGTTAATTTGGATATTTGTATGATTCTATTGATAAATTTAGGTTAATTGTGAATTATCGATATATCGAATTATGTTTTGATTAGGTGACCTTGAAAATCGATTTATTTTGCAAATTATAGTACTTTTGACCTTGACTATATCGTTAATGTGTGAAATATACTGTAACACTTGAAACGGCCACCCATCTAAGTACTAACCGCGCCTAACGTTGCTTTACATCGCATATCGAAATATGTACATAGTAAAGACGCACCTACGCTCGCCCCGGTATTGTTACCATTAGAGATTGATTGTTCATTAAAGCTGCGAATTGCCAACTCCTTCATTTCTTGCAAATTTTATACAAGATACCCAACTTCCAAGGATTCTTGTTTTGTTTTGGTGCTTTCCTCTTTATGATCTATAGGTTTAACTATTAATACTTTTTCCTTCGGTTTTCTCGATGCTTGACTATATAAAATTACGGGAGGTGTTGTGCCAACATACTTATTGTTTATCAGATGTTCTAGGTATATCTTTTTTTTGACACTGATTATTTCCTCTTTGCTCTGAATGTATCCTTTTTTATGGCTTTTCCCAATTTTCATTGTCATCTGTGTATACTTTAAATGCTTTTCCTTTAAGTTCTGTATCATTTCGATATTGAAAGTGAAATAATTTGAATGTTATCTATTATTTGTGCATTTAAATGACTGCTTATCTATACTTGTCCGTTACCCCAGTTGTGGACTTCAGTTATGTCATTCAAATTAAATTATTAGTAAATTTATCGACATTATTATTTTATTGCCCATTTCTAGACAGAAATGAAATAAATGTGGATTGATCAAAGTCCTCTTATACTAGATAAGTGGATTAGAAACCACATATTTGGCAGATTATTGTATCGCATTCTGAATGTAATATGAATATTGTAAATCGTGAAAGAATGCCGATTTAGGTAAAATTACTAATCTCATTAAAATTTTAATTTGTTTACGTTGGTGTGAAATCTAATGGCATTTCTAACATGGTCTGCTGGGTTCGTTAAGGCAAACTGTCTCTTGTTTATTCGGTTATTCGGGGTAACTATTCAAGTTAATTAACTGGAAATGTATGGCGTTGATACAATAAATAAGTATACAGGATGCTTCATTTATTAAATGGAACCAAAGTAATTGTTCAAAGTTTCCACCACTTCCTCTGACAAAAAATGAAACAGTTATTAAATTATTATTACAGATTCTAAAACACTTCTAGCAAATTGTTGAGTCGTTCATTGGTTGCCGAAGAAAGAAATGGAAGAGACTGAGGTCTGGTGATGGAGGTGGTTAATTTTGGGGACAATTATTTCCTTATTCCATCCTTTATTGAAACTTAGTTGGTTTAAATAATTTCTTACACTGCTCTTGAGACCATTTTCTTATTTTTTTATTGCCTTATTTATATTAACGTCCTGGCGGAATATAGCCACAGTTCTTCCACCAATCAACCAGGACACACACACACACACACACACAATGATAACTACACAACAACCATTCCTTGTTACATGGCTTATGTCCATTTAACAATTTTATATCATAACTGGTATCTTACTTATATTTAGCACGATCTGTGTACCATTTGGATTCAGTTTCTGTAAGTGAGACTGTATCAACTATCAGAAATTTTCTTTGTATAACTGCTACATTATTTCACATTGTTTGATGTACCTATTTTTGTATATTAGGAACTCAGTCATATTATTAACACTAAATTATGTATCTCTGTTACAGCACTTCAGAACCAATTGTCTACAAACCTACAAAACATTTACATTCATTTATGTTTCATTTTTATACTTTGTTTACTATGTAAATGTAGTTATTTTTCTTACCTTTGAAATTTTCTCATTAACCTATTATATAGTGTATCCTACATAATGTAATGTATTTACTGGATCTTTACTATACAGTTTGTAAACAATATATTACGACAGTTCGTATTTTTGGTTATGTATACAAATTGCAAAGTAGCTATCTAATCTGTGGTATGCAACTAATGTCAAGCTATTATTGATTAAAGACTCCTTTTATCGATTGTATACCTGTTACTATTTTAATTGTACTTGTTACTTGTTTAATCTATCTAAAAAACGAGGTTGTGCGCTTAAGTCGCCCATCAATAGATGGCAACACTTGTACCAGTTTACAGCTTTCAATATTATTAGTAAAAGTAGATTTTTCAAGTTTATATATTGGTACCGTATTTCAGATTAAAATAGTTTACCTTATTAGTTAAAATCACGAAGTCATTTTTTGCCTGCCGAATTTGATCTGACTGAGTCTACAAACTTTCAAACTGTGTGATCCTCAGTACTTTATATTAAATTCATGTTCACGTTTAGTTGTGTTTAACACTACCAGTTTCCAACGGAAACCGCGTTCTCGCCTCACACATCTTCCAGCGGCTTGTATATCAGTGTATGCGCGGAAGCTATACAACCTTAGGCGAGGGTTGTATAGGAGATATACCATCCTTCGGAGGGGATGTAAAGCCGTCGGTCCCTTGTCTATTAAATGTTAGGCAAGTAAAAGATCCCTACTCTTCTTAAGGGAAGAGGTTCGGCAAAATTCCTGGTTGGGGGTAGCTCTTCTACAGGCGTCGGTGTTAGGCCTCAGTAGCGGAAATAGGCCGACGTTAAATAAATGTATATAAAAAAAAAAACTACCAGTTTGCAAATCAGCTTCTACATTAAATTTAATTCTACATTTAGTCTAAATTTACTTATACTTTTAAGTATTAAACAGTCATACGTATTAATTACTTTTATGTATTTGACAGTCTTTTTACATTTACGTTTGGGGCTATTACTTTTCCAAGCCGCATGGTTGGCTAACATTTCTCTGCTTTTATTAAGGCGCTTAAGTCTTCGATTTTGTATCAATTACAAGAATCAAATAGATTATAAACTATTCTACAATCTTTACGCCTAACTTCCTTTGAAAAACGCCGTCTTGCAAGAATAAATTGCCAAAGATATCTAGATTGATTGCTCTCCGAGACAATTGGGACCTGAACTGCAGTACCAGAGCTTTCAACTATACTTAGTCTGGAAATATAGGAGATTGGTATCATATTCACTATTATTTTTTTGTATTAAATTATTCTATTTCGCTAATGCAATTTTATTAACAAAAAATTTCACCTAAAATTATATTTCAAATAACTTCATACATATAAAATATATTTATTTATGTAATATATTTTATTATTCATTATATTTTACACATTTGTTTAATTCGCTTACCAGTAATTTCGGTCTTCGGTGGTTTTACGGGAAAAAGAGACAACTCAACGAATTATCGACTATAGATGGTGCCCACACAATATCAATTTTTTTCATTGTCTTCTTTTCTCGGACAAAACAAAAATTTGTATTTTATGTCGAAATCTTTGCTTTCCATATAAAATTTAATAAGGTAATATTGAATATATTAAGTATATATTTGGCCTTCAGCAAGTAATTGATAAATGTGCGAATGCACGAAGAAAGCGTATTTTGTATATGTTGATTAGAGAAAGTGTATATAATATGACGGTATTGTTTTTCAATCATTAAAATGTAGTATATTCTTACTGAATGCTGTGAAATCTTTATACGGGCGAAGAAAGACGGGTATAAGCGTAACATTAGCTTGGGCTTGAGATGTTTTGAATGCCATTGGAAAATTAAAAAATAAAATGACATCAGGGGGATCAGGTTCCAAGTTTTTTAGTTAAGGATTGTAAATATATTTTTGTTCAACTTTTACTTATATTATTTAATATGGCTCTTAAAACCGGTAGTTTTCCCGAAGTTTGGAAACTAGTCCGAATTTATCATGTGCTCAAATCTGGCGATTCTTCTTAGTTAATGGGGAACAATCCAGGCCAGTTCCTAATATATCCAATAGATGACGCCATGCGTACTCGGTTTAATGTCATTCTCAATTTGTATCATATAATATATGATACAAATTGAGAATGACATTAAACATTAAAGTTATATTATAACTTAAATTTCCCAATTTTTGAGAGTTTCCTAATCTCTTATTCATAGAAATGAGCCAAATTGATAAAAAGGATTACGGTAGTTGGTCATTAAATTGTTTAAAACTTTAAAAGCGGAGCTGAGAAAAAGATGTGTTATAGAGTTAATGGAAAAAAATCGGCAGCTACTGGAAGCGACTGGAACCTCCCCACTCGGTGGATCTTTGAAGCCGAAAAGAGCATTAAATTGTGTGACAAAACGGCACTAAACGTAATCCGATCTCATCCAAAACCTTTTCAGATCTTCTGGGGCACTAAAAAAACCCTCAACTTAATGAATTTACAATCATCTATGCGAGTTATTACCTACATTATCGCTCGTTGAATAATATACTATTAGGATATTAACAACTTTAACATCACTTGAACAACTAAGAAAGTCTAGTTATCCTAAATACTACAGATTTGTAAAGCAACAATTTGAAAATTGGTAAAGTGATAATCTATAATAAATTCACCAACGAAGGTACAGAAAGCATATGATATTGTTATATCTACCTTTAAAGTTTGTGACAATCCACTAAAAGTTACAAATATGCCGAAATTTTATTAACATGACATGACACCAACGTTATCGGATGACAAACGATGACAATGACAATCGTCAAAATTTGCTCATTGCAATCCGATCGCTCGCGGCTGTCTTTGTTAAATGAAACATTAGCATTTCAGTAATTTTACTAGTATCATGCGAAATGCGATCTATGCCATATTTGCTTTGTTTTTAATTTTTTTCACGGAAACCAAATCGAAAGGGTGGAAGTGTGATATATCGTTGAAATCAGAATTTTAACTGCTTTTCAATGGCTCCATTGCAAATTGAAAGTAATTATAAAATAAACAACTTGTTGCGTCAAAATGGCACTAAACGTAATCCGATCTCAACCAAAACCTTTTCAGATCTTCTGGGGTACTAAAGAAACGCATACGCAAAGTATGATTCAAATCCGTTCAGTAGTTTCGGCGCTATCGTGTTAACACACATACACACACACATACATTTTTCAAAAATCACTTTTCCTAGGACCTCAAAACGTAAAGATTTGATGTTATCTTAGTTTTCGTTTTTGAACCAATTTTAGTAACCTCTCACAATTTTATTGTGGAGAGGTTAAAAAGCTGATTTGGTTGAAAATTATATAATTACATTTATGAACTTGTTGAATTTTTTGTTTATAAATCCTCTTTTATTCTAGATTAATCAATTATGACAATATTTTAGTTAGTACAGTCGTGAGCAAAAAAAATAGGACAAGTCTTATAACGGTATTTTGCTAAAATCTAGTTGTGTACATCTAACTTTAATTTTTGTGACATTGTCAGTTAGTTGTTATAATTTATTGCAAGTGTGCAAAAAACGAATATGCCTCATAGAAGCGATTTAGTTAAATCTGGAGTTATTGCTAAAGTAGAAGATGGATGGTCAATGAGAAAAATTGCACTGCGTTATAATATTGACAAAAATTCGGTGTGTAACATTTTAAGAAAGTGGAGAATAAACGGTACGATTAGTAGAAATCCTGGATCAGGGCGACGAAGGATATCAACTCAACATCAAGATTTGCAATTGGTAAATGCTTTAGTAGAAAATTCATTTTACTCAGTTATTCAGGCTGCTGAAAAAACGAACTTTCCTGGATCGAGTAGTACTGGTCGCCGGCGAGTAAGAGAATCGGAGCTACGCTGTCATGCAGCAGCACAGAAGTACTTACTTAAAGCTGAACATAAAGAAGCTCGAGTAGGATTTGCGCTTGAATTCTTAGCTCGTGATGTAAATTTTTGGAACAGTGTAATCTTTACAGACGAAAAACTTTCCAGTCAACACACAGCGGTCGTATTCGTATTTACCGCCCTCCGAATACTCGATTCGATGAGAAATATATATCTAACAATGATAAAAGTGGTAAATTGTCCGTCAATATGTGGGCTTACATATCGGCACGTGGTCCTGGTGTTTTGTGGCATATTGAGGAAAGATTTAATAGTGAAACGTATATTAGGATTTTAGACAATATTATGCTCCCTTCGGTGTCACAATTATTTCCTAATAATGAGTTCATAGTTCAACAAGACAGTTCATACTACTTATACCGTAACTAACTGGTTTCAAGATAACATCATCAGTGTTCGTAACAGGCCTAGTTATAGTCCAGATCTTAACCCTGTGGAAGAAGTATGGGGACTACTCGTAAAAAGTATCCATAAACGAAATGTAAGACCACGGAATGCCGAAGAATTACTGGAAATAGTAAATAATGCACGGGAAAATATTATTACTAATAATTATTGTATAAGGTTATTTAATTCTATGCCAAACAGACTTATAGAAGTTATAAATAGAAATGGCTCAATAAAGAAATATTAATAGTTAGTTTCTTGTTAAGTAGGATATCCTTTGTCCTTTGATCCAGGATTTCTACTAATCGTACCGTTTATTCTCCACTTTCTTAAAATGTTGCACACCAAATTTTTGTCAATGTTATAACGCAGTGCAATTTGTCTCATTAACCATCATTTACATAGCAATAACTACAGCATTAAAATAAAAAATAAATTAAAAGTGATATCTGTTTTATTTCGGCACTCATTACATATTCAAATAGAGACAGATTTACATTAGAAAAAAAAGATGTCCTATTTTTTTTCTGCTCACGACAGTACACTTGAAGATGAAGATATATAGATTACAATTTTAAAACACCAGAAAAACGGTCATTTTTAGGAAATAAATGTCCTACTGTGTTACAGCACTTTGGTACACAGCAACAAGTTTTCATTTTACATCCTAATTAACTTTGTTTATTCAAAGATATATTTTTTCGTATTGACATTGACGGACAATCAACCCAGTACAGCTGGTACACTCTGGCGGATAAAATGAAAGGGAATATTCCCCATTACAGACCAATCTCCATTTTATGTAATTTTGCAAAGGTTTTAGAGATCTCTCTAAAATTTATCCATGTGTTAAAAATGGAAAAATGGTTATGGAAAACCGTTCCACAATTACAAACCTGACATTTTCTCAATAGGTATCTGAGGCAATTAACGACCAAGATTAAGTAGACTTAATATACACAGATTTCTGTAAAGCTTTTGACCGAATAGACCACGGAATCATTATTAGAAAAATAAAGCCAGCGGATTTAATTATACTCTTTCAACTATTTATATCATACCTTAACAAAAGATCTCAATTTGGGTTATACAATTATTTTAATTTAAAATATTTTTATTCTACATCTGGAGGTCCTCAGGGATCCAATCTTGGACCATTGTTATGTTACTTCCACTGGATAGTAACGCAAAAAAAAATTATTTTTTTTTTAGTTGAAATAGGCTTAAAATGTCATGAAACGTCGAGATTTTAAATTTGAGCAAAAAACATTTCCTGTCGGTCTGTCTGTCTAACTTTTTTTGTGCGCACGTTTACTTTGGAACCGTTTATCATATTGACTTGAAATTTGGTACACATGTATTGTAACGAGATCTAGAACTAGATTATATTTTGATCTAATTCCGTTGAAGGGTTCGGTGGTAGATGAGGTAAATAAGGGTAAATAGGCAAAGCGAGCAGGTAAGAGTCCACAAAATTGCAATTTAGGGCATGTACGAAGAATAAAGGTCTCAATTTTTTTTTTGCATCAGCCACCCCCCCATCCCTACTGTCACCCTCAAATACCACCCCCACACTATTATGAAAAGAAGTAAAAAAAAATTGAATGTGATTTAGTGTGTATATAAGAACAAAACGTCTCAAAAAATATTTCTGGCGTTAGCTACCCCCTTTATCACCCACATTGCCCCCCCCCCCATTAATAAAGGGAGTAAAAAATTAAATTGGGATTTAGTGTATATACGAGAACCAAGGGACTCTAAAATTTGTTCGGTATCAGCCACCTCCTCTACCAGCCCCATTGCCACCCCCACCCTATTTTTAAAGGGAATAAAAATTAAATTGGAATTTAGTGTGCGTACGAGAACCAAGGGCCTTTAAAATTTATTTTGGTATTAGTTACCCCTTCTACCACCCCCATTGCCACCCCCACCCTATTGTTTAAGTGAATAAAAAATTAAATTGGGATTTAGTGGGTATATGAGAACCAAGGGCTTCTAATTTTTTTTTAATGTGCCAACCCCTCTTTCGCCTCTGCTCTGTTATTAAAGGGAATAAAATATTACATTGGGATTTACTGTGTATAAGACTTGGGTACAAAATCTGGATGTGGAAGAAGTGATTCCTTGGGCAGCGCAATACCAATTGTTAATGAAAGAATATCTCCGAAATATTTTTTAAAATGAATTTCTAAAATAATTGAAATTTCATTAGATGGCTTCATTCATGCAACTTGATTTTATTCGCTGTTGATTTAAAAATGTATTGTACCGTGAACGGTATTGAGGATTGTGTGCTTATTCAGTGTCAAATACAAAATCTTGAAATTTTGTGCCAGGTGAAAATATTACAGAAATGTAGAACTATGAGCTTTACTCTAAAAAAAAACAACCAATCGAATTTACAATAAATTCGATAGATTTAACGATCACATTAGCCAATCTGTATCATCCTCATTATGCATATTGGGCTTTATTATTAGAAACTGCCGGAATTTTCGTAATATGCCAGCACTAAAAGTTCTTTATTATGCATTTGTAAAATCTAAATTAGAATACGCTTCGCTTATTTGGTATCCGGATTTCAAAATAAATGACGACAATATCCACACATTAACAATTAAAAAGGGGCGAGCGTAGGTGTGTCTTTACTATGTACATACTTCGGTATGCGATGTAAAGCAACGACAGGCGCAGTTAGTACTTGGATGGGTGACCATTCCAACGGAAACCGCGTTCTCGCCTCACATCTTCCAGCGGCTTGTATATCAGTGTATGCGCGGAAGCTATACAACCTTAGGCGAGGGTTGTATAGGAGATATACCATGCTTCGGAGGGGATGTAAAGCCGTCGGTCGCTTGTCTATTAAATGTTAGGCAAGTAAAAGATCCCTACTCTTCTTAAGGGAAGAGGTTCGACAAAATTCCTGGTTGGGGGTAGCTCGTCTACAGGCGTCGGTGTTAGGCCTCAGTAGCGGAAATAGGCCGACGTTAAATAAATGTATAAAAAAAAAACAATTAAAAGTTTATGTAAAATAGTACAACAAAGTACACTCCTCGTGACGCCAAGTCATTCAAGTTAAACCTAACAGCCCAGATTCAGGGGTGCCAATAGTTGGATAGACATCATCAGATTTGTAAGACACGTATTTAAAATGATTCCTTTGAATTATTCTAAGATAAAAATATGAGTTTCATAGTTCGGACTTCAGACAACTGAAATATATTCTAACTTAGACCTAATAAAAGCGCTAAATAGTAGCATGATAGTTGAACCATTTTTAAAGTGTCTCGAGTTTCTCATAATAAAACCAAGATTTTTATTGGAATTAGCTATAATATAATTAATATGACGAACAAAAATTAGTCCAGAATGAAAAATAACTCCTAAGTCCTTAAATTCAAAACAGTTTCAGTACCTATACTATACAGAAAAGTTAATGAATTAGTTTTCCTTGTAAAGGACATAACATTGCATTTCGATATGTTTAGTGGTAAGTTGATGTCACACCAATTATTAATTTTTGCGAGATCTTGCTGTAATCTATTACAATCACTTACTGAGCTAATCGATTTCCTGACAAATATCATTAATAAATGGTATAAAAAGTAGGGGTCCAAAAACTGAATCCTGGGGTACTCCTGAAGTTGCCGAGACTTGAATAGATGTGAAACCATGATAATGCACATTTAATAGCTTATTAGACAGATTATGAACAAAAGAAATTAATAAAGTGCGAGGGTAGTCCAAACGTTGCCAATTTTTTCAATAAAATACCGTGATCAAACTTATCAAAAGCCTTGGAGAGCTCAGTATAAATTACATCAACCTACCACCCTGATCCAATGATGTAGCGAGAAAATAGGTAATACTTATAAGATTAGTGGTTGTTGATCTATCAGCTAAGAAACCATAACTATAAACTGAAATTTGAGCTTTAACATGAAAAGATTACCAAAGTTACAGAGGATAACTATAGGTCTATAATTTTGTGACGCTCTTTTTCTCGTACAGTGCGAGAACTAAGACTGTCACTTTGACACTCGAGCTTTCTTACTTGTTACTCGGGCGCCAGTGCAAGTTCCAAGTGGTTGAACAACACTACCCAAAAGTCGATGAGCGAGACTAAGCAGCTCAGTGAAGACACAGTTAATTCCAGTGGGTCAATAAGGGAACTTAGACTTTCACAAACACAACAATAAAACGCAGAAATTTGATAATATTTAAATATATTACAATAATCCTATGGTTAACAGTCCTAAATAAAACAGAAAATCAAAATTAACACAATTGTATATACATAGGTTTAAGCAGTAGAGGGAGAGTAGCAAGCAATAAAACAATATTAGCGGCAAAAGCGTATAAGCGGTGAATTTAGCGAGTTTATAAAAAACGGTTGTTAAGCAGACAGTCAGTGTACGGATACCAGAAAATGCGAAGCAAACAGAATTATTTACAGTATTACAACAGGTTATAAAATAGACCGGAAATTTGGCTAGTGCTTGGTATCGGAAAATAACAGTTAAATTTACAAGCTAATTGAAAAAAATTCAGTCAGTAAATATGAAGGAATAAAATAAATACTAATAATATTCAAACAGTGTGAAGAAGAAAAAAATATATATGAGACGGACTTGAAACTTGGCTAGTATTTCTAGATGTTAAATGCGACAGTAAGCCAAGTATTAAGAAATGGGCAGTTATTGCGACTTTAGTTGAGATAGTTCTACTCCCGGGTTCAATAAAAATTACTAGCCCTTAACGAACAGTGTTGTGACTAAAAGTAATTTGGGTTGAGAAGGGTACACCAGCCGAACCATTACAGTACTTGATCAGGTGTAAAGGAGTGACACCAGCCGACTTTTAAAGTACTTGATCAGGTGCCTGGGGAGAAGGCACCAGCCGACTTTTAAAGATCTTGATCAGGTGTCGGAGCGGAAGGAAGCCACAAAATAAACAAATTATTATAAGCATCTAATTTAAGTTAAATATCAGAAAATTGGCAATCAGTTTAAGAGAAAATAAAGTTTAATAAAAATAATCTATGATTGTACTAGCCAACTTACAAAGTCTCAATTCAAACAGTTAAGTATAAAAATTTCAGTCAGAACATATGAAATAATCATGAAGAATATTCAAACAGGATAAAAATTTCTATCAGAATAAATACGGAATAATAAATGCATTATCCAAATATACTTACTCTTTACAATCGCAGCGCTGGACCCTGGGCAGATGGTAGACCTCTGGTTGCTTCGAGAATTGGAATAAATTCTGATTTTACAGGTCTTTACAGTCAGTTTTATAGGCAGATTCCCACTCAGGGTATCGCGAGGAATCCCACGTGCTTTAGTATCGCGCATGGCCCACTGTATTGAATACAAGCCAGCGAGGACGGCTATATTAAGTTATTAAACTACTGGTAAATTATTATTACGTGCGTTGGTTAGTACAAATGAAGTATTCTGACTTTTGTAATGTATGGAATCGGTTTCAAATAATTATTCTAACCAACTACGAAAAAGAAATGAATTTAATCGGCCACAGATAACCAATTATTGAATTAATTACGCCAAACAATAAACAATAATTCCGTTTACAAATATTTGCTGCTTTAAATAAATACTCAGGTATTCAAATAGTGAATATTTTCGGATAATATACAGTAAGTCGCTTAAGGCGGTACCGAAAACAAGAAACATAATTATATAAAGTACAATTAAATATGAATTTTATGCAGATTTCCGTAACGAAAAATGCTTCGTTACAATTTTCAACTGCATTCTTGTCGCCTTTTCTGAATATAAGACAGATTTTCGACCTAAATCAAATTTGAAGAATTGTTTCAGACTGAAGAGCTACATTAAAAATGGTAGTCAGTCAATGCTACAGCAAAGATAATGGCGCAATGTCTTAACAATAATGATGGAACTCCATCAGGGCCAGTGGTTACTTTGTTTTAAACTTTTTTAAAGCTATGAGCACATCTTCCTCTCTAATTAGTGGTATATTAAGCTGTGGGATATTGAATGCCTTGGCTACATCTATACTTAAATATGGAATCTTGATAGGGGGGGGGGGTGCATACCCGTCAAGTCTGGAGCGGTTAAAAATATCTTCACAAAAGAATAAAGGATATTTAACCCCGACCCAACATTTGCTGAATTTGATGTTTTAAGTATAACTTTACTTTATGCAAAATTTGTGCTTGTATTCTCCCACAAATATAAAAGTATATTAAGCTTAAATACAGAACATAATCATAATACAAGAAATAGAACACATTTTATAATCAAATTGAACCTTTTGAATTTAAAAGAATAATTAATAGTGTAGTTCAAGTAATAAATTCCCGAGACAGAAAAAAGCTAACAAAAACTTTACGACATAATTATTATCGCCGCGGGCCATGGCGCTAGTTGAAATAAATAGATCCCAGTAGATAATAAACGCAAAAAAAACTTTACGACATAATTATATCGCCGCGGGCCATGGCGCCAAGCCTGACATGAAACATTCCCGACGCACATTAAAAACCTGTAAAGGTAAGCGAGTCAATTTGCGAACAACACAAGAAAGAGTACCGGCATTTTAATGAGGTCGTAAAGTTTTCGTTATGTTTTTTATGTCTCAGTTTCTTCCTACTTGAACTATACCAGTTGGTTAACGAAAAATATTTTGATTTTGAAAAATATTTCTTTTTGATGGGTTTTTGTACAATATGTTAGCTGTAAAATGAATGAAATTTACGTGAAGAGAGAAAGTTGGAAGTGTGAAAAATAAAAGAGGAAAATTCCGCTCACCAAATGATCTTAGAATGCAGGTAATATACCAATTAGGTGTGAGATTATGATATAGCTAATTCTATTTTTTGATAGCTATAGTAGACGGTTTTACATGTCTGATAAATACAATTATATAAAAATAAATAATGACAATAAATATGCCCAAAGTGGTTAAGTAAATTATCTGGTAAACCCACATAGATTAAATTACATAGATTCCAAGAATTGAAGTTAGGTACATACGATAATAAATGTTATTTTGGTTCTGTTTAATCTTCGCTGAAAGAATACTAGGAACCAGGAAATTTGTTTGTTAGGTGTTTGATAAAGGGAATAACAGCCAGAAATTACCACAGCTTATCCGAGCTATATCTCAATTTCAAATTAAAAAAATAGGTCCGTTTTCGTTCCACCCTAATAGGCATTAAATGAAATCGATTATTGTCTTCATGATATTCTTTTCATTTCGATATGTTCACAGATCAAAGACGTAGGTATAGTCGGGTGTATATTTACTGTGCAGTCAGAAAACGCAACAAAAACTTTACAAGCTAATGAGGAAGATACATGAATTTTAAAAATGCTTAAAATTATTTTTCCATAATGTAGGTACTATATAAGTTGGGAATATAATAAAAAAAATTTATAAAAAAATATTACTCGATACATATTTGACTTTAAAAATTTGAATTTTTATGTAAACAAAATCACGTGACTGGAAACGGGTTTCTTATTGGTGTGACGTCGCAAAATACGGGCATATCAATAGAAGCGGCAGATAAAAGTACGTAAAAGCGTTTTTACTTATCTACGAAGGACTAATTATGGTATTTTGACTGTTTTGTGGAGTTTGATGACTGTTTTAATCGAGGGATGACCGATACGGGATTTTTGCAAGCCCAGTTGGACAATTTACCCAGAGCAGATGCAGTAATGATGACAGCATTTTTTGGCAACAATCGTGATTTCATAAGTGCCGAAATTAAAGAGGCAAAGTTTGTATGCACGTTTATTTTGGTAAATCTACAACGATGGTAATTTACAAAGTGGTTGAAAGTATAATAGAATCTTCTGAGAACAAAAGCTTTGCTGGAAGTATTTTCTGCGACTTGTCAAAATCTTTCGACTGTGTGTGAATATGGTTTTCAGCCTACAGCACTTAATATTTTAAAATCATACCTTAGTGACAGGGATCAAATAACTGTATAATGAATTGGCGTCATCATAGGCAAAAGTAAAATTTGAGGTTCCACAAGGTTCCGTACTAGGACCACTTTTATTTTTAATTTACGTAAATGATTTACCTGACAACGTGAAAGACATTCGGTTGTACTATTTGTTGATGGTACGACCATGATAAACATTAATTAAAATTCTAACGAATTACAAGAGGTTATGCAGTGGCCACAGTTGGAGGTTTCTGATTGATTCAGAGCAAATAAATTAAACCTAAATGAATTGAAAACACAAAGTATGACTTTGTCAACCCGTAGGTTAGAAAATTTTGATAATTCCGAAATTCATAAACATAACACTAGACAGAGAAATAAGTTTCGCCTAGAAATTTCTAGATTAGAAAATAGTCGTAATGCAACGAATTACTATAGGATGGTACCTGAAAACAGGTTTCACTCGAAAATTAAACAAATTCTGCTGAATGGAGCATACTATTCATTTGACGAGTATTTATGTGATATTGCTATATGTTAACTTATTTCCAATATTTTATTTTGTGTGATGTATTATACAATATCTGTATTTCTGACTTATGGAAAACCACTGGTTAAGAATATGAATAAATTATTTATTTATTTATTTTTAATAAATATTGTTTTAATTATTGTGCAATCAAAAAATTTTCATATTAAATTGTGTCCTAACCTCGCAGAGTTTGACGTTTGTCAACGAACTAATTTTGGAGAATCTTATTGGTTATTCTGTAACTGCACTTGTTAAATTTTAAAGCCTGTTAATTAGCGAAAATATTATGTACAAATCTCAACAGTCACCAATTTAAGTTTTTTGTTATACTGTCGTGAGCAGAAAAAAAAGGACAACTTTTTTTCTAATGTAAATCTGTCTCTATTTGAATATGTAATGAGTAGCCGAAATAAAACAGATATTTTAATTTATTTTTTATTTTAATGCTCTAGTTATTGCTATAGTAAATTATGGATGGTTAATGAGACAAATTGCACTGCGTTATAACATTAACAAAAATTTGGTATGTAACATTTTAAGAAAGTGGAGAATAAACTGTACGATTATTAGAAATCCTGGATCAAAGGACAAAGGATATCCCACTTAACAAGAAATTAACTATTAATATTTGGTTATTGCACCATTTCTATTTATAACTTCTATAAGTCTGTTTGGCATAGAATTAAATAACCTTATACAATAATCATTAGTAATAATATTTTCCCATGCATTATTTTCTATTTCCAGTAATTCGTCGGCATTCCGTGGTCTCACATTTCGTTATTGGATACTTCTTACGAATAGTCCCCATACTTCATCCACAGGGTTAAGATCTGGACTATGACTGGGCCAGTTAAGAACATTGATGTTGTTATCTTGAAACGAGTTAGTTACGGTATGAACAGTATGAACGGAACAATTGTCTTGTTGAAATATGAACTCATTATTAGGAAATAATTGCGACACAGAAGGGAGCATAATATTGTCTAAAATCCTAATATACGTTTCACTATTAAATCGTTCCTCAATATGCCACAAAACACCTGGACCACGTGCCGATATCCAAGCCCACATATTGACGGAAAATCTACCACTTTTATCATTGTTAGATATATATTTCTCATCGAATCGAGTATTCGGAGGGCGGTAAACACGAATACGATCGCGGCGTGTTGACTGGAAAGTTTTTTCGTCTGTAAAGATTACATTGTTCCAAAAATGTACATCATGCGGTAAAAATTCAAGCGCAAATCCTACTCGAGCTTCTTTATATTCAGCTTTAAGTAAGTATTTCTGTGCTGCTGCATGACAGCGTGGCTCCGATTCTCTTACTCACCGGCGACCAGTACTACTCGATCCAGGAAAAAATTCGTTTTCAGCAGCCTGAACTGAGTAAAATGGATTTTCTACTAAAGCATTTGCCAAGTGCAAATCTTGTTGAGTTGATATTCTTCGTCGCCCTGATCCAGGATTTCTACTAATCGTACCGTTTATTCTTCACTATCTTAAAATGTTACACACCGAATTTTTGTCAATATTATAACGCAGTGCAATTTGTCTCATTGACCATCCATCTTCTGCTTTAGCAATAACTCCAGATTTAACTAAATCGCTTATAGGAGGCATATTAGTTTTTTGCACACTTGCAATAAATTTTGACAACTAACTGATAATGTTACAAAAATTAAAGTTAGATGTACACAACTACATTTTAGCAAAATACCGTTATAAGACTTGTCCTATTTTTTTTTGCTCACGACCGTACGTGAATTCAATGTGTATCCAAAATAAATCCTTGTTTGATTTTCGCGTATCGTAAAGAACATAATAATATGTCAAATTTTACAGGAAATAAAATTTTTATTTATTAAAAATCAATGTTTTTTTATTTTGTGTTATAATATATGTGAAATAATCACTTGGATATTTGTTATTGCATATTCTCACCTAACCTCAAAGTTGATATTACCAATGATTTTTATATTGACATAAAAGACAATATCTTGCAAATTGTACTTTAAGCAATCCAATTTATAACATTACCTTATTGGTATTAAATAACAGACAAGTTATAGACCACAGACAGACAGACGTCACAGGTATTGGGGCCAAATTCCGCTGATTCGCAAAATTGAAATTTGTCACCGAAGAAAATATATTTATTCACTTTATTAAAATTTGAAAAATTGTTTGTTAATGCTTTATCGATTTTCATTATTAAAAGAAATCATGTAACTTCCTCATTATTAGCGGCGGTGAATCATTTGGCATGATCTTAACAAACAAGCCGATGTACATTAAAAACCTATAATGATAAGTGATTCAATTTGCAGTCGAGCTAGTACGGAGAGTAACGGTATTTTAATGAGGTAAAGTTTTTGTTGCGTTTTTTGACTGCCAGTAAAATATACACTCGACTAGGTATATTCATTTCTCAAATACCTCATTCAAATTGATAATTCAATGATAGAAATCACTTAGTCTTGCTCCCTGTTCGTATATTTTGTCACCGGTTTATCAATAATTTTCTTATATCGAATTTGTACTTCGAACCATTATAAAATTTCAAGCGCCACTTCACTTGATATTTGGCGATCAACTTCCAAGGTCTCCTCTGCTACAAAATATTCTACATAATAAAACATTTCATGCTAATTTAGCGTTCAGACAAATATGTTTTACTTCTAGACACATTTTAACACTTTCTTCTCGAAAGCGCTAATGAAAGTTAATCGGGAATGGATTAATTAAACTATTTAAGAATATATTTTCTGTGCTACTTACCTTACTTATTTATTAAATAAGAATAATTAGTTATGTAAACATTTCTTCAGAATCGTAAATGTTGCTTTTGCACTAGATATGATATGACAAAAGCACTTAACAAATAAAAAACAAGTATCTCTAGACAGGTTAAGAGGTCGGCGCGACCTCACTTAATCCGCAATTCCCGAAATATAATGTTTATGTTTTAATTAAACCTGATCAAAAATCCCAGTGTAAACATTGAACCATTGAAGTAAATTTGCGCATAAATTTATGTTGAAATTGCAAAGGTCCTAAGTGGGGCATTACCACTAACGCTCTGTTTTATTTATTTTTTAAGTTGCACTACGCGTCATTTGATTACGATCGAGTTATAATTATGGATAATAATAAACATATTTATAAATATTTAATTAATGTGAAACTGTCGAAAGAGATAAAAGCAGTTTGCACATTTTTTTCAAATGGAACCATACTGGTGCTGTTGTATCATTTATTAGTACTGTTAATAAGGAATTTATTCGTATGCCCTATTAAAATGTACTACTATTTCATATCTTTCGCTCATCTTTATCCTTTCCTGTCCCCCTCTTCCTTTCTGTTTGTGTTTTTGCGTTTGTTTTTTCTTCGTTTCCTTTTTGTACATTTCTGTTTCCAAATTCATTTCGCATCATCAAGTTAGAAACTAATTAAAACCATTTAAAATCAAAAAAAAGTTTAGGCCAGCCCTGTTCAGCCTCTCATTGGAATATCTCGCGGAAGGCACCTTGTTCAAGTTGTGGTGCCTGCGTCCAAAATTTAAAAAGCGAAGTTCGTGCGTGTTTTTAAAAACTGTGTATTGTTAAGTTTTAGTTAAGCTTGTTTTGAAGCATGTTAAATTTTGTTACCTCTTTTTATTTTGTAAAAAAGGAGTTTAGGTTTAGCTTTTCCAATCTGTCGTTTCCGCCGATCCAGGCCCGTCCCGCCCGATCCTACAATCCACCATCTTTGCTGTTGTACTCCCTAATCAGACAAGACGTTGCAATTTCTGCAACTTTCGTTGTGCTAATTTTTCTTCTGTTTTTGGCCACCATACGCTTGATGCGTAGGTCACCATGGGTCTGCCAACTGAAAAGTAGGATCATTGTGTCATTAGACCCCAAGTTTTACCAAACAGCCTCCGGCACGTCCAAATTGCCGCTGTTGCTTGAGTAAGTGTCCTTTCCAAATGCGAGTTCCAGTTAAATTTTTTATCCAGCCCAAGCAACACACGATGGTTTAATAAACGTTTATATTATATGAAATTACGGTTTAAATTTCGTTATCGTATATTTAATCAACATCTATGAAAAGCGTTTATTTGATAAAGATTTTTCTACGTATATTATAAATGTATTTGTCCGAAAATTTTTGGAGTAACGCAGAATATCTGAGAAATAGGTAATTAATTGAGAGTTGAGACTACGCTTCCGTCAAATGCATACCTGCTCCAGCTAAAGCTTCAAATGCAGCTTCGTTTTCAGTCGATTAAGGCTTTAAAAAAATGATGGAGCGTTCAAGTGGGACAAAATCATCCGGAGGTAAAATATCCTCCCGATCGGATCTCCGGGGGAGGGTGCCCACAGGGACACCTCATCGAATGTCGAAAAAACACCGACAAGTTAAATCCAACAAAACTAATTCTTTCATCTACGGCGCTTGGAACGTTCGTACTTTGAACGACAGCACTCGCACCGATCGGCCTGAAAGAAGAACTGCTCTAATAGATAGAGAACTTCACCGACTCAATGTTGACGTTGCAGCTCTCAGCGAAACTCGATTTTTGGAGGAAGGCTCTCTCACAGAAAAGTACTACACCTTCTATGGGAAAGGTCTTCCCACCAATTCAAGAAGACAACATGGAGTAGGATTTGCCGTTCGGAATCAACTTATATCCAACTTAACACAAGTACCACAAAAGCTTCTATCAACAGCTGGAAGAAACCCTCTGTAGAATACCTAAAACGGAACGACTCGTTATTCTTGGCGATTTTAACGCTAGAGTAGGGAGAGATGCAGACACCTGGCCAGGCATCATAGGCAAGAACGGTTTGGGCAACATGAACGCTAACGGTCAACTACTCCTAACTAAATGCGTCGAACATGATCTAGTTATAACAAACACCATTTTCCGACAAAAGGATAAATTTAAAGGTACCTGGCGTCACCCCAGATCAGGTCACTGGCATCTACTGGACTATGTTATCGTACGTAGGAAGCATCTCAAGGACGTCCAAATTACAAAGGCGCGCATTAATAGCGAATGTTGGACCGATCATCGTCCTGTTGTCTCTAAAATGAAAATTGTTATGAGACCCAAACACCGAAGAACTCAAGTAAAACGTAGACTCCGTCTCTGTATTAGTAAATTGCGTGACCAACAAACCGTCGAACAGCTAAAGCAAAAAGTTCAAGAGAATTTGAGTGCACTAGAAGAAACCAATTGTGCAGATGTCGCTGCTACCTGGACACAAATTAAAGACAGTTTAAAAAGTGCGAGTGAGGAAATTCTTGGCACTGCAGCAAGTAAAAAACAGGAGGACTGGTTCAATGATAATGAAGCTTTTATACAAGAACTTCTTGACCGCAAACATACTGCCTGCCAAAACGCTATCAACCACCCCAACGACTCATCAAAAGCAGAAGCTTTTACCCAATCTAAGTATGAAACGCAACGCGAAATCAGAAGAATAAAGAACGAGTGGTGGGCAAGCAAGGCCAGAGAAATTCAAAGGTACGCCGATTCACACGACTACAGGAATTTCTTTCAAGGAGTAAAAGCAGTGTACGACCCTAGTCGGAAAAATATGTGCCCTATTAAAGATTTAAATGGAAATCTCCTCAAAGAAGACCAGGAAATAAGAGCCCGATGGAAAGAACACTACTCTAACATTCTTAACCAGCAAAGTCAAGCCGATCACGATATTATAAATCTTATCCCTCAATATGACACCTTCGAAGACTTAGATAAACCACTAACAACGGAAGAGATCTTAACCGCCATTGGGCAGCTAAAAAATAACAAATCTCCCGGCGCCGACTCACTCCCAGCTGAGATCTTTAAAGCTGTGTCGTCAGAGCTCATACCCTACCTCAAAAAACTGTTTGATGTCGTGTGGGAAAGTGGTCAAGCTCCGCAGGGGTTTCGTGATACACTTTTAATCAACCTCTTCAAAAACAAAGGGAGCGCTGCGGACTGTGGAAATTACAGGGGTATAGCTCTCCTGGCTGTTGGAGGGAAGATACTCACTAAAGCGATGGCAAATAGGCTAACACCTGTTATGGAAAAGTTACTTCCTGAAACACAGAGTGGCTTTAGACCAAACCGAGGCACATCGGATTTAATCTTCACACTTAAACAGCTTCAAGAAAAAGCACTCGAACATCAAGGAGAAATTCACATGGCCTTCATTGATTTAACCAAGGCGTTTGACTCGGCGGACAGGGAAGTGCTCTGGAAAATTATGTTCCGCTTAGGTATCCCTAGAAAATTTGTGGAAGTATGTCGCAGTCTACATACAAACAACAACGCCCAGGTTATGTATAATAATGAGGCAACCGAACCTTTCCAAACCCTCACTGGAGTTAGGCAGGGATGTGTCCTGGCACCCCTACTCTTTAATTTGTTTACCACTGCTCTAACGATTATTGTTGACAACAAACTGACAGTCAGAGGAATAGGCCTCAGATGCCGTTTTGATGGCGGACTTTTTAACGTAGAGCGCTTTAGAGCTTTCAGGAAGACACGCACATGATTCATTTGTGATCTCCAGTATGCGGATGACTGTGCACTTTTAGCCTCTACGCCGGAAGAGCTTCAAGAACTTTTAGATGTGTATGCCCAGAGCTATGATTCCTTGGGACTTAAAATCAACATTGGAAAGACTAAGATTATGTCAACTCCTCATCAAGTGAACCAAATAGACATTACACTTAGCGGAAATTCTCTTGAAGTGGTGGATCAGTTTAATTACTTAGGCAACGTTGTTAATGACAAAGCAAACATGGACAGCGAGATTCGCAATAGGATTAACGCTGCATCTAGAGCACTCTGGGGACTTAGAGAGAGAGTATTTGACAACCACGACCTTGCTTTGTCAACGAAAATGGCTGTCTACAGAGCAGTTGTCATTCCAACACTGCTATATGGATGTGAAAGCTGGGTCACTTACCGTCGTCATGTGAAAGAATTAGAACGTTTTCAGCAAAGACACCTCAGAAGTATGATGAAAATCCGTTGGTTCCATCACATATCAAATGTGGAAGTGCTCAGGAGAGCGAACAGCCTTCCAATTGAGGTGCTTATTTCAAGAGCACGCCTAAGATGGGCAGGTCACGTTCATCGTATGCATAATAACCGCCTTCCTAAATGTACACTTTATGGTGAATTGCTAAGCGGTAGAAGAAGGCGTGGCGGTCAACGAAAGAGGTTCAAAGACGCTCTCCATGAAAATCTAAAATCCTGCGGTATTGCAGACGAGCAATGGGAACAACTTGCAGCGGACAGAACCGAATGGCGAGGGGTTGTGGCCAGCTATCAAATGTTGCTGCAAGAAGGCCGAATCCAAGACCTAACCAGGTCTATGTTTGTCCTGACTGCGGTCGACATGTGCTCTCTCGAATTGGCCTCTATAGCCATAGTCGTGTGCACCGTAGATGAATGGGAATTACAATAGACTACAACTTTTACTTGTTTTTTATTGTACACAATTTATCGACTGTAACATTTTTATACTCGGACTCGAGTAACGGCTAATAATATATCTCGTATATGATGTGACAACAACATAACGTTTTCTTAAGACGTATATATTTAGAATATGATGTACCATATATATATATATATATATATATACGTTTTTTTAAAACGTCTATATTTAATATATGATAAGACAAATATATACATTTGTAGCGCGGACTTTCGAACGTTGAATATAGGTTGCAATAAACATTTACATACCAGTCGTATAAACGAAATCAAAACGTTTATTAAACCATTTGGTGTTGCTTGAGAGGATTGCTCCTAGATACTTCACCTCACTGGGAAGATTCAGCACTGTTCCACTCAACATACGAGCTCTCAAATTTAGTTTTCTCCTGTTGCCGAATGGCACAATAACTGTATTGCTCGAATTGACACTCCCTCCCTCTGAGGAGCACTCTTTGGATATTATATTTAAGGCCAATTTGCATAAGGTTTGAGATCATAACCTCAGTGACGGCCAGGTCTTCAGCTTAGCCCTAAACGTTGAAGCCAGAATTACTTAAAACATCGACCACCATTGACCACAGCAAGGGTGATAGAAGTTCACCTTGTGGACAACTTCTGACTGCAGTCACCGATGCCGACTCATCCTCCATATTAGTGATAATTATTCGGCTTCTTAGCATGGATTGTATCCATTTGATTGTTGGGGTATGTATTCCCCATTTTTCCATGGCTCTTTCTATGGATTCGTAGGATTTGTTGCCAAAAGTACCCTTTATTCTACGAAATAATACATAGCCACTTCCTTTAACATAAATGTCTTTTCAAATCCTTTAAGCAGGCCGTGTAGACAGTGGCGGTCCCAGAATTTTGACATGGGGGGCATCAAATTCGGGAGAGTAGCTGTTGGTTGCAGTCTGGTTACATTCCTTATAGTAAAATAAGGATTTTATAGAGGTTTTGCGAGTGAAATATTATGTTTTAATATTCTGCCCTTTAATAGCATATTTGAATTTGCATTCGAAAGCTTTTTTAAAACCAAACTGTTTTGTTAATTTCTTTTAACATTAATAATAAAACTTTTACAAAACTACAGCCAGAGAAAGTCCAAAAGGTTTTATGGCCTATACTACAAGGCTTTTCAATACATACAGAGTGTCTCACGACGAACTGCGGTGATCGATATCTCGAAAAGTAGACATTGGAAAATTTTGAAAATTTGGTAGTAAACTAATGTCGATGGAGGCAACTTGCTTATTTTAAATGGGACACCCTATATATTATTACATTTTTGGATTGTACGTAAAATTCTAGGCAGATTTTGTGTATCACATCCTATACCTAGGTCTCTCCGTTTTTGAGATATTTCAATTTTTATGTCAAAAATGACGTTTGCGGGCCCTAAAAGAATTATCAATTTTTCCTGTAAGGAAGCCTTTATTATCTAATTTGGGTTCGATTCTTTGTTGAAAAATACCTACTTTAATAGAGTTTTTATAATATTTTGATAAGTATTAATACAGAGTGTTCAAAAAATAAGAATAAAGATGATATTGAGAAAACTGTCAAAAATCAATTTTTTCAAATGGAAATCCCCAATTTTTATAATCTTATCTTATTCGCCATTAAAAATAAAGGTAAGTTGTATATGGATGTCTATTCCGAAAATTTTTAGTTTTCGAGATATTCCCAATTCAATATTTCTATATGGGTATTTTGTTATGGATATTAAGTTAAATTACTCTTAGTTGGCTATGACGGCGTTGACTGCTAAACAAATGTATGTAGCTGTCATTTACCATTTGACAAATATCAATTATCATGCCGGGGCGCTTAAATTATACGCACGAGGATTACTTTAATTTGTTTATAATCTATAGAGAATGTTAAAAAAGTTTTATCAAGAACGTGTGAAATATTTGCTAATAGATATCCAGATAAACAAAAACCGTTTCCAAACAGTATTAAACGAATAATAGAGAATTTCAAAAATTTTGGCACTGTTAAGGCAACAGTTCATAAAATAAAACCAATTGTCGATTATGAAAATATCGAAATTGCTATTTTGGGATATTTTGCGGCATATCCTATGACATCCTTAAGACAAGTGGCCTTACAAACAGGAATCTCCAAGAACTCTATTCATAGAATTCTTTTGAAACACAAATTCCATCCCTATTCCATTTCTATGGTTCAACACCTAAAGGACACCGATTTGACCAGAAGAGTTCACGTTTGCGAATTTATTTTAACAATGTTACAAGGCGACTTTCGATTTTTGGACAACATAATTTGGACTGACGAGGCAAAATTTACGAAAAATGGACTTTTCAACAGACATAATTCCCACTTTTGGTGTGATTCAAATCCCCATGCCGTGAGATTGCGAAATTATCAAGAAACTTGGCAATTTAATGTGTACTGTGCTGTGAGAAATGATGGCGTCGTAAAACTTAATTTTTATGAAGAAAACTTAAATGGTAATGAATTAATACTTAAATAGTTTCTGTTTTTCAAATTATGTATCAACTTTTTTTAGGTGAAAAATATGTGAATATATTACAAGATTTAGATAATGAATATTTGAACAATTTACCGCTAGCTGAACATAGGCAAATATTTTACCAACACGATGGCGCGCCACCACACAGCAGCTTTATAGTTAACAACTTCTTGGAAGAAACTTTTTACGATAAGTGGATTGCTAACAATGGACCTTTTCTATGGCCTCTCCGTTCTCCTGATCTGTCTGTCTTAGACTATTTTATATGGGGAACAATAAAAGATATGGTTTATTTTAATCCAGTCACAACAATGGAAGAATGTCAGGCAAGAGTAAGGAATGCTTTTGAAAGAGTATCTCCAGGCACTATTCGAGCGGCCACCCATGACGAACTAATCAAGAGGTGCGAAAAATGTTTGGAAGTTCAGGGTGGACACTTTGAACACTTATTAAAATAAAATATTTTCCTAAATATAAGTAGTTATACTGTTAGTATTTTATGTAAGAACCTTTTGTATCTAAGTTACATTTGTTTAATTATTTTATGAGCTGTTGCAGTGCCAAATTTTTTGAAATTCTCCATTATTCATTAAATACTCTTCGGAGACGGTTTTTGTTTCTCTGGATATCTATTAGCAAATATTTCACATGTTTTTGATAAAACTTTAAAAATAAATTAATAATAAATTCATTGTATTCTGAATTCCTCATTATAAATTTGAATAAAGCACTTATGTATGCTGGTTTAAATATTTTTCCCCAAGATGAGGGTGAAGGGTGGCGAAAAATTGCTCAGCACGCAGGCGCCTATACACATAGGAACGGCCCTGGCCAGAGTAATCAGCATTTAAATTGTTATTTGGGACACTGATATCAAGTTGACAGGCATCACCTGGAGTTGTTCTGAAATTATGGTCAATAATTTTTTAAAGTGTCAAACCAACCAAGTGACTGTGTGATGGCTATTTAAGCTTGAGGTTAAGAGATCCCAGGTTCAAATCCTGGTTGGAGTGTGGGTGTTTTTTATGTTACCGCGATGGTAGCAGTTAGCTAACTGCGGTTATGCGAGAGAAAATATGGCTAGTCGTTGCACCTCGCCTAAGTTCATGTCTCAGCTGCGGCAGAAGACAATGAAAATTAAAAGAAATCGTTGGTTAAAAACTCGATGACGCAAAGCCCAGCAAACGTCTAGGGTTAATTTCCCTGGGGAGGTCCTTGTTTTTCAGCCAATACGTACGTAAAAACCTTCCTCTAGGTTACAAATCAAATCGATAAGAACCTTGCAATAAATTTTTCACGAAATTAACTTGACAGTCACGCGACTGCATAATATATCGGTTTAACTTACAATATCCCATTTCAATGATATATCATCGATATCCTATCCTACAAAAGCAATCGACACTACCCAACAACGCAGAATTCAAAATAGGAAATGCAAACCGACACAGTGACAAAGTTTGTTGGCCCTGCTAATACACCTTAATACAAAGGTCCTTTGTGACGTTTGCCTCCATCCTTACATATAAATACATGCACAACGTATAAATTATCAGAACAGTTCTCTAACACGGTCACTTGATTGAAAGAGTGCGTGTTTGGTGTTACCACGAACCGGGGGAGTGACTCGAGTAAAATTCGTGATCGCGTCGGTTTCAAACTCACTAGACGTTGCGCTCTGTATCCAGTACCAGTGGAGTAAACCAGTCAGTTGAACAGTCGCCAGTTTGAATTCGAACAGCGAATTGTGAAGACGCATACAAGTTGTCTCCAAGTGATTGATTGTATTTGAAAATATTAGTGTTGGGACTGTTATTGTTACTGTAGCCGCTGCTACTTGTGGATATAGTGACCAATTTTACTGTGGAGGATTACTTTTACTACCTACAAAGTTGTTTTTTTATTTATCTGGTGGAAGATGTAAGTTACTTTAACGGTAAACTTTGTGTTGTGAAATGCAGACCTAGCAGTCCAACTACTTTCCTTTTTAGCATTACGAATTGCTAGTTCAGTTCAGCAGTTTTATGTAAAAGATTTTGGCAATTTGTTGTATTTGTAAACTAGTAAAAACAAATTAAGTTTGTATCGATTCGGTTGCTGAACCATGTATGTGTGTGTTATTTCTGTATGGAAACAATACTTCATGTACTTATAGAAGACAATAATAAATCAAATGAGTTAGTGCATTGTAAATTTTGATCCTTCACTAGGTATTTCTGTTAAATTGAACTTGCCGGAAAAAATTTAGACTATTATGGTCCTTCATTTAATTATTTGCATCATTTTTGAAGAGCAAGAAAAGCAGAAAAGTTTCAGGACATTTAAATATATGACAAGAATCAACATAAATTCAATAACTAAATGCAAATCAGATATTTCCAGAAAATTGGAAATAGTTGTATCACTTTATTTTCGCCTTCAGGTGATCCCATATCTCATTTGCTAATTTTAAAGACTGTCGATATTATCCTTAAATTTTCTACATGAAAGGTGTAGTAGAAATTGCAGACCTTATACGGGGTTACGAGGGGGAAGACTGGATTCATTTGAAAGCAAAATAAAAGGATTAAAACGTTTTCCAGCTTTTTGTAAATAATCTATCTTTATAAGTTCCTGGATTTTGCCCGAAGCTCATGCCTTTTTTATTTTCACTTTATTAACTTTACATCAACAAATATGTTGCAGCCCTTGTCAAAATTTGAAGCTATCGTCCCATCTCAATTTGCAACACTGAAATTAACCGTTTAATGTACAGTTTTAGTTTAAAATTATGTACTTAAACACTGAAACCGTTTTCAAATACTGTATCTACTTCATATTCCAATCAAATGTATGTTACGTCCATAATCGAGAACATTTGAAACTTCAGTACTTAGAAACACTACTTTTGACGGAACTGAGTCATCTAATTTCAAATCAGATAATGGGAAGTATAAAAACAATAACAAAGTTAGAAACATGTAGAAAATTCCGTGAATATCCAGTCGCTGAATCATTTTGATTACAAGATAATATTTCGGGGAGTACCTATTTTATTCCCCCAAAAAAATGTAACCAGTAATTGTTACCTTGGGTTTTGAACAATCACTTCTATAGGTACTAATCATAGTTGATACCTACTTATTAGATGTACGAATATATTTCAATAATAAACATTCCAAAGTATTTGCGAAAGTGATAGCGATTCTTTTCTTATTTTTGTAAACAAATAAAATGCCATTGAAGTCGATGCATTTAACAGGTTTATTAACTTTACTGCTTTGTTTTCGTCGTAACGTAGAGACAATATTGGAAATTTTTCATCGTGGAAAATGATTGCACAAAATTCGGCCTCCACCTTTGCACGTGCTTTATAAACATTTTTTCAACCAAACTTGTTGCGATTTCTCCATTGATTAGTGCACGTGTCTATTTAACGCAGCTTGTCCTTAGAAAAAGTAAATAGAGATCGTTAAAATAATTGTTATTTTTACTCGCCGCAAGGTTGATTTTGTTTAAATGTTACTGTTAAGTTTAAGTTTGAAGGCAACAATTAATAGACCATCAATTCTGGAGTGCCAAAAATGCAATTACGTTTCTGTGTTGATTTCGACCAGCCAATTTTTCCGATTGCGAGGTAGATGAATGTAATCCTAGAAAATCTACTGTCTAGACTTCTTAATTTTTAAAAAAATATTTACTTAGATATTGTTTGAGATAACTGAACGTAGTGTTTTAATATCTAGTTACAATTGCAAAAAATCTTTCCGTAATCTCACTCGTCTACAAGTATCTTTCAAAACATATTATTTTCAAAAATCTAGATAATAATTTCTAGAACTGAACCAATATCAAGAGTGATAGTACCATTGTTGGAATGCCTCATTAAATAAACAACAACATTGTTACAAGTGAACTTTCCGGAATTGTTTGTATACGTATTGAGTCATCCAATTTCGCGCTCTCGTCACATCCCGCAATTGAGGATAAATGCAAATGCAAATTACGAAATCAAAGTTTCTGATGTAGGTGTCCTGCGAGATGAATCTCGTATGAAGGGTGAATAAATAAAGTACAATTTATAATGTAGTCCCAATACCGAATAACAAACAGGGCCAACAACTTAAGAGGGCAGGACATTATGCATTGTTAAAATTAAAGAGAAACTTCTGTCCAAAATCTTTCTTTTTCCCTTATTAGACTTTCTAGTTTTTATTTAATTTTTTTCATTTCTTGTTATTTTTCTTCCGCTACCGTGGTGTATGTTTAACTGTTCCCAATTGTTACCAAGCTATAGTATATCTATTTATACATTACCTATATACTTTTATGTTCTATATTAAAAGTGCTAGACGAAAATCAATTGTTAGAACTATTGATTTTGTAGGTCCCTTTAACGGTCTAATTTGTATTGTAGTTTATTGCGTAGGTATAGTAGGTATTTATTATATTATTACATTTTATTTTGAACTGTTGATCGAAGCCAACGGTGTTACATTTTAAATAAGTGACCATGACAGACATTATTTTATTTATCTTTATGACCTACATAAAGTGATGCCATGAATATACTGTATGGGTAAAAGCAGGTTATATTTTTGTGTGTATATCTGTGTTTTATTAAGTGGAAATGTTCATTGAGGCATTTTGTAGAACGAGGTTTTGTTTTCAATGTTAATAGTTTCAAAATTTATAATTACAAAAATAATGAAAAGCTGTCAAATATATTTCACTGGTTTTCAAAATCAGTGTCACTTTCTGAAGATTCCTGTGAATAATGGTTTGTTTTCTTTGTTGCAGTACCGTCGAAAATGTCTCTTGCCAGTGTTCACCCAGCTGAATTGCATTCTAGCCATAGGTAAGTTTAGTTGGTATATAGTAAACTATTAGTTAGAGTATAGCGACTAGTAATAAACAGGGGCACAGCCCATCTCGACACCTGACATTTTATGGGGTTGTAACTACCAATTGTTAGGAAAGTGCATCGCTCTGAGAAAACAGGTATAGAAAAATAACAGGCGTCCTTTCACGCTGTTTATTATGTCATAAAATAGACGCAATATCATAATTGACTGCCAGCAATTAAGCTTTAATATGGCTTCCTCGCGAGTCGATAAAATATTATAATTACCGTTATATAGAAAGATGTTTAATGATATTGTAAACTCCAGAGATATAGTATTAATTTGGTTATATATGAGCCATCCACGAGGATTTAATAAATAATAAATAACACCAAAGGTAATACGACCCCCTTTATCCCGGAAGGCTTTAGACGACCCTTGTGTGGAAGGGGGCTATACATTTAGAAACAAGGGACACATCCAATATCCGTGTATAGTGGAAAAATCCCCCTCACAGTATTTTCCACTACCACGACTGAGAATCGAATCCGGAACTTTTGGGCGAGAGGCAAGTGCACTTACCTCTCGACATATCAGTAATTTATCATTACTTATGAAGTAGAGAATATAACTAGAAAAGTATAATACTTTTCACCGGTTTTTTGGAGTTTCTGTAGACTTATATTTAACGTTCTAAAGATATTATTCGCTGCCGTCTTTGCCTTAAACTTTAATGGCGAAACCTTCGTCGATACACTATGCGGTTTATACACTTTATATTTCATGCTATAAACACCGATTTTACTCAGGCATTCTATGGACTTGGCCATGGAATTCTACTGAATAAATTGGATTCCTTCAGACTACCTAATTCATTTGTAGAGTTTTTCTTTTACTATTTGAAAAACAGGTATTCGTTTGTTGAGATTACAAGTCAAAAAAGTTCTGCAATTGCCTGGGGTACTACAGGGTGCAACCCTTGGACCTCTCCTTTTTATTATGTTCATTAATGGTATCGTATAACAACAGGTACATTATCTAATTTACGTAGATGAGTTTAAGCTAAGATATAATACAAAATCTTACTAAGTATGTGAACTATTACAAATAATAAAGTAAACTCCTCTTAGTTCTACATTAAAACGTTGGAATTATCAGTTCATAAGTATTTTAAACGTTAAGGTTTTTTTGTAAAAAGCTCAAAGGTGTTTTTCTAAGGAGTCTTCTCCTATTTTATAAATCAAAATTAGAATATGCGTCGATAGTCTAAGGCCCAAACTACGTTACACAGGTTCCTAGAAAATATAGACGATTTTTGGAATCTACTAAGAGTCTCACCGAACTATCAAAACAGATCCATAACTTGACCTTTCTCCTTACAGCTAATGTCAATGTTCTTAAAGCATGTCTCTGCATTAGATGTCTAATTTTTGCAACATTGAGATTAAAGATACTCAAGTAAAATAAATATTTATCTTCAGTAATTCGAACAAAAACAAATTAAAAAATACATGTAAAAGGCGCATTTTTAGTGGATCTATCAATCCCGTCTATTAGAGTACCTATCTAAAATCGAAACGAGTGAAATTACTTTTAAAATAATGTCTAATAGTCTCCCGATTAGTCACAATAACAGGTAATTGAAACAAATAAAGGTACGTCCGGGAGCGTATTAATAGATTTATATAGATAGATAATAACCGCCCACGCTTTCGCCTGCTTGGGGTATTTGGAAAACCGGCGTATTATGACGGGCAAATGCGTAGGAAAAAATGGAAAGTGCGCTTCCTTACAATACTAGAAACGTGTGCTAGTAAATAATTTTCTGACGTCTTTCGAAAACGCCTGCCAATATTTGACGCAAGCAGGCACATCATTGTTGCAACGCAATAAAACTATCCAGAAAAATATAGAAAGTCGACGATGTATATATCTATCTTTTGTCTTAGATTCAAATATTTTTAGCTCTTTATTTCGGTGTTCAAACAATGGGAGGCAGTCTGGCCATGTGAATTGCTGTTGTATCTAGATTGTTTGTCAGGTATTTAAAAACAAACAAATACATTCTTGTGACAATTAATTTTTTGTGAGCCTACCAAGGTTACTTTTTGTAGTTAAAAATAGGTACCCGTTCTATTTTCACTGTTACATTCAAATCAGGATTTTTATTTTTGGAAATGTATGTCGTCTTTTTGCATGCAATTTTAATAGTTCAAAATTAATATGACGAACTTTTTTGTATACTTAACGTGATCTGCACAAAGTTGGCATGTGCCATATGTATTAAAGCCTATCTTTTTTCACAATGGCGTGGCGTCTGTGAAACTTTCCTATATCTCCATTCGTCTAGCAGTAGTGGATTTTAATTGAGAAGTGCCTAGGATCTAAATTTATCAAAGCAAAAAGGGACGAGGCTCTATAATTTATTGTGGAATTGGGAATATTCCATAATTCCATAACGAATAAAAAGATTTTGCCGTAAATAAGTCAAGGGAATGATTATCCAGAAAAATAACTAATGGATCCAAAGCCGATTGATAGTCATACATGGGGTTTCTGTTTCACCAGTGTTTTCTTTGAACTTGAAGCTATTGGAAATGTATTTTTTCCACATAATGATCAAAATTCGTAATGTTAATGAATAGGTTATAGAAATTCAGCTGAAAAGAAAGTATTTACGTACCAAATGAACAAGTAATAACACTTAAGGCATTTATAACTAGATGAGTTAGATATCCACCCCAGAATCGACCCCTGTGGTATCCCCAAACATCAAGTTTGGGGGCTTGTAACTTGAACGAGGAACAATAATTCCGTACTTCTTCTGTCTATGTCACCCTGTATTTGGGTTTTGATTTAAACACCGTAAAGTAGGTATTGGCGACAGCTTTGTGCCATTGACAAATTTATGCTTCACAAGTGTAAGGAGGTTAACCTGTTGACTTAAAGAAAACATAAAAGTGGATTGAATTATTTTGTTAACGATACTCTCGGCAGCTACAACACAATTCCAATAAATATGTTCCACTCTGTACGGATCCGGTCAATGATTTTGTGTTATTTAACTGTAAATTCCTGTATGGTTACCAATTTAAATTGTGGGCTGGAACCACATTATACAGTCCGTGTAGTAACAGCAGAGAGATTATTTTATAACAAAACAACATATTTCGCGAGACATTTCGAGTACTTTTTATTATTTACCTTGTGTCTGCAGTTAACACACCATTAAAAGAAAACATATTCGACTAAAACAGGGTATTGCATTGCCAACTAGTTCACAAGCTGGTAACGAGATATTGATTTTTAATTTCATGGCGTTTCCAACAGTCTGAAATGAATTAAATAATTTCAAGGAATTAAATCGCAGGAAACGTATATTTTATGTCTAGCTATACTTACTTTCTGATGTCCAAGAACGTTTCCTTTAACAAAAAAAAAAAAACTAGCAGCGTACATTTGTGGTTATTAAAGACTTGTTTATAAAGCACATCAAATGTTACAACTACGTTACTACTAATAAAAGATAAATTTAGTGATAAGTGACAAGTGATTATCACAATGCAATGGGCACGTCAATGTTACAAAAAACAGATTTGTTACATGGTTTTTAGAAACGAAAAAAAATACATACAGGGTGTCCCATTAGTATTACACGAACCGTCTCTAAGGCCTCAATCTGCCTACTCCTTAGAGCGAACGTAGAGCATCGTTCGCTCTAAGGAGTAGGCAGATTGAGGCCTTAGAGACGGATCGTGGTGAGATCGGAGGAGTAGGCAGATTGAGACCCCGGAATCGAATCAGTTCCACGAACTCCTAGCATTATTTTCTTTTACAATTTTTACTTGACCCACTTTTTCTCTTGAAAATGGCTCCAAAACGGGAGCCGAAACGTCGAGACATTAACAATCTCAGACGCGGTTCAACCCGAGAACCTAGTATTTTTCATACCAACGACCGCGAAAGCTTCTCGGAACATTTTATATATATATATATATATATATATATATATATATATATATATACGACGTTTCGGCTCCCGTTTTGGAGCCATTTTCAAGAGAAAAAGTGCTTCTCGGAACATTTTATATATATATATATATATATATATTTCTGAAAAAAGTTTCATTCCGTCTACAACTGGTTGAAAACTGCACGTAATAGGGACGCATTTTCTTTTTAATCATTGAAATTTTGAACGATAAACGTTTAACCAACGACTATGTTTTTTAAAACGTCTAGTCAACGACTATGTTTTGAAACGTTTATGAAACGTACACGTGTCTATTGAGAACAATAATAGACAGTTATCAAACAGTAATAGTCTTGATTCTTGATGACACAATCTTGGAACAATCATTATTTTGTCGGGAGCCGAAGAAGCCAGAAGCAAAACAAGGTGTATTTGCATTCTATTATTTTCTTCTCGTTTTCCCCATAATTTTTATAATTACCAAGCGACGAAATTATCTTCTAAATAAATAATTCGTAAAATAAATTCCACACTGGTGTTGTAATTATAACGCGGAAGTAACAAATATTTATTATTTTTGACGCTAATCACCTTTTGTTAGATTTCACAACAGGCCACCGATAAATTTAATGATATTCTGTTGTTTAATTAATGCGAATTTATATACCTTTATTTTTGTATTGAGTTCATTGCGTTAATTACAAACTGGCGTCAGATTATTCATTGATAATATAAAAAAACAAATTACAACTACAAAGTCAATAAAGTTATTCCCCAGAGGTTGCGTATTGTACTATCAATTAGTATTTATAGTTTCATCATACGTTTCCAATTCATTTCGAGATAAAGCGCCACGTGAAAATTGTATGGCCACGAGTCCCACGAATACCCCTGATAACTATTACAGGCGTGTAATTTTAATTAAAAATTACTTCTACGCATTGGCCGTTGTGATAAGAAATTATTTATTTCCTTTTGTTGTGAAATTGGATAAGATACCGTGAACCGTTACAAAAACCTCGCCACTTCGTCCTGTCTAGACCGAGAGAAGGGATCAAACGAAAAGTTGTGATATGAAAAACCCAGGCATGCTAATAGTCCCGCGTTTTACGTATTGTTTTTTCCTGTGTTTGTGAATGAAACGATACCCTTCATGTTCGTTTTAAAATTATAATTACAGTTTGATATAACAATTGTCAAGTTCTGCAGTGAGAAAACTGAACGATTATGCAATTCCTTTGTTATTGCTTTGAAGGTTTTCTTTGGTAATCACGCGATAGGTATCTGATAGAAAGGTATAATGATGTTTTATGTCGCTCAGTGGCGGCACATGGGGGTTTTATAAAAACTGTAAGAATAAATACTTGTTTCCGTAGCTCTAGCTATAAAATTTGTTAACTGTGCTCAAATTATAGTTCTTAGCGTGATGTATAAAGTTTACAAGAATTTGTTGTGTAGCACTTCTCTTAGCTTTAAAATTGCTACTTGAGCATTCATGATAGCGCAATAGTAAGCTTGCATGTTCCATATCTGAGAGTATGCCAATTTATTCTTTAATACCCAAGTTGTTGGGTATAATGTTATAAATTTTACCCTTCCAATAACCCCATAAAAAATCAAGTGGCGTTAGATCCGGTGATTCAGCCGGCCGTTGCAAAAAATGTACTTGTTGAATTTTCACACCTCTTTGTTGAAGAAAAATAGTTTAAAAAGGAGGGTTCATTCCTCCAGTGTTTCCAAAATCAGTAAGACTTGTACCATCCAAGAGATAATTAAAAACTGTTAACTAATAGCCTACTTTTAATAAAATCTTTCAATCAGTATTCGTTATCAAAATTTCATGCTCTTTTCTTTCCAGCTCACTCACCACCCTGAGCCACAGTTTGGATGACATCACCGGAGCTAGTTGGAGCCCCCAGGTCCACTCAGAGGCCGTGATGACCATCGAGGAGCTCCGTAACCAACTCAATTGTTGTTTTAGTTGTGGAGTATCGTGGGCCGACAGCCATGTTTCTCTCGATTGCTCTGAATGTGGTGGTTACGCCCTGGAGCGCCCCTGTCCCGCCTGTGACGGTAGCTGCGGTGCCAAGTGGAAAAGAGATCTGTCCATGGTAGGTGGAAAACAATCGCCATGTCGTTGAGCGTGTACCAAATGTTGGCAACTGTAATTTTTATCGAATGATTAAACGTTTTTGACATTGGTAGACGTTCATGATGTGGTAGTTGTCGTCACTTATTAAGAGGACCCTCGTGGAATGTATCTCTTTTCTTGCAGTCTCATGCCAGTGGAAAAGCCCGTTGGACCGGAGAATGCGCCCGCGGCTTCAACGAGCGCCAGCAGAGCCAGAAGAACAACGCCGTCGCCCAGGAATTGAGTTTGCGTCTGGAGAAACTCAGCGCCAACTCATGACGCCATTTTACTCTCTAAATGATTTAGAGTAAGGCTAGGCTAAATTTCTACCTACTACAGGGACTTATATTTATTTATGTAATAGGAATTTTGTATTGTTTTCAGTTTTTTGAAAACCTTTTTCATAAATTCGTTCGTACGTCAGGCAGGTCCGTTCTGTGAGTGTGACCCAAAAGCATCACAGATTCATGTTTTACTTTTATAAAAATGCTGTTTTACATTAAAACCGAAAAATTTACTTTCTCATGTGCTTATTTTTGTAATCTCCATATGAAAGGCTGGCTTTTCCTTGGCGGCTATAACATTTTTGTATTTAGGTAATTTTTCTATGCGAAATTTTTTGTACCTACCCAGTTCATTTAATTAGGCAATTTGTACTATATGTCGAAAAACAACCTGTTGATATTACATGTAAGATGTAAGTTTTTTAGATAAATCTAAATTTCTTATTTTTTATGACTGATTGAAAATAATTGTATTGTGTAACTTAATTAAATAAACTACATATACTATAGTGGTCTTTGTTTTAAACTTTATTTGAGACTTAACCAACGTCAAGCTTAATTAAAATTTATAGTCCATCGAAAGAGCACACAATAAATAACACTTGCTGAAAACGATATCCAAGAGAAAGCCTGGGAAGTGTAAGAAACTCCAACCAGAGATCGTAACTATTTAAGTGACGAAAAGTATTGCAGCAAAATCATTACACATGATTCAGAGAGCGATTTTGAAACTGCGGAAGAGTTTGTTTAACAGCATGCTGAAGACAGAGAATCCGAAGAACAACCAGAAAAACTAAAGGTAGGTAAATGGATGTTAGTCTAATTTTCAAAAGAAGACAATCATTACATGGGGCAAATACTCCACATAGATGAAGGCGATTTGAAAACAACATTCTTATGAAGGAAGGTGTCTTGTTTTGCTTCTATAAGAAAATGAAAGTATTGTTCCAGTAGATGATATGGTCCTACCTGAACCCAATCCTGGAAGGGGACAGCTTATTTGTTGTGCGATATTTGATGGCTATAATATTTTCACTAGTAGTAAATGTTCTAGTTTTCGCATTTATTTTTTATGAATAAAACAAATTGCAAATTTGATTATTTCTCTAAAAAATTAAATAATTTTAAAAAATAGGCGAATACAATCAAAATTGCTTCAGAAAGCTCTCATTATCATAAGTATTCTCATTTGCCCCTGGCCCTCTATCGTACAATAAGGAGTTGTAAATACTTTACAATAGGTTACATATTATTATGGCCAAATACCGGCGCAAGCAAGACCCCCCGATCTATTAGTCCAGGTCAGATAGCAAAGGAGAATGCATTTTTTCGAAAAATTCCTCGGTACATTTTGTGAACGTGACAATTAGGAGAAAAATAGTTAGATGTATATGTTTTGGAAAGCAAATTTTATTTGGAACCTGTTGAAAAAGGGGCATGAAAGTGCCGAAAACAGGGTTTTTTCACGTTTCCGATGCAAAATTATTTTTTTTTGTACAAAAAATACTACGAAATACGCAAAAAGACGAATAAAATGAGTTTTTGACAATTAAAATCGGTCAATAACTTCTTGCACAAAAAATTAAAAACCGCTAAATATGACCATTTAGTTACAGGAACTGTTATTGCAGGAAGTTGTTTCGGATCTTAAACTGTAGCTTTTGTTAGTACCTTACCTACCTACTCTAAAACTTTCATGCAAAAATATTAATAACTTTTCGCGGAAATAGCGAAAATGTAAAAAAAGTGTTTCCGAAAAACGGCGCGGAAATAGTCAAAAATGGTCAACAAGATATCTGTTCCTGATGAAATTCTCTATAAATTTGGATTGCACGCCATGGATGAATATCGGGACCACTGGAGAACATGCTTTCGGTCCTTTCGGAGCAGATGCTAGGTAACGCATGCGCAAAAAATCACGATCATTTAGCGGCGCTGTTACATGGCCTATGTCCATTTAACAGTTTTATATAAAAACTAGTATTTTTGTTTATATTTAGCACGATCTGTGTAACATTTTGATTCAGTTTTAGTAAGTGAAACTGTTTTCAACTAGCAGAATTTTACTTGCATAACTGATAAATCATTTCACACTGTTTTATGTACATATTTTTATATCTTAGGAACTCAGTCATGTTTTTTACCTATTATGTATCTCTGTTCCGTTCTATTACAGCATCTAAGAAAACAGTTGTCTAATAGTACATTATACACTGAGAGAAACGTCTTATTTTTCCTGAGGTGTAATTTGAGGCCCGATGGCAACAAATACATCGAGGGGAAAATGGCGGTCTCTCCCGAGGTGTATATACTATTTTCTCCACGATCGGGAGTAGAAACATTTATTTCATAAATAAAGAATTATAATAAATTGGAGTGAAATTACAATATTTAGAAGCCTTTGGGATATTTCCATTCAACGTATCATGGCAACAGATATTTGTTTATAAATGAAATAAAATAAAAACTCCCCTAGCGAAACTATTGTCTTATTTCGTCCCTAGGGAGTAAATGCTTTACTTCTGTCACAGTTTTGATGCCATAGAAATCGATTTCTACTCCCGGTCGTGGAAAAAAACATTTATTTACATATATCTATATTTCAATTTTTATATTTTGGTTACTATGTAAGTACATATAGTTATTTTCCTTACCTTTCTCATTAATATATATAGTATATCCTATAAGATGTAATATTTTTACTGAGTTCTCACAATACGTTTTACTATTTATTACGGTTGTTCATATTTTTGGTTATGCATTTACAAATTCCTACAGATTCCTTTTATCGATTATATGCCACTATTTTAGTTGCGAGTAAAGGAAATTGTAGAATTTGCGACCTGCAAGTTGTTGCGCTTAACTCAACAATTGACAGATGGCGATACATGTACCATTCCTATATTTTACAGTTTTCTATTTAATTATTGAAACTATCTTTTCAATTTTGTGTAGTGGTATTATTTTGCAGTAAGTTAGTTAATTTTCCTACAATTCAAACTCCATTCCATTAAGAAATGTAAATTGCCAAGGAAACCTTTAGACTCCATTCTTGCAAGAGACAATTGTGGGCCTGGATTGCTGTTGCAGAACCAGTCACCTCAGCAATATACTCAATCCCGGAATCTAGGATCCTGGTATAAATTTGTTATATATATATATATATATATATATATATATATATATATATATTTAAATTTCAATTAGTCTTTACAAGCCGATTTATCTATTATTCATGTAATATATCTTATCATTAATTTTAAACTATCTTTTTATTTTTCTTACCAACAATTTCAGTCTGATCTATAGTAGACTGGTTATTCGAGAAAAAGAGACAATTATACTTATTTTCACTATAGATGGTGCCCAACTTAACATCAATTTGTCTTTGTCTCCTTTTCTCGAAATAAACAGAAATCTGTCATTTATGCTGTACATTTCAAAAGGGTTTCTCCACTCTTATGAATACTCCGGATTCACGGCTCTTTGCTCCGACTTAAACCAGCTAGTCGTCCGCATATGTTGCCTCAATTCTTTCCCAAAAATAAATAATAAGGGAAAGGAGGTAACAGCGCTCCAAGTCCGGCTGCGGGAGAGACTTCCCCACCACGCGTCACTTTCCCTCCGCTCGAGCGCCCGAACGTCCAAAATTCAGAAATAGCCCCGTTTTCAAATGCGTTTTTAAGGTACTAAACGAAACCTTACGAAAATTTAAAGATAATAGGGTTGTAGAGAATTTCATCAGAAACAAATAGCTTTTTGAAGAATCGTTCTATGACCATTTCCACGCCGTTTTTTCGGAAACATCTTTTTTTACATTTTCGCTAAAAGTTATTGATATTTTCGCATGAAATTTTTACAGTAGGTAGGTACCAACAAAAGCTACAATTTAAACTCCGAAACAACTTCCTACGATAATTACAGTCCCTGTAATTAAATGGCAAAAATGGCCATATTTAGCGGTTTTTAATTTTTTGTGCAATACGTTATTGACCGATTTTAATTGACAAAAACTCATTTTTTTCGTGCTATTTCATAGTATTTTTTGTATTAAAAAAAAAATTCTTTCGCATCGAAAACATGAAAAAACCTGTCTTCGGCACTTTCATGCTCTTTTTTCAACAGGTTTTAAATAAAATTTGCTTTCCAAAACATAAATATAAGGCCAACATGAAGTGGATTAATTATTGCAAAAATAAATATGTAGTAAGATACATAGTACAATAGTCCAAAAATTCCCCTATTTCCTATAAATAGAACTAAATTCATTGCTACCCATCAAGGTGCACAATGTGCGTTTCCAAAACTATTGAAAATAATGCCCTAAAACTTGCGATATACTATGTCTTCATTCAGAAAACGGAAACAAAAATCTGCTTGCAATAAGCCCTCAGCAGACAGAGATTAATCCTCAAGTAGTGCAGGGCTGTTGTGTATCACCAGCCGCAGACTAGTTTCGAGCTCAGTGTTGCATAGGTGAATACACAACAACTCTGCATTGTTCCACTAGTATATCGAATTACAGATGACGTTCATAACTTGTCGAATGGCTCCATCTGGTGGCAACTTATTGTAATCTGAGTTGGCAACGTACTCGGACTAAGTTATATTTAACAAAATATAAGGCCAACGCAAACTGGATTGTTAAAAAAATAAATATGTAGTAAAATAGGTACATACTACTATCGTCCAAAAATTCTACTATTTCCTATAAAAGGAACTAAATAGAAAGGACTACAGCCATTCAACAAGTTATGGACGCCTTTCGCCTGTAATTTAATAGACTGGAGGAACAGTTGTTGTATATTATGACCTAAAGTCAGGACAAGCAAACGAGGTCCCAGATCTTACGAGTTCTTGTAAATTATAAAAATCAGCAAAGTACAGTACACAAAATTTAAAGGTAAAAATCTTACAATAAAATGAATATCAAGAATACAGCAAAGTCGTTTAATTAATTTAAAACAATTTTACAATGAAAATTATATATATATATATATATATATATATATATATAGCGGGCAAATACCCCGACCTGCATTGAATTATACCTTACAAATCATGAATGGTAGCCAATGTAATTTGTCAATTCCCCGACCAGACATAGACCGGTTTCGAACTTATTAGTTCTCATCAGTATGCCATAGGTCGTGGAACAGACAAATGACAGTGGCCAACCTGCTAGTTTTATACAAACTGATGTAAATGGTGTACCGGTGAGAGGTAAGTGAATCCTCTCCTCTGGTCAAATGCTACTATACACCAGACATCATAGATGTTTCCATGGTGTATAGCGACTTGCTATTTTGCAAGTACCGAGAGCGGCGACCTTCAGCCCTTGGTGGACTTAACCTATACTGATATTACATATGATTTGCAGGAAACAACTACTCAGCGGGCAAATACCCCGACCTGCATTGAATTATACCTTACAAATCATGAATGGTAGCCAATGTCATTTGTCAATTCCCCGACCAGACATAGACCGGTTTCGAACTTATTAGTTCTCAACTCAGAATGCCTTTTAACTAAATTAATCCCTAGTAAAGTTTTCAGCCCAATTTCTTGATTTAAAAAGAAAGTATTATATTTAAATAGTATAAATTTGAGTGATATTTACTCAGATAACGATTTTTAACTCACAAAAACAAGATGATATGACTTTAAACGTCTTAAACTGGCAGTTCAACAATATGGTTGTCAAGAGTACCAACTTGTGAAATGTTAAAAACTAAATCGATTTTTATGGACTTTCAATCATTAACTAACTATCATTTTGGGGCGAGCGTAGGTGCGTCTTTACTATGTACATACTTCGGTATGCGATGTAAAGCAACGACAGGCGCGGTTAGTACTTGGATTGGTGACCATTCCAACGGAAACCGCGTTCTCGCCTCACACATCTTCCAGCGGCTTGTATATCAGTGTATGCGCGGAAGCTATACAACCTTAGGCGAGGGTTGTATAGGAGATATACCATCCTTCGGAGGGGATGTAAAGCCGTCGGTCCCTTGTCTATTAAATGTTAGGCAAGTAAAAGATCCCTACTCTTCTTAAGGGAAGAGGTTCGGCAAAATTCCTGGTTGGGGGTAGCTCGTCTACAGGCGTCGGTGTTAGGCCTCAGTAGCGGAAATAGGCCGACGTTAAATAAATGTATTAAAAAAAAAAAAAAAAAAACTATCATTTTGTAGACAATTTTTATACACTAATTATAGTAATAGGTTATATTTTAGATTTTCCTGGCATACACAATTATTTTTTAACTTGTTAAAATTTTACCTAGTGAGAGCCATCTGTTGGCTGGAAGCCTAATTTAGGTGGCGTGCCAGCTATCGGTAAAAGCGCAATTTATTACTATAGATTGGTGAATTGATCTACTTATCGCAACCAGCGAAAGATGGCATGTTACAACCTATACCGTACTGATAAGAGCTAAGGAGTTCGAAACTAGTCTGCAGCTGATGATACAAAACAGCTCTGCACTGTAGTCCTTTCTGTAGGATTAATCTGTCTGCTGGGGGCATATTGCAATCAGATTTTTGTTTGCGTTTTGCGACTAAAGACATAGTATGTCGTAAGTTTTAGGCATTATTTCCAATCGTTTTGGAAACGCACATTGTGCACCTTGTGTGTGTGTGGCAATGACTAGTTCCTTTTATAGAAAATAACGGAATTTTTGGCCTATCGTAGTATGTATTTTCCTACATATTTATTTTTATAATTTTTCCAATTTACGTTTTAAATATATCGTGTTTTGGATTCTAGAATCCATAGCAAACATTTCGAAGTATATTGGTGAAAACTAGAATCTTCCAGAGGCTTCTTGCTATTGATTCTATACAAGGTCAAACTTGATGAACTTTTAAAGTATCGAGTCCCACTTACCCCACTACACCTTATGATAGTTTGCTTATCAAAAAAATGAAATTTTAATCAAAATGCATGACCTTTTCGAGGAAATAGTCGCCATAGCAAATCCGTGCATTAAAAACTTCACCAACTGAGCAAGTATCTTAATTATTCAAAATTTATGAATGTATATCTGAAATAATATTTTTAGTCGCAAACTCCTCATTTTACTATAAGGAATAATTATAATAATAATAATAATATAAGGAACGTAACCAGACTGCAACCAACAGCTACTCTCCGGTCTATGTGCCCCGCCGAGCGCTGAATTACAAGTTACAAGCCTGGCGCGTTAAGTGTAATAATTGCATATTATCATCAACACGCTAATGCTTCGATTGCAACAAACACCAGCCGAAAGGCTGATCCTACTTAAAGGAGCTCTCGTGCCAGTCATCATACACCACTTGCAGACTGCAGTTTCGAGCTGTTGGCTCTCGTCAGTGCAAGGTAGGCATGTAACGACTGACACGAGGATCACTTGACATAGCCCATGAACAGAATGATACATATATATGCTAAAATACAAAACAACTAAGAATGTAAATATTCATCTATAGTATAAAAACAGCATTCTGACTTAAATATATATATACAACATATTTTTAAAATCATTAAAATTTTTAAAAGTTCCAAATAAGCTTTTAAATTTGTTAAAACATATAATTTTGACCCACACCTAATCTTGAAAATGGCTGGTATAGATTGCCATTGTGATGTGTGTTGATTGTGCACTGAATTATTTTTTAAAAGGAGATGTTCTTCCTTTTTTACATTTAAGATTATCAGATAGATATAAAGACAAGGTACTGTTAAAATTGACAAATCCTTAAATAATTGTTTACATGATGTTAATGGATATTTCCCATCATACATCTTATAATATTTTTTTGTTTCATAAGAATTTTATTTATGTGAGCTGAGTTACCCCAAAACATTAAACCATAGCTTATTCTAGACTGAACTAGACCAAAGAAGGCTAATTTCAAAATATCAAACGTTACGGTGTTGTGCAACTGCCTAAAAATAAAACATCTGGTAGAGATGGTACAGATGGTACTTAAGCTGCTCGAGTAAAAAAGGTTTTGCACTATTACATCGAGGACCGGCCGGCCCAGTGGCAAAAAGAGTGCGGCATCCGCATCATCTCACACCGTATGCAACGTGTTAATACGACTGTTCATCGAACATTATTAGAAAATGCGATGCATTATATTAACTGAGAATATGAAACGTATTGTTGAGCTGAATCCTTTTTTAAAGGTTTTTCTATAATTTTGTCTACATTTGACATACATATATACATACATACATAAATTTTGAATAATTAATATACTTGCTCATGGTGAAGTTTTCAATGCATGGACTTTGGGGCTTGTTTTCTCGAAAATACCTTAATTCTAAAAATTTGGAGAGTGCCCTTAGAAGCGCTATAGTTTTTAGTGTGTTTACAAAATATTCATAATCGTAGCTCAAACCGTTGATATAAATTTGCTATAATCAAACCTCTATATAAAAAGGGTGAAAAAAATGTAATGCAAAACTACCGACCTATATCTTTGACATCTAATATCGCAAAAATATTTGAAAAATCCTTTAAAAAAAGGTTAGTGCAATACCTCAATAAATCTAAGTTACTCTCAAAAAACCAATACGGATTTAGAGAAAAAACTTCAAGTGATGCTATAACTTCCCTGACTAAAAAAATTTATGAATGTTTAGATAATAATACACCATCACTTTGTGTAGTTATAGATCTGGAAAAGGCCTTTGATACAATTAGTCATAAAAAATACTTAAAAAACTTTGGTATTAGAGGTCTTTGCCACAATTTATTGAAAAGTTATTTAGATAAAAGAACACAAGTTGTAAAAATAGGTAATCACACAAGCGAGACAAGAAACGCGCTCTATGGTCTCCCACAAGGCACGGTTCTAGCACCAATTTTATTTATTATGTACCTAAATGATATATTCAGTTTAAATATTAAGGGAGATGTAGTATCATTTGCAGATGACACAGCCACTTTCTTCAAAGGAAAATCATGGGAGGATGTGAAAAGAATATCTGAAATGGAATTAAAAGTGATTAAAGACTGGTTTGATGAAAATACTTTGACTCTAAATATCACAAAAACAAAATATTTGCCATTCTGTTCCTATAAAAATAATTTACCACTATTCACTGAAATAAATATTGTGAACACGAATCTGGTCATAAACACGTGAAAAAATTAATTACCTTGGAATAACATTAGATTCTCACTTAAAGTGATACAGATACTATACAGATTTAAAAAACTAAAAGAAACACTGAACGAAAAACATATTAAAATCATATACTATGGAATGATAGAATCGATTCTGAAATATGGTATAAAATCCTGGGGAGGAGCAAATAAAAGTAATATTAAGCCATTAATAATAATACAAAAAATGTATCAAAAAATTTTATACGGAAAACCCAACCTTTATCCTTCGGAACTACTTTACAAAGAGTCGGAAATGCTAAATATACGCGAGTTATATTCGCATTGTATATTAATCCAACAATACAAAGCTCACTCGGAATCAGCACTCATGGATCATATTTACAACACAAGAGGGAAAGATAGAAAACAAGTAAAGGTTACAGTTGCGCAAAAAACTATAGGAACTAAATGTTTTACCTACTTAGGTCCCAGACTTTACAACAAGCTCACGGAAAGTATTAAGCAAATCAAATCAATAATAAAATATAAGAGCGAAGTGAAAAAATGGCTGATGAACTTAAAATACACTCTAATAGATATATTTATAGATACTGGAAATTTTCTAAACTTTTAGGTTATAAATAATTTTTTATATCTCATAAGACTTTATTTTTTATGAATTTAGCACATAATTTAAATATTCAAGATTCACCCTGTAACAGTACGATTCTGAAATAAATATAATACGTGCTACCTAAACTACTTAAACAAATAAAAATTATATAACACGGGTCTATTATCCTTTGCATTCAGGTACCTAGGAAGCTTCACAAAGGAAAATGGATCTCCTTAGCAACCTACAGTAGCACGTACACATTTATTTACATATTAGTGAAACTACCCATTGCTCACAGACTCGACTGAGTCTATGCAATTACCCATTTATTTATTTATATTATTACACTTATTAAAATTAAAACTAATTATTGCAATTCTCCGTTAAACCTTATAAATAAATAAATATTCTATTCTATTATAATAGCACGATGTATGTTTTAAGAAACACATTTTTCAAATTACTTCTCAGACATGAAGACAAAGATGTTGCAAAATTCAGTCCTACTAAAAAAAAGTTGTAGAAATCCATTCCGGATAGCCAAAATTAAGCCCAACAAAATGGTGAAGGTCCCATTTGGTTATACTTTAAAAAAAACTACCAGAAATAAGCGAGATAGAGGAGCGATTTTACTCCACTGTTAACTTAAACATAGGTACTTAACGTCCATAATACTAATTATTATTTAGATTTTTCCACTATGTTAAATTAATAATGCATTCTGTTACAAAATAAACATTTATACTGTTCCGTTGCGTGGAACAAATGTATGGGCATACATTGCTCATCTCGTTCGACCTGTTTATAAAATATCGTCATTATCAAAATAAAAGTAAAATGTAGCTCTAGCCACAAGCCGTGGTGGATCAAACATACTTCGATCTTCAGGATTTGACAGAGTTGAGAAGTGTATCTAAATCAAATGCAAATGTATGTAAAACAATTTATTATTATAAATAAAACTTCAGTATATCAACAGTATATATACAAAATATGTACAAATAAATGTAAAATATAAGGAGAGAGGTGTTACTTTAATCTTAAGGTATACAATAAAATTTATTCCTTCTTATATGGTAGGTAATTAAGTGAAAAAAAATCTTAATAACAATTTAATAACACAATATAACGTTTGACGATCAATATAAACCACAAAGGAACATTACGTAAGCTATGTAAGTCATAATACTTGTTAATGATTTAGAGTACAGTATGTATAAAGTCTATATCACTAGTATAAAGTCTGTTTTATTTTTCACTTGTACAATAATCCTTTAGTAGACTCTCCAAAAATGGTTTTTCAGATGATTTTTTTTCAATGCAGCGTAGTGGGTAGTTGTTTATACCTATATAGTTACAAACATATTTCCATAAGTATTTTTTTCATTTTCTTTTTTCATATTATTTTTCTCAACACTTTTTTTTTCAGTCTGATACAAGATACAATTTACAATAATCCATTATAAAAAGTATGCAAGGCTTAATTTCAGATGCATAATTTTTACATTATAATTATTTTACAATTTTGGATGTAGGTAGGATGGTTACACAACTAAGGATATGGTGGTATGTAAAATATATCAAATTGATAACGTTATAAAAATTCAAGTATACTGTATTGCTTGTATAAGATTCCTTGATAATTTTCAGAAAAAATATCGGATGTGCATTTGCAATGCCAAAAAATTCCATTAATAACCCAGCTAATGAATTTCCGTATAAAATTACAAACACCAAACTCATTCACCAAAGAATATCTGTCTAAATACTCACAATTACTCTCCAAAACTAGACATGAAGATGACGGGAGCAGGAAATATCCAGATCACAGAATTTGGAAGTAGAACACCAGTTTTAGTGATCTTCCAATTCTGACATGGTTGGTAAAATACACATGGAGTAGTGTTCAAGTATTTTGGTGCTTATGAATGTGGTTCTCACATCTTAAAGATATTGATATGTGTAAAGTAGTGCTAATACAAAAGTATCTCCATGGATCGGATCTGAGCCACTGAACTCTATTACAGTAAATGGAACGTCATTATAGACATATGCGCGTAAACAAAATGTGATAATCATGCGATTTAAAATGCATAGACAAGCGCTGACGCAGTAGGAAATCTAAGGTTAAAAGTATGTCGGAGCTTGACTCAAACAGCTGTGTACGGAAGTTATGCGCTGACGCAAGTTTGTGTTTTATTTGTTTCTAAAGCGTAGGTCTTAAATTGAATGCGAATTACAGAGTTGGTCTTCGTGATTTTATCCTTTCGTTTGCGAAAAGTTGTGAGATATATTGGTTATTTTGTATATAATTTTGTGACTTATAAACAGTGTGTATCTTAATTAAGACAATAGGTGCGCACTTGTGAGGTACTGTTTTGTAAGAACCGGGGCGAAATCCCGGGTCTGTTATATTTTAAGTAAGTATACCTACGCAACTTTTGTCTGTTGTATTAAAATAAGCTACCATCAAAATATTGGCAAGACAGTCCGATTTTGGATTTTTTGTCTTTTAAAATGAGTACTTTTGCCTACTTAAACACGAATTTTTATTAAAAATAGACTGTATATACTTCCCGAGATATCAGGATGCAAAATATTCCAACCTCACATTTTTTTATTGCTGCGATTTTTAAGTTTATTATTTGTCAATTGTTACCTAAATAGTATTAATATAAATACGTATCCAACATATTCGGGATAATAATACTGATTCCAAGATCTTTTTGAAAACACATAACGTTATCATACTTTTTATAAATTAATATTACAATTTTATGAAACAAGCAAGTTCACACTGTGAAATGTGAGTCCAGTCAGCCAACGTGGTAAAGTTGACAATAGGAACACTCAAGTATATTACTAGTAAGTTTAATAGAGTGCGGCAGCAAGGCATCTCAATTATTTGTGTATTATGCGAAATAAATAATGAACACATTACCCTCCTTTGCTTAGCGCAGCCGGTTAAAAATAATGCAAATATGTGCCAAATGCTTATGGAAATACAAACAGAATGACAATGCTTGACATATAACAAAGCGTTTTGTGAATAAAAAGAGAATTTCCTGCAAATTTTATAACTGTGTTAATTTATATTTTTAATTATGTAATAATTTATTTAAAAATTTTGTTTTAATTTATATATTTTACTAGCGAGACATTTTGTAATATTCAAAAACCAAGTTCTGCTATTTTTAAGCAGAAGTTTTATTCATTAAAATTTTTAAATATTTTTTGCACACCATGGCAAGATACCACTGAAATCTATTATAGCAAAACAGTTAAGGACGAGCGCAGCTCTTTCTTTATGGCACTGTACTGCGATACTAAATACCTATAAAGCAAGAGGAGCCGCAATTAGTGCTTGAATGGGTGACTTTCAGAGAAACTCACCTTCTAGCGGCTTGTATTTCAGTGTATTAACAAATGCTATTTAATTCTAGATGGGGATTGTGTAGTGGATATACCATCTTTGGGAGGGTATGTAAAACAGTTAATCCCCTGTCTATTAAATACTAGGCAAGTAAAAAAAATCCCTACTCTTTGATAGAGGTTTGGCAAAATTTCCAGTTTGAGGGTAGCTTGTCTCCTGGTATTGGTTCTTGCCCTTGGTAGCGGAAATAGACCGATGTTAAAAAAATCAAGGAAAATAAAGCAATAGAGTTCAGAGCAAAATACTTAATAAAAAGTAAGAAAATTGTTGCTTCCCTTGGTTCATGTTTACATTGTATTTGTCAAAAGTACAGTACAAGATTTTATCAGATTTTCCACGTTTCAGACGAAGTATATTACGAATTTTAGTTATTCAGTTACTTTGCCAGAAAAATTATTTAATGTAGCAAGTAAACATTTGGTATATGTACACTACTACCGGGGATGAAACCACATACTTTTAGTCAAAATATAAATGGACATTATACTTTAATTTTCTCTTGCAAATGGAGAAGGAAGTTTTACGTAAACACCTTTACATATTCTTTTACAATTCATTGTCTCATGAGTATGTCATATTTTTATAAACAAACGAGTAAAACAATCTATCACTTATATATCAAGGCATTTGATCTTAAACAAAAAAGCTAAGTTATCTTGAAATTCAAATAATAATACCACACCAAGTATTTGAAAATAGTTAATTATTACCTTTTCTTCATTTCATTTGTCAATTCAAACATGTGAATATAAAATGCATGATTTTAGTTTTCAATAAAAATTCACTAGTACCTGCTAATATATTTACTGATTGATCGTAGAAAAAAACTATAGGTTTTTTTCAGGCCTCAATTTTAGCTTTTATTATTTTTAAAATCATATGTCGACCCCAGAGATAGAAAACATATGACTGTTTTTTGTGAACTATATATTGAACTTATGATCATACATATTCGACATTTGCTACAAGAAATTGAAAATAAAATCATTGTTTTGGGAATAACGATAACTTTGATTTTTTTATAACTATCAAGGCAAATAAATTATTATTATTTATTTATGCGATTTCTAAAAAAAGTTAAAAATATGAAACACGCAATAAGAATAAGGCCGGTCCTGACGTATTTCATAGTGCGATTGCGCGCTACTATGTGGCCGCCATACTTGTGTGATATTCAATTGTACGTAGAAACTTTTGTGGGCATTGGCATTCCATTTACTGTAATAGAGTTCAGTGATCTGAGCCCAGTATAATACTGTCTCCCTAAACAGGCCTATGGGTAATTCAAGTTGAGGGAGGTTCTCCGAATACTTTTCAAAACACACCACATACAGGGTTGGGTAAATCTGTGGAAACACCTGTGTTGTATATTTGAATAATTGAAAAGGCTTTTAAGTTATGCAGGAGCAGCCAACTTCAGACCGTGGTTGGCCGGTCTATGTTTCGAGGTTACAGAACGAGGTTACAAAAATAAAGCATATACAGTTTCGTTTATTTGGTGTTAATTTATTATAGAAAATAAGACACTAAATATAACATGGCGTCAGGTGTTGGAAGCAGTTTATAGCTGTTTAGTAAATATTTGTTGAAGAGGTTTATCATTCATATTAAACAGTTCATTATTCATATTGAACAAAAATGGAGGGTTCTGACAAAGCTTTAATGGAATTTTTAAAAATTCAAATGGAATCTTTAAGCTTGCTAAATGAACAAATTAAGAAAAAGGAAGGTATTTCTCAAAATAATATACCATGGCCTCCACCTCTGGAAGTGGAGAGAGAGAGGAGATATTTCTCAAAATTTTGAACATTTTATTAAAAACTGGGATGATTATTGTGTTGCTGTTGGCATGGACAAATGGCCTGCGGATCTAGAAGAGAAGAAAGTGAGAACACTCTTTACTGCTAAAGTCGAGGCAAGAATTCAAGCGATGCACGTCACGAGTGATCTCATTAAAGAAATTTTAATACTAACATAATTTTTAATCATTAATTACGTTAAAAATAATTCTTGACACACAATTATTAAGCTTTTTTCAGAAATAGGTACGGTTTAATGGGGCTTCATGATTCTTAGCAGTATTGTATTATTTATAGAATTGAATGTAATATACGATAGAGCTATGTTTAACAGCTGTAATCAAGAAGCGCAAGAGAGTTTTAATGAGTATCTCATCCGATTGCAGAAATTAATAGAAAAGTGTGAATTTAAAGAATTTGAGGATGAGCTGCTAAGAGATAGAGTAGTACTTGGCATCACAAATAGAGAATTAAAGAAAAGACTAATGTCTAAACCAGACCTCACCTTAGAAACTGCCATCGACATGTGCAGAGTAGAAGAATTAACCAATAAGAGACTAGAGGATATACAGTTTGAGGATTCGATGGTAGTTAACAAAATATCAGAACAGAGAAAAAATGCTTGTTTTGTGGAAATAAACATGAATTTAAAAAAGGCTCATATCCAACCTATGGAAAGAAATGTCACAATTGTGGGGGGTTAAATCATTTTTCTAAAGTTTGTAATAAGAAAGAAAATATTCGAGAAAATGGTAAGAATACTAAAAGATCAAACAAAAAAATTAAAGAACTAAATGATAGGATATCGGATGAGGAAATTGACTCTAATTTTAGTGATGAACAGACATATAAAATACACAAAATTATAGACAACTCATCTCAAGGCGGAGGTGTTTTTGCTGAATTGCACTTTTACCTTCAGGATACCTGGACAGAACTAAAGTGTCAACTGGATACAGGTGCAAGCGTGTCTATTATCGGTTATAATAATTTAACTAAACTAATGAATACTAACGAACTAAAATTAAAACACTCTACACATCAGCTACAAAGTTTCGGTGGGTCCGTAATATCAGTTAAAGGAGAAATCAGACTAACTTGCAAGCGTTTAGGCAAACATATGCAGTAGAATTTGTAATAGTAGATATTGATCATTGCCCTTTATTGTCTGCCAATGCAAGTTCAACTTTAGGCTTTATTAAATATTGCAATTCGATTCGCAGTGAAGTGAAGTTATCTAAAGAGAATCTGATAGTAGAAGCCGAGAGCATTATAAAAAAATATTCCAGCGTATTTGAGGGTTATGGTACATTACCTGGAGAAATCCACCTAGAGTTAAATGAAACCGTTAAACCAGTAATTCAACCAGCAAAAAGAGTTCCAATGGCAATAAAAAAGAAACTAAGAATTGAATTAGATAAATTAGTACAAGATGGCATTATTGCAAAAGAAGAAAGTCACACCGATTGGGTGAGTAATATTTTGATTGTGAATAGAAATGATTCATTTAGGATTTGCTTAGATCCAATTCCTCTAAATGCTGCATTAAAAAGACCAAACTATCAGTTTACTACTCTAGATGAAATCCTACCAGAATTTGACAAAGCGAAAGTTTTTACAACCATGGATGCAAAGAAAGGTTTTTGGCAGATTAAGCTCTCAGAAGCAAGCAGCAAACTAACAACTTTCTGGACTCCATATGGACGTTATAGATGGCTACGACTACCATTTGGAGTAGCTCCGGCTCCAGAAATATTTCAAATGAAAATGTATGAGATGTTACACGATTTGGAGGGAGTTGAAATTCTGGCAGATGATATTATTGTGTACGGATGTGGAAATAATGAGTTGGAAGCTAGTAAAGATCACGATAATAAACTGGAGAAGCTACTTCACCGATTAACACAAAATAATTGCAAACTTAACCTTGATAAATCGAAGTTATGTAAAAGGTCGGTTAAGTTTTATGGGCATATTCTAACAGATCAGGGAATCAAAAGTATTATTAGCAATCAAAGAGTTCTCCATTCCTGCCAACAAAAAATCACTTCAAAGGTTCATTGGCATGGTTACATATCTAAGTAGGTACGTTCCAAATCTTAGCTCGGAGTTAACATCATTACGAAAATTAACCTTAGAATCAACACCATGAAAGTGGTCGACCAATGAGGATTTAGAATTTAATAGAATAAAAGATATTGTATCCGATTTGAGAATGCTTAAATATTATGATATACAGAAGCCATTAATTATAGAATGTGATTCCAGTAGTTATGGTCTAGGTGTCGCAGTTTATCAAGACAGTGGAATCATCGGTTATGCATCTAGAACTTTAACTAAATCTGAACAGTCGTATGCTCAGATGCCTCTTTTAAATATAGTCAAAAAGTCTTTATTGAAAACTCCAAAAAGACTACAAAAAATGCTTACGATTTTACAAAGATACAATCTGGAACTACAATTTGTAGCAGGGAAAAACAATGTAGTTGCCGATACATTATCAAGAAGCCCTTTAGAAAACAATGGCAATATCAGCTACGAACAATTCCGAAATACAAGTATCTTCGAAATCACTAATGAGCAAGAATTATTTGAAACCTTTCAAGTATGAAATCAATTGAAAATGTACAGATGACAAGAGGAGCATGTAAAAAATATTCAGGAAGAAACCGCAAGAGATTCTACCCTTCAGAAGCTTATATTACTAATTATCAATGGATGGCCAAGAAGTATTAATCAGGTACCAGACGACTGCAAAATATACCACCAATATAAGCATGAACTCTCCGTACAAGATGGCATCATTTTTAGAAATGACAGGATATTAATGCCATACTGTTTAAGGAAAATTTTAATCCAAAAAGTACATGTCAGCCATAATGGCATAGAAGCCACATTAAAATTAGCCAAACACAATATATTTTGGCCTGGAATGACAAATTAAATCAAGAATAAAATCAAGGAATGTGACATTTGTGCAAGATATTATGATAATCAACAAAAACCACCCATGTAGTCTGATGAGTTGCCACAATATCCATTTCAAAATGTTTCTATGGATGTGTTCTTTACAATAACAAGCCTACTAAATTTCTCGTTACTGTTGACCACTATTCAGATTTCTTTGAATTAGATGTGATCAAAGATATGACCTTCATCCATTATTAAATGCTGCAAACTTAATTTTAGTAGAAATGGGATTCCAATGCGAGTGTATACTGATAACGGTACTAATTTTATCAATAGAGAATTTAGAAAATTCTGTGAAAATGGGACTTTGTACATGTAACTTCTTCGCCTCACCATCAACAAGGAAAGGCAGAGGCGGCTGTCAAAATTGCTAAAAGAATAATTAAAAAAAGTGAGGAGAGCGGAGAGGACCTTTGGTATCCCTGTTGCACTGGCTTAACATCCCCAATAAACTCAATTACAGCCCAACACAAAGGAATGTAGAAAATCCCTGAAGCAACTGGCTAATAACAACAAGGTTACCTTGATGTGGGTGCCAGGGCATTAGGGAATACAAGGAAACAAACTTGCTGACAGCCTTGCAAAAAAAGGAGCTGAAGCACCGTTCATTGGACCCGAACCGTTCTGTGGCCTAGCCAAGGGACATATAGCGGAGGAGATCCAAGAATGGGAAAAGGATCAGAAAAAGTCCTACTGGAGGAATACTCCAGGCCAAAGACAAGCGAAAAAGTTTATAACTTATTTGACAAAGAATGCCACAAGGCTTCTCGTACTGGAAAAGTCCGAATTAAGGCTAATCACAGGTCTTCTACCGGCCACTGCCCCTTGAGATACCATCTCAAGAATATGGGCAAGGCGGTAGATAATAAATGCAGATATTGCGATACTGCAATTGAAACTGCGGAACACATACTTTGTGAATGTAAGGTGTTAGTCTGCACTAGGCTAAAATTCCTAGAGCATTCGGAATTAACGCCGGAAGACATAGGGAAATTAGCCCCCAGGAAAATCACAAGCTTTGCAAAAAGTCTGGGAATCCTGGGATAACAATCTACAACACAAAAGTTGTTTTCCAGAAGTACGAGGTCAATTCCATCATCAATTGAGAAACTGAAGCCCAAAGTTGTTACAAACGCATTTGAGGACATACATCTTCAACGACGTCGTAATAAATATTACTATGATAGAAAAGCAAAACCACTCCCGGAATTGAAAATTGGCCAGCCCGTCATGGTACAAGTATACCCGGAAAAGTCATCACTGTGGTCCAAAAGTACAGTGAAAGATGAATTAAGTGATACATCATATGGTAAACATTCAAGGTTCCCCATTACGAAGAAATATCAACCTGAAACCACACTCATCCTGTAATGAGAACAACAGGATACTTGAAACTAACCGGGAAGATTTCAATGCACCATTCAAAAGCTCTTCGGAGAATCGAGTGAGACGAGAGACTTGCAACGCAAATTACTGGAAAAATTTAAGGACTTTGATTTAAGTATTTAACATGTTTATTTTCATCACATATATTTTTATTAGGTTATCTCAGTTTAAACTTTGTAAGAACCATATTTTATTTTATAATAAGGATAGGATGTTGTATATTTGAATAATTCAAAAGGCTTTTAAGTTATGCACGAGCAGCCAACTTCAGACCGTGGTTGGCCGGTCTATGTTTCGAAGTTCCAGAACGAGGTTACAAAAATAAAGCATATACAGCTTCGTTTATTTGGTGTTAATTTATTATAGAAAATAAGACACTAAATATAACAACCTGATTTCTCGCTAAACTATAATTTCGAACAAAAAAATACCCTTAACAAAAGTTTTTGTAGTATTTTATTCTATTCAGTGACATACTTTGATTTCCCACAGCTACCCTATTTTTCGAGATATGACGTCATAGGTAGTTTTTATTAAATGGAGTAAAACGTGCTGAACAAAAGCAGAGGAAGACATTTATTGAAAGCCTTCTTGAAGCAGGTTAGTGCCTAAAATGGTTCTACTTAAACTTTTATTCACGTTCATTTAAAATATAGAGAAATTTGACTAGCCGCTGCAAGCGAATATCGAAGATGAGCATTTTGATGTAAGCATTCCTGATGTTCCATCAAAGATCGAAGATGTTTGTAGTCTAAAGCAAAGGTTAAAAACTGCACAGGAAGAAAATGAAGTACTGAAAACCAAAATGCAACAGCAAGAGGAGAATTATGAACTTTTCAAAAATAAGTTTATTGAGCTAGAGAATAAACTCAAAGAATCTGATTCGTCATTTCAAGAGAAGGTGTAGGAAAAGTTCAAAGATTTTTTAACATCCAACCAAGTAGATATTCTGTTGAAAAAGTAGATCACGGTGGACTGAGGAAGAGCTTTCCAGGGCATTCACTTTACGTTATCTGGATAGACGCTGCGATATTTATCTGAGGGAAACATTGAAATATCCACTTCCTAGAATTTCAACTCTTCAAGAATGGGCAGCCAATATAAATCTGAGGTCAGGACTTTTAAATGATATTTTGAGGGTGATGATTACTGCTGGTAGAATGAAGAATGATTACCAAAAACAACTGTCGTATCATTTGATGAAGTAAAACTTTCTGCCATATATGAATACGATCAAAAGCAAGATGAAATTGTTGGTCTCTCTCGCTCTTGTATGCAAATAGTCATGGCAAGAGGACTGTTTGACAAATGGAAGCAGCCAGTGTACATTGGATTTGATGAAAGAGTTACGACAGATTTATTAGGCTCTGCCATTGTGGAGTTATACAAAATAAATTATGTGGCGGCATGTGTTTTTGACTGTGGTAGGGGAAATCAAGGATTATGGGAGCTGGGAATCGACATCAACAAAACGTTCCATGGACATCCTGTCACACAAGAACCAATTTATTTTTTCACAGATGCGCCCCAACTGCCTCTGTACCGACTAAGAAGCCATATGGGCTTTGTATCGAGCAACAAAACTCCACTCTGGAAGATTTCAACAATTAGGGGATTACTTTGTAATGGCAAAAAGTCTAGGTAAACTTTTCAAAAGGGTATACTTATTCTACAATATCCATGCAAAAATTTTTTTGCCTATTTAAGTCAGAAGTTAAATATAAAATATATATTAACCCATCGCCTGAATCAAGACTGCTTTGAAACTTTTTTTCTCAGGTACATAATTCCTAATATTTCTAATTTCATTCATTAACAGTAGTTTATTTCACATTTGTAGTTGAGGACTCGAGGTGGCCTGCATGATCATCCATTTTCACTCAACGCATTGTATAGATTTGCATGATTATCTTGGGTAAAAATCCGGGGATAGTACAAACTCATACTAATGTGGAATGGAATCCTGAAGGTGAAGTAGAAGAATACTTATTGGAGAATGCCCTCAAACAAGCAAGCATTAAAAACATTGTAGTGGGCCCTCCAACTATTAGGGAACTCCAAGGGAAGTCCAATTATGCCTGATGATGAAAACAGCATGAGCTCGAGCAGCACATCGTCAAGCATGTCCCTAAGAAAATTGGCGGAGAAAGATGGACTTACATATATTGTAGGGTATCTGGCCAAACAAAACCTGCAAAGTCATCCATACCTGGACCAATACACCTACAAAGGAGAAACAATAAATATGCATACATATAAGTATGCCTTCATGGATACAGAGTCTGTCATTTGGTGGTATTCAGCCATCAAAAAAAGGTGGAGAAAATGAAAAAATATTTCATTAAGTTTCATAATGAGTCTTTCAAAGTTGGGCCTAATATTGTAGGTTAAGATTTTTTTTAAGAATTAAATTATTGAACATTAAAAAGGGGGAGTCCTTACAGTCGCTAAAAAGGAAAGCTCTTGAACCTCCTCCAGAATGCCAAAGAAAAATTGCAAAAAAAATGAAGAGAATAGTGAATTAGCCTTTAACAACCTTTCTATAAATTTCTCAGAAACCTCACTTCATTCTGTGAATGAATTTTTATAGTTGTCAATTATTGTAACGTAACAACTATATTGATACTTATATGTATGTTTTTGTATGTTGTATTTTAGCTATATAATTTAATGGCTCCCTATGCTTTCTTTATATTTACTTTTTTGTGCTGCAATGGCGATGTTTGTATTTCAGCAGTACAAATTCATTGTTACAAGTGTGATGACACAAATGTAAATAAACTTATTGTTATTATGTATTTTTAATAAAATTAATAATAAAAAAAGTGTTTTTAATATACAAAAGTACTAGAATTTTAATTTCATTACTGCAACATTCAAATTATATTGCAAACAAAATATGTATGGTTTTCATGACCTATGAAATATTTAATTGTAGATAAGTATACATTATTATATGTACAATCTATACTATTATGGTAAAACTCACTTCATTTAATGACGATTCGCTAATATACAATAATTTCGATACCTCCCGTTGTTACAATTAAACTTAAATCGGAAATAATGACGTCAATGCACCATCATGTGCATAGAAACAATTTGAATTGGGCGGTGAAAGTTAGTAGGCAACCTCCCTCATGTTTACTAATTCTGGACTCTGGTGGCCGTCAAGGTTACCAATGCAATTAGCTTCATTTTAACAATGAATTTTTGAAAAATTTGTATCAAGAAACAAAAATCACGAAGTCATTGAACCACCCAAATATAATAAAATTAAATTAATTAAAGCAATTCAAATCTTAACAAGTACTTTAATAATGGAAATGGAGTTGTTTTATTCAGCCAACCCCACAAGCACAGATATTTAATTGAAAAAGAAGTAAGACCAATGCTTTGGCAAATTATATCTGCAGTAGACTGCTACTTTTTTAACAGAGCCCAAATTGCCTGCGCCAAGTTTCAAGATGCAATTAAAGACGGTTATAGTTTGATTTGACAACTGTGACGACAATTTCTCTATCAAATGTCAAACATGTAAAAATTCCATCTTCCTGTGGGATCTCTACAAAATTTTGACAAACAACCGGTTTCCAAACACTTTAAGATATATTTTACATAGCACCATCTAAGGATAAAGGACATAATATATTCTAAGGGATAGGGATGTAGTCTTTTACAATTTCTAATCTATGTATGCATTTTTTAAATGGCAATACGTTAAAAATTGCATACAATACATTAACCATATGAATAATTCGGCCTTAATAGATTACAAATACTGTTCAGTGTTCTTTAAAGTACAATATGACAATCAAAAGAAATATATATTAACCGCAACAGTACAAATGTATAAAATAAAAAGGAAACAATAAAAAAGTGACTAGAACGTAGTTTGGTGATAAAAATTAAAACAATTTTGATGTAAACAATAAATAATACATAGTAACTACATAATATTATAAGTCGATTAATGCATACCCTGCAACTAACAACACATTAAATATATAAATAAATAAGATACTATATACATGCAAGTTAGTAGTCGAAGGTTTAACTGAATTGTAAAATATCACACATACTTCACAGCCATACAAAATTCAGCCTTGTAACCTTATTTTCAACACGTATTAGAATTTGAACATTCTAAAAGAATCAGAGTGTTTATTAAAATATTTTAAGTGATTCCAGTGCTACAATCAGCAAGGCGGCGACGTAGCATTTAAATCCTTTAACGTTTTTAACTTGTTTTGATTTGTTAATTGTAATCATCACTTCCTAAGATCACTATAAATTCAAAATATACTTTCACAACATAAAAATCCGTTTCATATTTTTTAAGATGAGGCCGCAGGTTTCAATAGGGAAATTTTCCTCAACCAGGATATTTTTACATTATCTGGTGTATTTCGTTGAAAATATATCAGACGGCAAAGAAAAATGGGTACTTCTTTTATTTTGCGGCACAATTAAATATCCTATCCTAAATAGTGTAGAATATTTATTTTGGAACAAATTAGAACAAAACAAACCTTCAGATGGAGCAATAAACAGAATAATTATGAGATCTCAATGACAAATTAGGAAATAATAATGTTATATGCACACCCACGCTCTCTCATGAAGAAAGGTCTACTTGGGGTAGAGTGAAGGGAAACCTGCAATAGTAGTTGGTTGCTGTTAACACAGCGCCATCTGTGACGAACCACCACTTAGCACCTAGAAAACTATATAAATTTCCACCACATTCAAGAAAGTTCTGGAAGGAGATTCGAGTATGTTCCACTTGCATATATAAGAAGTGAAGTCGAGCAGGAAGGGCAGAGTTTTATATTAGACGAACAAGTGATCAGATGAAATAAAGAACAGTAACAAGTTGTGATTTAAAGTAGTGAATTTATGTTACATTAAAGTTACTATTAGTTGTGTTATTTTTAAGGATTAATCATCATAATTTAAATCGTTAATAAATCAGTGGTTTGTGAAGATTCTTGTTGCAGTTTATTGAACCTACTACAGGGTATAAACATGCAACAATAATCTAGAGAAAATTAAATATTTTAAACACAGAAATTAATGAAGTTGAATGTCTAAAAAGTAAAAACGGTAATCTGGAGGCCGAGTTGAAAATAATAAGGCGACATAAGAGAAAGTATGTGTTAAACAATAGTCAGGAAGCAACATTATGCATCCAGTCACAATCTTCAAAGAATCAGACAAAGAATAAAATTCTAGTGCTATGTGACCCAACAAGGAAGATTTTTTAACAAAAATATAAGCAAACAAGCCTAGCTCAATTTCGTATCGAATCTTTTTTTGAAACCAGGTGGAGTTATGAAAATGTACTTAAGGATGTAGAACTGTTAGTTAAATCATATACGAATCTAACTTTATCATTGTCATTGCAGCGGCAAATGACTGTCAAGCAATAAAATTAAATTATCTGGCTGTACCAATTCCGTACTTTTGTCAATTTTAAAATTGTCTATAAACAAAAATAATAACTGACACATACATTTAACAACAAGTTAGAAGAGGAACTTTTAGCAAAACTAAACAACCAAGCAAATATGTCTTTCAGCGACAAATGGAAAATCGGGTAGGGGAACGGGGGGGATCATTCGGCCCTGGGGAAGAAAATGGTGTTTGAATTTACCGCACTTTAGTTAGTGTATTTAGCAACTTGTCTGAAGTCTGCTAATCATATCTGCAAGTGGTGTCAATGTGCAACAGTTGTTTCGTATGTTTAGCCAGTATATTTATTTCATAATTAATGGTAAGTGGTTTTGCTTATATAAATTTCCGTAGTATTTTCTAACATACGCCTATTGGACTAACGTTTTAACCATTGATATAAACAGCCAATCTTACAAGCATAATATCCAAGTATTTACCTAACCTCAACTATGCTTCATGTTTATAGAAATATGACAAAACAATTATACTACACGTCTGGGTAGATTCGACTCAAAAACCTGAGGTGCATTTCGGCCTCACCGAATCTATCCCACTTGTACGTAGATTGTGAACTTTATCTTATTGTTTTATTTCAAGATGCCGAGAAAATACAAAAGAAAAACCGACCGTAGTTTTGACGAATCGGACATGAAAAATGCCATTGCCGCATATTTGAAAAATGAGTTAAGCTTAAACGAATCTGCAAGACAACATAATATTGAAACAATATTTTTAGTCGCTAACTCCTCTATAAAATCCTTATTTTACTATAAGGAATGTAACCAGACTGCAACCAACAGCTACTCTCCGGGCTATGTGCCCCGTCGAGTGCTGAATTACAAGTTGCAAGCCTGGCCCGTTAAGCGTAATAATTGCATATTACCATCAAAACACTAATGCTTCGATTGCAACAAACACCAGTCGAAAGACTGATCCTACTTAAAGGAACTCCGTGCCAGTAGTCACACACCACTTGCAGACTGCAGTTTCGAGCTGTTGACTCTCGTCAGTGCAAGGTAGGTATGTGACGACCGACATGAGGATCACTTGACTATTTAGTACAGTTCGGTATTTCGCTGAACTATGCTAAGCCCAGTCAGGCTATTCATTTTTCGATTGCAACAGACACTGGACTGCTAGATGGCGCCTGCTGATTACTTTACATGTCGCTATCCCAACGATACCGAAATGCACTAAATAGTCAAGTGATCGAAAAATATAATAAGCGCTTTTAAAATACCAGGAATTTGTCCAATAAACTGTCTAACCTTTTCGCATAGTATTTTCACACCAAGTAGTGTTACTGACATGCCAGCACCAGATCATCTAAAGACTCCAGAAGCTCAAGTAGATAATAAATAAACACTACATACATTAGACAACCCCCAATTTCAGAAGCCAGAGGCTTGTGCGGAAGGGGGTTACACATTGAAAAACGCGGACATACAAGCATTTCTTCCGACAGTGCCAGTGACAGGATTTGAACCCGCTGGTGCAATACCCCTGTGATTAATCACAATTGCCACCTCGCGCCTTAACCCACGCGGCTCGCGGCTATCGACCAGTTAATCCCGTGGATACTCCAAGACCAACTGAATATCCTGAAGTGGTAACAGCTATCATAGCTCCTTTGATATTCAAAGGCACATTACTTGAAGAGCCCGTTCCTAATAAGGCAGGAGGGTCTAATAACAATACCGATAAACACAATATTCAAAATAACATGAAACTTGATATGACCCGAAAATTATTTGCTCCACCTAGCGAAGACAATTTATGCGGGTGCACTACTTGAAGAATTACGTCCATTTTCTAAGAAGAAGAAGGAATCCACCAAAAAATATCGCAAAAGAAAAAGGCAATCCAAATCTACAGTGTTTACTGACACCCCAGAAATGTTGGAAAGGCAAAACTTTGAGCTTGAGTAAAAGAGAAAGAAAATCGTTGTTATTCAGAAGAAAACAGTAAAAAGAAAGGCTTTTCCAAAAGAAAATGAAAATGAAATGATTCTTCAGATTATGATGATTTAATTGAACTGCCAGAAGGAAGATAGTGATTTTTGTATTGGAGATTTTGTACTGGTAAGGTTTCCAAAGGCTAGAAAAAGCAGCTATTGCCACTATCAATACAAATCAATCAAATCAAAATGACCATGAGAGAAGTTTAAATAAATATAAGTTACAAACTGATGAGATCACTGAAATGTACATGAGCAAATTTATTGCATTTCAAGTCACTTTGTAGAATAATTCTCCATTTTCTTGTAAAAACAAACTCCAAGATAGCTTCTCGTCAATATCCACTGACAATAATGAAATTTAAAGAACTATCTTGAATTTATCTAACAGGAATTCAGCGGCTTTAGGCGATGTACCTCGTTCTCTGTTAAAAATGATTGCCTGTGAAATTTTTTAACCAGTAGTGTTAACTACTAACAATTGCTTCTGAAAAAGATTCTCCCAGATGCATGGAGCATGCTCATTTATAAAAAGGCGGCCTTCCTTTTTGTTATTTAAAGCATATTTTATTGCAAATCCTAACCTACAAATTTCTCTTTGTGTACACCTAGTCCACGGAAATAATTTAAATTCATCAAACGAGAAGAAGGATAAAAATTTCAAGGAGAGTCAAAATATATAAAATGAGGCAACAATACTTAATACTGTTATGTGCTGCCCTCTAACAGAGAGGAGAGTTGTAATTACTCCCTGGCCAGAAGGGTGGCGCCATCTGTGGACCAACTGGCGAACCACCATTTAGTAGTGCCTAAGAAAATTCTAGAGAATTCCAGTATATTTGTGGAAAGTTCTACAATGATATTCTGGACATTCCAAGTGGGTATATAAAGAGGTGAAGCCAGCAGATAGAAGAGAACAGTACAGTTTAGTGAAGTATAAGGAACAGTTCAGTTTAGTATCCAGTTCAGTTCTGGGTAATCTGTGGTTCTGGTTACAGAAACAGTTTGTAGAAGAAGAGTTCAGTTGAGTGAAGTATGCAGTTTAATGAAGTAAACAGACAAGAGAGTTTTTAGTTAGGTTAGACAAGAGTTGACAAGTTTAAGAAGAAAAGTAAAGTGCTTAGTGTTTTAAAAGTAGTGAAATTATATTAGATTAAGTTATTATTAGTTGTGTGATTTTTAAGTATTTGCTAGTGTAATTTTAGTGATAAGAAAATAGTGGTTAGTGAAAATTCTTGTTGCAAGTTATTTAAACCCACAGAGTGTTTACTGAAAATGTAAGCACGTAACAATTGGTGTCAGAAGCGGAATTGCAACAGAATTTGTGAAGAATTTGACGAAGTTCCATAGTGTTCTATTTGGAAACCACTGGAGATAGTGAAGTGAGTTGAACTGGGAAGTAATTAGACAAGACTAATTTGTGTTAGTGTGAGAAAATATTTGACTTGTACCTGGCATTGATTTTAAATAAGGCTTGTTAGTGTTGTTTGTTAGTTTTTGAATGGAAACAAGAAGCATGGCTGCTGAAAAACAAATGCAAGACATGTTCGCCGCATTTAGAAAAATGATGCTAGAGGAAAAAGAGGAACAAGAGAAACGACGCCAAGAGGAGAAAGAAGAACAAGAAAGACGCCGTCAGGAGGAAAAAGAAGAACAAGAAAGACAACGTCGGGAAGAAAAAGAAGAACAAGAAAAACGACGTCTAGAAGAGAAAGAAGAATTAAGGAAAATTATACAAGGGCAACAAGATGCTATCCTGTCAGCCACTAATGAGGTCAAGGAAAAAGTAGATAAAGTTGAACGAAAAGTGACTGGCGTCGAAGGAAAAGTGACTGCTGTCGAAGAAGAAGTGAGTGATGTCAAAGGAAAAGTAAATAAGGTTGAAGAGGAAGTAACTGAAGTCAAAGGAAAAGTTACTGGCGTCGAAGGGAAAGTTACCGATATAGAAGGAAAATTTCGTGCAGTTGAAGGAGAGGTAGAGCGACTTAAGCGACTGTTAAGAGAACAAGGAGGCCAGCTGGTATTATCATCATCAGGTCCTCGATTACAACCGCCTTCCTTTGATGGTCAAACTTCTTGGTCAACCTATAAAAGACAATTTGAGGCAGCGGCATACGCAAACAATTGGAGTAATGAAGACAAAGCTATGGCATTGGTGCTAGCATTAAGGGGCCAAGCCTCAGAGTTGCTCCAGAGTATCCCAGTGACGCAGCAACGGGATTTTAAAGTTTTGGAAGCTGCACTAGATCTAAGATATGGCGACCAACACCTCGCCCAGGTATACAGGACTCAGCTCAAATCACGCACACAAAAGGCTGGGGAAAGTTTACAAGATTTTGAAGCAGCTGTTGAGCGACTGACGTACCTGGCTTACCCGGATGCACCCAAAGAATTCCAGGAACAGTTAACAGTTGATACTTTCATTGATGGCATAAGAGACGAGGAGATCAGGCGAGTCCTTAGATTAACTCGAGCTAAGACTGGTAGCGAAGCCTTGATCCATGCCCTCGAAGTTGAGGCCGCTTATGAAGAGACTCTACATCCGAGAGTACGAGCCATGAAAGTAGAAGAAGAGAACCATTTAGAAAAGTCAAATATGGAATCTTTGATGGCTGACCTGCACAAAATGATAAGCCAGTTGATGAACAAACCAGATGCTCCAAGGAAGCAGGAAAGAGAACAGAGCGATGGACAGCCAAGGAAGGTGACTCGGTGTTATCAGTGCAGCAAACCAGGACATATGATGCGGCAGTGTCGAGAACGGAATCCTGGGGAAGTAAACACTGCAAAGAAAGAGGAAGTTCGCTCTGATAAGATGAGATTGATTGTTATGTTAACAGACATACAGAAAATGGTCGCACAATTACTAAACGAATTAAGTTCGCGACCGGAGCTGAAACAGGAACCGCAACCGCCGAAACAGGAGCCGAAGCAGCAGCGAAGTGCTGGAGGTCCGACAAAAGTAATCCGCTGTTATAATTGCGGCAAATTGGGGCATGTCAAGAGGTACTGTCGCCAGAGGAGCCCTAAGGAAGTGAATGCCGAGAGTGTAAAAACGCAGCAGGATATAGCAGAAGTGAAGGCAGTTAAGATAGAGGTTCCGAAGGATTGGTCAAAGAAAGTTCTAAGAGAGGAACAACTGAACGACGATGAAATTGGACCAATGTTGAAGGCGAAAGAAAAAGGAATCCGCCCGGAATGGAAGGACGTTTCCAGTAAAAGTGTTGGACTGAAGGCTTTATGGGCGCAATGGGATTCACTTAGGGTTATAGATGGCCTATTACGGAGAGCATGGGAGAGCCCGGATGGGAAAGAAGTTACCATGCGGTTGCTGATACCCAGGTGCCGAGTACCAAAAGTACTTCGGGAAGTGCACGAGGGAATATCCAGAGAGCACTTTAGCAGAAATAAGACTTTGGCTAGAGTACGGGAGCGATTTTACTGGGTAAATAGCTGTCAGGATGTGGAGGCTTGGTGTCGCAGTTGCAAGGTTTGTGCAAATGTGGCTGCCAAGAGGTCACCTACAGGGAGTGGTGATCGAATGAAGGCTAGATATGACCGCAATGCCAGTTCAGCAGGATTCAAGGTGGGGGACTCGGTTTGGCTGTATAACCCACAGCGGAGTGAAGAAGGATTCTCGAAGCCTCGCTCACCTTGGGAAGGACCGTATTCTGTCATCACTCGGATCAACGACGTTGTTTATAGGATTCAACGTAGAAAGAAGTCCAAGATGAAGATCGTGCACCTGGACAGGTTGGCAAAGTATACTGGGGTATCTGAAATGCCTGACCGGGACGTTCAGGCTTAAGGAGGGGGCAGTGTTATGTGCTGCCCTCTAACAGAGAGGAGAGTTGTAATTACTCCCTGGCCAGAAGGGTGGCGCCATCTGTGGACCAACTGGCGAACCACCATTTAGTAGTGCCTAAGAAAATTCTAGAGAATTCCAGTATATTTGTGGAAAGTTCTACAATGATATTCTGGACATTCCAAGTGGGTATATAAAGAGGTGAAGCCAGCAGATAGAAGAGAACAGTACAGTTTAGTGAAGTATAAGGAACAGTTCAGTTTAGTATCCAGTTCAGTTCTGGGTAATCTGTGGTTCTGGTTACAGAAACAGTTTGTAGAAGAAGAGTTCAGTTGAGTGAAGTATGCAGTTTAATGAAGTAAACAGACAAGAGAGTTTTTAGTTAGGTTAGACAAGAGTTGACAAGTTTAAGAAGAAAAGTAAAGTGCTTAGTGTTTTAAAAGTAGTGAAATTATAAGTTATTATTAGTTGTGTGATTTTTAAGTATTTGCTAGTGTAATTTTAGTGATAAGAAAATAGTGGTTAGTGAAAATTCTTGTTGCAAGTTATTTAAACCCACAGAGTGTTTACTGAAAATGTAAGCACGTAACAATACAATAATGAAACAAGAAAGGCGAGGCATAGTGTTGATTATCGATGAGTATAAATGAATAACGGTTATGGACAAGGTTATCCTAATAGAAGAGTCAGGTCAAAAAACAATTTTGAATTTATACAGAAATTTAGCAAATTTTGGTGCATTTGAAAAGCCAAAACATAAAAGATAATTTCGGTTATTGGACACAAAAACAATTTCTTCTGAAAGAAGAGCCAGCTCATTATTGGAATAAATGTATGGTGTGGTTTACTCAATGGTTATTTAATAGGACCCCACTTATATGAAGGCACTGTAAATAATTAATTGTTACCAGAATTTTTTTTAAAGAATATTACTTCAACTATTAAATGTGCCTATTGAAACTAGGAGGAAGATTATTTTTCCCACCTTGCAATGTGCAAATTATATCATATTATTTGAATGTACTGTACCCCAATCATTGGTCCACCACAATGGCCATAACAATCTCCGGATTTAACCCCTCTCAATTTCTTCCTTTGTGCTCCCTTAAAAAATCCTGTATGCAAAACCTATTAAGGATCCAATATTTTTATTCCGTCCTCTTCAGTTATTTTCTTTTTGCTGTTCTTCACTTGATCACTCATTATTAAATGTAACTTGCAGAAAACCAATAACTAAACAACAAATAACAACTAAATAAGGCCACAGATAACTAACAACGAAAACAAAATGTTAGGTTAGGACGAGATACACATGATGAAATGCTACAAAAAAGCGATCACATTGCACAGTGCCTAATATCACGCTACTATTTCAGTTACCTATAGACAAGTATTCTAAAATTCGGCCTTCACCTAATAGGAGATTTAATCTAACTTAATTTTCAAACAACATTATTTTAAAGTATAAATACATATATCACATACATATTAAATGTTATTTTCTTTTCACATTGCTTAATATTTTTTTAAGGTGTTCAGCCTGTACCTTTTTCACTGAAATATTTCTTCCTTGCTAACTACATGCCAAATATTATTGCCCTCAGCCACTCACTAAACACTACACAATAACTTTCTGAGTGCTCTCTTCTCATTTTTTAACAGACAAATATATCAACACCGATTAGTTCAACAAAACCACACATTTCAAATCATGCACACAATAATATAAAATGATAGGAATGATGATTACAATAACAAATATATCTTGCATATTTTGAGAACCTCGAAAAGCAAAGTAACGAGGTGAATGGTCCTTGCTACTCGCTATAAGTTTACTAGATATTTTGATAATGAAATTTTAAACTGCTGTTATAATTTGAAAAAATATATTGTATATTATTACCTGAATCATTGAAAACAACTAATTATGAACAGTTATAAAGTGACCGTAATATATTAGGGCTAATATAAATATTTTAACTTATAGCACACTATATTTATGAGAAAAACAGCCACCGCAGTAAATTTAAAGATCTTTTTTAAAATACCAAATGTTAAGAGTTGTATCTAGACAGTTTTCCAGGATTCTTTTTAAAATCCCTGAGTATTACTACAACACGCGCTTGAAATTCACTGACGTTACTTCCAAATTCTGTTTGCTTATTTCTGCCTAAATACCAAATATGGAAACATGGAGAAGATAATTTTTATACTATTAGGTAAGTATTAGGTAAGTTAAATAATCTCACTGTAGACTATATCCAGAAGCACAATACAGCAATCAATAATATCCATATGATGTCATAACATGTTAATATAAATTTTTTATTATGCTGCTGCACATTTATATATCATAACAAATCTATAGGTCTCCTAAAAAGCAGATAAAACATCTGTTCACCAAAAATATCTAGTACAGGGGGCAAAGGAGTAGGACAATTACATTGGTATAATATAGAATCAACATTATTGATAACGAAACAATAACTAACAAACATGTCGATGTAAAATAACATTTCAGATGGTACTTAATTTCAATAAACCCTTATACTGATACAATGGTTTAATGTTTACACATTAGGCTTGGGATCAAAGGATCTCAGGTTTGATTCCTGGCTAGAGTGTAGATGTTTAATGATGTCTTCAATTCATACAATTTATTAATAATACATGCTAAAATTGGATATAGGGCTAAAAGCTTAGATGCCGAAAAAATCCTAAATAATTTGGTAGATGCTAAAAAAGTTCAGCATGGGATGCCTCAGAATTCAGAATTTGGACCACTCCTATTTATCATCCATATAAATGATCTGCCAGACATGCTACAGAAAAGTCCTCTATGCAGATGATACTACTATAAGGTGTGGAGTAATATAAATGAAACTAGTGGTCTGGGCCGATCGAAGGGGAGAGATCTTTATGGAGAATGTTAAAGTGTCGCTTCTTGGTTTTCACTTAGACCCCAAACTGAGCTGGAGTACCCATGTTTCTACAATTATCATTAAATTATCTACAGCCCAGTTTGTAAGGGACATTTGGATGATTAAGGGAGGTTGTGTCCATGGAGGAATTAAGGAAACCTCATTTTGGTCTAGCCCACTGTCACCTCGCATGTGGCATCTTAGTTTGGGGAGCTAGTGTGGCTGTTACCAAAGCATTAATAGCACAAAAGAAATTGATAAAAAAATGCACAGAGCAGTGATTGACCAATCTCATTGAAAAGCCTGAGAATTTTAGCTGTACCTACAAGTATAGAAATAAGTATTGAATCAAATACATTTCTGCGTCATCAAGGTCGTAGATAAGAGTGGGTAGAGGTGATAATTACCCTTCCCCCTCAAAGGGGCGACTGGTTTATCTGCAGATATTTATAATTTTTTACTTTTAATGGTTTAATAATCTCTAATTAATTGTTATTTTATTTGATATGGATGATACGATACAGTATTTCTGTGACATTAAAAACATTTAAAAAATCTGTATTTATTCGATTCAACACTTTATTTTCTTGTGTGTATCTTATTCCATTTCGACTCATAATTTTTTATTGGCGCCTTGCAGTTATCGAATGCTGAATATATATTAAAAGCGGAAAATGAGACTAAAGCCACTTGGTCCACAATAAAAAATATAACAGAGCAGAACTGTAGGTATAGTAAAGATACAATTCTGAACAGCTTCGGGAACGCAGGCTTGGGTTCGATGGAGGTATTAAAAGAGGCTAATAAATATTTTATAAATTCCTGCCCTAATATTAATATCAACACTGCAGTTGAATATAATAACATTAAGAAATGCTCACCAAGTATATTTCTGAATAAAGTTGATCAGGAAGAAGTATATCAAACCATAAAACAAACTACTTACACACATTTACAAAAAAAACCGTTAAATCACAAAAATCTGGAATAAAATACCTTTAGCAATAGGAAATCTTCCCAAAAAACACTTAAAAAAGCAATTAAAAATCTATCTTCAAAATAAAGCATACTATTCTCTAAACTAATTTATAAATAAATAAACACCACAGAAATTAGACAACCCCCAATTCCAGAAGCCAGGGGATTGTGCGGAAGGGGGTTACACATTGAAAAAATGCAAACATACAACCATTTCCTCCCACAGTGCCAGGATTCGAACCCGGTGGTGCGATGTCCGTGTGATTAATCGCGATTGCCACCCCACCTCGCCGCCTTAACCCACTGGGCTATCGACCAGAATGGATGAATGTAATATTTTAAAACTATAAGGCTTTGATGTATATTTATATTTCTCAAAACCTGTATGTCTTTTATTTTTTTTATATCTTCTATATATATACATATAAGCTAAATTTTATTGTAATTTACATAACAAGTTCTATGTTCAAAATTGGATAACAAAAGAACAAATAACGCATTATCTATCTACCTATCAAACAACAGCAAATTATCCATTGGAATGAAACAAATCTATAAATCGACGCTGGTTATTCAAGATTTCCTAACTTAAACCTCAGTCCTTGCTTAAGAAATATGAGGATATAATGGAAAGAAATACGATTAGATTAGACACTTAAGATTTGTCTCGACAGATGAAATTATTGAGGGACAAAATTCTTATATGTACGACATTTGCAGGGATCTCGGGTTTGCATGTCACTCAAAAAAGACGAGGAATAATTTGGCATAAAGCAAGACATACAGTTACCTTAAGTATATTAAAATCTCAAAATAAAAATATTTGCTTTGTTAATCAAGTCAGCAGTATTACACTGCCATTTATGGTATTATTTTCCAATAATTCTATTATTTTGTAGATTCGGTGATTTGTTTTGAAGAGGATAATAATACATGTGGTAGAAAACCCAAATAATAGGAAAGAATATTCGTAGAATGCCACAAATAACTTTCAGACAATATTTTACACAATATTTTGACATATTTTAGAATTAAAAAAATTGATCTTGATTTGGATTAAAATACAAGAGTTTGCTCTCCGGCCATTGGTGCAATGCGCAAATTGCACTAACTTTAAATACGATGAAAAATGTTCACCCCAAGGTCAGTTATAACAAGTGTAGTTCATAAAAAAGTTTATTACCATTTATTTAATGTCTGATATTGCCACTAATATATGTAGAACATGAGCAGCTCATCAATGCCTTAGTGTGGCCGAACCCAACCCACTCACATCGAAGAGCATACCAGCATTAGCAAGCTGACAAGAAATAATTACATCAGTTACATGTTTCCATACTGGTATTTAGGCAGTTGAGTAATCACTGTAAACTCTTACTCTCACTTAATAAAACCTTCAAACACGAAGCAAAAAGTACGTTTTCATAGACTTGTAGGAACAACATGTACCCACATTATTAGGACCGCCTTGATTAAAACTATATATCACAGTTAAGAAGCAACATATTAAAATATCAAAAATAAATAAAAAACAAAGCTTAGCTATAAAACAATAAAACTGTAAGCAACAACAAAATTACCACAGGTCGATGTTTACAATAAATAAAAAAGGTACTATAAAGATCACAGAAAATTTGGCAGCACATTCAGACTTCGCACGGATTCACTCAAATCCATATTCGCTGAACTTTTTCCTAATACCGCAAACACCAAACTCCAATTCCCAACAGTCATGGGTGACTTCATGAGATCTAACGTTACAAACATAAATCGACTGTCCAGTTGTTGGAGGTTGGTACGAGCTATATCAAAAATCAATAAAGAAAAAAAGAAGTGAACTAAACACATCTTACATCAATTAGAACTGACTAATATAATAATGTCGCAACAAAAGATAATATACCTGCTCCAGTACTTCTCGGTTCTTCCGTTTCCTTGACTTTCTCTTCGTTTTTGTGTCAGCGAAAATGTCCGAGTTATTCGCTATGCCCAAGCGCAGATGAATCGGTAACTTTCCATCTAGAAAGCAACAACCACACATTATTATTCTGTAACTGTATCCTTGGCCGCGATTTACTAATAGATTTAAGTAGATCTCACGAAAATATAAAAATTAATGAAAAAAAAAGCTGTTTGGCAGTAAGTTGAGGACAGTTGTAGAAAAGATACTGTATAAAATTCATGTGTAAAGGGTTTATTGCTTGTGGTTATGAGAAAGAGGTGGGAGAAAAGGAGAATGGGGTGAGGGAAGAGAAGGGGTGGTGGGAAAGGGGAGTAAAGAAGAGGGGGGGTAGTGAAGAGAGGAAAATCACGGGAGGAGAAAGATGGGTCAGGAATAAGAAACAGGAGGGAGGGAACATGTTACATTTCTACTTAGGCACTATTATAGTTTTTCGTACGATTATATGTATTTTATTTCTTACCGCTATTCAGGGACTTGTAAGTGGAATATCTCAAATAAAAATTCATTTCTTTAGAAATCATATACCTTTCACACACGTCGCTTTGCTTTAGTGGACTGGTGATACCTTTACGAAAACTATTCTGATGTTATGAAACAGAATATACCAGCTATCTCTAATTTAACGGTAATGAGATAGTGTGCACAAATGGCGATAAACTTTGATCGAGTCCTAGCCACGTTGCCGAATTTAAGCTTATTTCTTCACTGAGTGGAAATTCATATTTTAATGCAATTGATTAAATAATATGCATATTTGATAGTAATTTTTTACAGATTTTCAAATTGAAAATAGAAAGAAACACTTACTTTCATTAGAATGATAGTTTTGACAATCATTTTATAGACATATAAATGACATTTTTCAAAATGCCCCTAAAAGAAGCGAAATGTTACGCTTTTGGCACAACTCAATACAAGTGTTTAATCACTTAGGTGCTCTCCATATACAATTGCAAAATGATTTCAATTTTTTTTGCATGTAGTGTCGTGAGCAGAAAAAAATAGGACAACTTTTCTTTCTAATGTAAATCTGTCTCTATTTGAATATGTAATGAGTAGCAGAAATAAAACAGATATTACTTTTAATTTATTTTTTATTTTAATGCTGTAGTTATTGCTATAGTAAATGATGGATGGTTAATGAGACAAATTGCACTGCGTTATAACATTAACAAAAATTTTAAGAAAGTGGAGAATAAACTGTACGATTAGTAGAAATCCTGGATCAAATGACAAAGGATATCCTACTTAACAAGAAACTAACTATTAATATTTCGTTATTGCACCATTTTTATTTATAACTTCTATAAGTCTGTTTGGCATAGAATTAAATAACCTTATACAATAATCATTAGTAATAATATTTTCCCATGCATTATTTACTATTTCCAGTAATTCTTCGGCATTCCGTGGTCCCACATTTCGTTTTTGGATACTTCTTACGAGTAGTCCCCATACTTCTTCCACAGGGTTAAGATCTGGACTATGACTGGGCCAGTTAAGAACATTGATGTTGTTATCTTGAAACCAGTTAGTTACGGTATGAGCAGTGTGAACGGAACAATTGTCTTGTTGAAATATGAATTCATTATTAGGAAATAATTGTGACACAGAAGGGAGCATAATATTGTCTAAAATATTAATACACGTTTCACTATTAAATCGTTTCTCAATATGCCACAAAACACCAGGACCATGTATCAATATCCAAGCCCACATATTGACGGAAAATCTACCACTTTTATCATTGTTAGATATATATTTCTCATCGAATCGAATATTCGGAGGGCGGTAAATACAAATGCGACCGCTGTGTGTTGACTGGAAAGTTTTTTCGTCTGTAAAGATTACATTGTTCCAAAAATTTACATCATGCGCTAAACATTCAAGTGCAAATCCTACTCGAGCTTCTTTATGTTCAGCTTTAAGTAAGTATTTCTGTGCTGCTGCATGACAGCTTAGCTCCGATTCTCTTACTCGCCGGCGACCAGTGCTACTCGATCCAGGAAAATTCGTTTCTTCAGCAGCCTGAATAACTAAGTAAAATGGATTTTCTACTAAAGCATTTACCAACTGCAAATCTTGTTGAATTGATATCCTTCGTCGCCCTGATCCAGGATTTCTACTAAACGTACCGTTTATTCTCCACTTTCTTAAAGTGTTACACACCGAATTTTTGTCAATATTATAACGCAGTGTAACTTGTCTCATTGACCATCCATCTTCTACTTTAGCAATAACTCCAGATTTAACTAAATCGCTTATATAAGGCATATTAGTTTTTTGCACACATGCAATAAATTATGACAACTAAGTGACAATGTCACAAAAATTAAAGTTAGATGTACACAACTAAATTTTAGCAAAAAACCGTTATAAGACTTGTCCTATTTTTTTGCTCACGACCGTACTAAACCTTTGTAATCCCTCGGAATATGTTTATCCAAGGAAGAAGTATTTGTATCTGTTTGAATTAATAAAAATTAATTCAACTGTAGAACAACCAGACACGAATGTTATTCGATATTTCTGACAGATTTTCGTGAAATCTACTTAAATATTTCTTAAGCAAACAAAAATGAAAAAACAAATGGGGATATAAATGTTCACCTGTGGGGGCATTACTGTATCTAAATCTGAAATGCTTATGCTTGTATACTCGTACGGTTCGTTGCGTTTTAACTGCTAAACAAAATCTCCTTGAGAAATAATCTGCATGAACTATTCTCTTTATAGCAGCAAACTCTATATAAATATAATAAAATTATTGATAATGAATAAATATAAAACAAAAGTCATTGGATTTGTAATAACAGCATACATGTACCCGAATAAGTGCGTATATTGGACTTTGGTAGTAGGTATATTTTTAATTTACTGCACATTTATTCTTTTTGTACAGATAGAAATATAAAAATGCACAGCAAAATTATTACAACAAAATAAATAATGCGCTAAATAAATCCAAAGAAACCTGGAATATTGTAAAGTCTAAGCTAGGAAAACACAAATCTTCTAATAAATCCATTATCTTAAGCATAAACAATGTAAATATATATGATGACGGAACAATATCAAATACATTTGCCTCACATTTTGCCGAGATTGCAACCAATAATGCAGACAGTCACTTCGGATATAATTTGTCACTACCATCCACTCTCTCCAAATATCAAACAAATTCACTATATTTCTACGAAATATCAAAAGATTAACTTCTTGGTGTAATCAATGAACTAAGGAATAAGAAATCAGTAGGACTGGATGGTTTAATAGCACAAGTCATTGAAAATATATCGAAGAATATCATTGACATCTTATACTTAGATAAAATAGTCATAGAATGTTATTTACCCAAGGAACTTATAATTGCCATAGTAATACATATTCACAATAAAGACCAGAAAGATGACATTGAAAATTACAGGCAAATGTCGCTTAGTGTTATCTCTAAAATTATAGAAGAAATTATTTGCAACAGGATCTCAGATTATTCAGAAAGAAACAATATATTCACAAATAGCCAACATGGTTTTAGAAGTGGAACATCAGTAGAAAGTGCATCTACTAAGTTATTTGGTTTTATTTACAGTGAGGTGGATAAAGGAAAAGAAATTGTGTCTTATCTTCTTTGATCTATCTAAAGCCTTTGATTCTGTAAACGGTCCTGTCTTATTTAGTAAATTGGAAAATATAGGTATAAGAAGCAACATTCTCGATCTAATAAAGTCTTTTATGAATAACGGAACCCTAACAGTTAAATATAATGAAGCAGTGGTGGTCCCATCGAAGATGGGCAGTACAGCTGTGTACACGTAGGGTCAGCTGCAAGAGGGTTTAATGATATACGCTTAAATAGTCGGAGACAGGACGATAAAAAAAACTGTTTTGTCGGCGTTTCGTGTATTTGGCACATACTTCTTCAAGGTTTAATAGTTATAATGCAACATTTTTAAGCACCACCATCTAAATATTGGCAAGACAGTCCGATTTTGGATCTTTTTTTCTTTTAAAATGAGTACTTTTGCCTATACTTAAACACGAATTTTTATTAAAAATAGGCTGTATATACTTCCCGAGATATCAGGATGCATAATATTCTAACCTCACATTTTTTCATTGCTGCGATTTTTAAGTTTATTATTTGTGAATTGTTACCTAAATAGTATTAATATAAATAAGTATCCAACATATTCGTTATAATTATACTGATTCCAAGATCTTTTTGAAAGCACATAACGTTATCATACTTTTTATAAATTAATATTACAATTTTATGAAACAAACAAGTTCAAACTGTGAAATGTGAGTCCAGTCAGCCAACGTGGTAAAGTTGACAATAGGAACACTCAAGTATATTACTAGTAAGTTTAATAGAGTGCGGCAGCAAGGCATCTCAATTATTTGTATTTGTGTATTATGCGAAATAAATAAGGAACACATTACCCTCCTTTGCTTAGCGCAGTCGGTTAAAAATAATGCAAATATGTGCCAAATGTTTATGGAAATACAAACAGAATGACAATGTTTGACATATAAAAAAGTGTTTTGTGAATAAAAAGAGAATTTCCTGCAAATTTTATAACTGTGTTAATTTATATATTTTACTAGCGAGGCATTTTGTAATATTCAAAAACCAAGTTCTGCTATTTTTAAGCAGAAGTTTCATTCATTAAAATTTTTAAATATTTTTTGCACACCATGGCAATATACCACTGAAATCTATTATAGCAAAACGGTTAAGGACGAGCGCATCTCTGTCTTTATGGCATTGTACTGCGATACTAAAATAAAGCAAGAGCCGCAGTTAGTGCTTGAATAGGTGACTTTCAGAGAAACGCAGCAATCTTGACTCACCTTCTAGCGGCTTGTATTTCAGTGTATTAACAAATGCTATTTAATTCTAGATGGGGATTGTGTAGTGGATATACCATCTTTGGGAGGGTATGTAAAACAGTTAATCCCCTGTCCATTAAATACTAGGCAAGTAAAAAAAATCCCTACTCTTTGATAGAGGTTTGGCAAAATTTCCACTTCGAGGGTAGCTTGTCTCCTGGTATTGGTTCTTGCCCTTGTTAGCGGAAATAGACCGATGTTAAAAAAATCAAGGAAAATAAAGCAATAGAGTTCAGTGCAAAATACTTATTAAAAAGTATGAAAATTATTGCTTCCCTTGGTTCATGTTTACATTGTATTTGTCAAAAGTACAGTACAAGATTTTATCAGATTTTCCACGTTTCAGACAAAGTATATTACGAATTTTAGTTACTCAGTTACTTTGTCAGAAAAATTATTTAATGTAGCAAGTAAACATTTGGTATATGTACACTACTACCGAGGATGAAACCACATACTTTAGTCAAAATATAAATGGACATTATACTTTAATTTTCTCTTGCAAATAGAGAAGGAAGTTTTACGTAAACACCTTTACATATTCTTTTACAATTCATTGTCTTATGAGTATGTCATATTTTTATAAACAAACAAGTAAAACAATCTATCTCATATATCAAGGCATTTGATCTTAAACAAAAACGCTAAGTTATCTTGAAATTCAAATAATAATACCACACCAAGTATTTGAAAATAGTTAATTATTACCTTTTCTTCATTTCATTTGTCAATTCAAACATGTGAATATAAAATGCATGATTTTAGTTTTCAATAAAAATTCACTAGTACCTACTCATATATTTACTGATTGATCGTAGAAAAAAAGTACTTATAGGTTTTTTTCAGGCCTCAATTTTAGCTTTTATTAATTTTAAAATCATATTTCGACCCCAGAGATAGAAAACATATGACTGTTTTTTGTGAACTATATATTATGATCATATATATTCGACATTTGCTACAAGAAATTGAAAATAAAATGATTGTTTTGGGAATAACGATAACTTTGATTTTTTTTTATAACTATCAAGCAAATAAATTGTTATATTTATTTATGCGATTACTAAAAAAAGTTAAAAATATGAAACACGCAATAAAAATAAGGCCGGCCCTGACGTATTTCATAGTGCGATTGCGCGCTACTATGTGGCCGCCATACTTGCGCGATATTCAATTGTACGTAGAAATTTTTGTGGGCATTAGCATTCCATTTACTGTAATAGAGTTCAGGACACTATACGAAAAGAAAGTACTGTCTAACTAAAATGAGTACATATTATAATTATTAAGCCCCGAAGAAGTATGTGCCAAATAACCGAAATGTCAGCAAAATAATGTGTTATTGTTTTATTGTCCTGTCTCCAACAGGACTAATACAGCACCACTGGGCATATTTTATTGTGATCTGTTGAAAGTAAATGTAGGGTAGAGATCTTAATAATTGGTAATCGGTAGATTTACAAAGTTCATATGTCCATGGCTCGGGCCTCTATGCAACCACCCCCCCCCCCCTCCCCTTGGACCACCACTGTAATGAAGCATACTCTGTCCCACAAGTTAACACTCGAGGAGTACTTCAGGGGTCTATTATGGGACCTCTTATTATTTTCCATTTATATCAATGCTCTACTGTCGCACATTAGCAAGGGACAATTATGTATGCAGATGATACTACTGTGTGTATTTCTGCATCTAGTAATCATGAGTTTAGTTCTGACATTAAAACAACTGTACATGAGATAAGTGCCTGGTGTGATCGAAATAAATTAATATTAAATAGGGATAAAACAGTATTCATAGATTTCAAACTTGGAAGAAATGTATCACTTTGTGGTATCCCTTTAAGTGATGGCACAAAATTGTTGGGCACATGTATCGACAGCACAATGTCATGGGAACATCTAGCATATCCACTATGTTTGCAATAAATTAAATAAATCTCATTTCGCAACTTAACAATTAAAAAACATGCTCAGTGAAGACGGTTTAATGAATGTATATTATGCTCTGGCTTGATCATATATACCTAAAATTATACATCTTTGGGGAAAATCCAGTGGAGGAGTATCCAGAGTATTTGTGTTACAAAAAAGACTTAAGCATAGAGAAAGCTTACTTTTAGTTTCCTGAAAAATATTAACTGTACAAGTGTCTGATTCATGCAAAATGCAATTTGCATGACTTTCATGTGTCTGAAAATGACAGATACAATACAAGACACGGTAACTTATTATCTATTCCTCAGCATACAACTTCGACTTTTAAAGAGTCTCTTTATTATAATGGGGTAATATTATATAATAGCCTACCTGAAAGAATTAGAAGTATAAACTTATTAAGATATAAGAAAAAATTTAAGGACTTACTACTGAATAGTGACAGTAATTACTAGTGTGAATGAATTCTTAGACAGATCTACGGGTACATAGTCTCTAGTTTTTAATTTGCATAAAATTAATACAAAATTGTAAAGGTTAATAAGATGTATTAAAATACATACAAACTTCACAATAACTTGCTACCAACATATTTGTCAACAAATATACAACACCGTAGAGATATTCATAATTACAACACAAGGCAAAGAAATCATATAAATATTAACTTCTCAAATTTAATGAAAACAAAATTCTCCATATACGACAAGGGAACGGCTGAATTCAACAAATTACCAGAATCTATAAAGCAAGCTAAAAATGTCTTTCTGTTTAAAAAATATTTATATAAATTTATGTATAAATAACTTGGCTCTATTTTACTCATTAGGCTTGTAGATATGTCTTATGTTTTAAATGATATAAAGGAAATTTTTGTAATAAATATTGTCAAATGTAGGTAAATGTACTGTACCACACATGTATGTTACACCTGTGTAATAGCTGCTTGTGCTAAATAAAGATTGTTATTATTATTATTATTACCTAATTAAATTTTGATTAAACTCATTTCTAATATTTTACTATGTTCGTCAAATGAATGATGATATTTCTTGCACACGCCGCTTTGCAGAGTATTGACAATGTTCAGAAAAACTAGTGCAAAATTTGACTGTATTTGTTGTATCTTATAGGAAAATTTATTTCTGATACTTTTTATTCATACTGTTCTGTAAATTAACTAATAGAAATGAATTATAACACGATACTTGCTTTAAAATTATATATAAATATTGAAACTATCGCGATTTCTCGAAATTTTACGAAAACCAATATAGATAAGTGAACTCCGCGATATTTGAACACAAAAAAAAACAATTTCTAATCACATTTCCTATCAGTCAAAATAAAAATAAGTAACTGAAGCTATTATTTGCAAAAAACGAACAAGAAATGGCATAATAATGCAATTATTTATGGTTCCACATTTTTTTTTCTATTTTCCTGTTGATAAACTCCTCATATACCACGTTTCTAAGTAGTGAAATCATCCCCGCCAAAAAAGTGTTTTCAGTGCCACTGAAGGCCAGTGGCGGCACGTGGTTAATTTTATAGGGGGGCATACGTTTGACATTGTGAAATACTCCAGTTATTCTTTCCTATTATTTGGGTTTTCTACCACATGTACTATTATCCTCTTCAAAACAAATCACCGAATATTTAAACTAAATTAAGTGTAAATAGCATAATGGAACTCTTAACACTGTGTATAAAAACAACCTATTTTCAATTGGACAATGAGTTCTATCAGCAGGATTTTGGTATGGCTATGGGGTCTGCATTATCACCAATTTTAAGCAACATATTTATGGAGAACTTTGAGAACACACATGTTCAAAATTGTATAAACAAACCGGTTGTCTGGTGGAGATATGTTGACGACATCTTTGCAATTTGGCCTCATGGTGTTGATTTACTAGATAGTTTTTTAGAAAATATAAATAGTAAGGAACCGTCTATTAAATTCACATTAGAAGTAGAAAGTAGGAATGAACTACCGTTTTTAGATGTTTTAATTAGAAGGATAAATAATACAATTGAAACAAGCGTTTATAGAAAACCAACACATACTAATAGATATCTAAATTTTAACTCAAATCAGTCAATAAATGTTAAAAGGGGTATTGTAAAATGTTTATACGATAGGGCCAAAATAATTTCATCTAATAATGAAATATTAAATAACGAGAAAAAATTTATCAAAGAGGTTCTAGTACAAAATCAATATCCTGAAGCCTTTGTTGATAGAGTTTTCATAAATGTTGAAAATACTGACAATCAGGTACGACAAAAACCTGAACGTCATTATACAGCAATAATTCCTTATGTATACAGACTATCGGAAAAGCTACGCCGTATAGGTGACAAATTTGATGTTAGGACGATATTTCAAACGGGGAACACTTTAAGATCTATTTTAACAAAAACAAAACCGATAAACAGGGAGCAGAATTCAAAAAACTGTATTTACAATATCCCGTGCGAATGTGATAAATGTTATGTGGGTGAGTCATCCAGACCTTTCAGTGTGAGGTTGGATGAGCACAAGAACTACATTAGAAAGAATGAAATTCAGAAATCAAAGATTTGTGAACATGCTTGGGAAAACGGACATAGAATAAACTGGGACTCGGCAAAAATTTTAATAAAAGAAACAGATACCAAAAAAAGAAAAATTAAAGAATCAGCAATAATCTTATTAAATGAAGATAAGTGCGTATCGAATTGTTCTGTAGATATTTGTACAACCTGGCTACCAATGTTAAAAGAAGAACTTAACAAACTCAACATTATCTAAAAAAATATCATCAGTTCTATGTTCTGTGTAAGTAGTAAGTATCTATGGAAATAACATAAACAGAATCTTAAAGCTGTGTATTTGACATACACAGCAAAATAAGAGTTCTTCAAAAAATAGCTTTGAAAACGGAAAGAGATTACTTTCCGAAACGTCAGCAAAATACATTATTTTTGTGTTTATTCCGATTTATATTATTTGCAAAACATAACCTCTGACTTTTCCTTTGGCGTAAACGTCACGGGCGCAGAGGCTTTTTTTCCAATAATTCTATTATTTTGTAGATTCGGTGATTTGTTTTGAAGAGGATAATAGTACATGTGGTAGAAAACCCAAATAATAGGAAAGAATATTCGTAGAATGCCACAAATAACTTTCAGACAATATACTCCAGTTATATTAGGTCGGAAAAAGCAGCATCTGCCAAAAAAATCCGAGTGAGCCTAAATTTTGTTTACACCTTTATTTTAACATTGGAAGCAATGTCTAAAAAGTCCCCATCAATATCGCGCGTGCGTTTGTAGTTATTTAGGGTCAAAAGTCACGAAAATCTTATTTTCTTAAATAAAGGTCTTTTCCGTATTATGCTGCCAAAAAACTCTGCAAGTACATTTCATTTCATTCTGTCAAACCTTGATATCATAATATAAATAGCTCGCTATTAATTTAACCTTGAGTATGAACCGTCGGCGTCGGTCATCGCTCGGAGATTTTCGTGTAGTTCCCCGATTCGCTGTCATCAGGCAGGTTTAAGGTCCAGTTTAAATATGAACCAGCAGACATTTGAGATATTTTCTAAAGGATTTTTCACGATTCGACGGTCAAACAAGTTCAACTGCGGAACCTGGGGCGACATGATAATAGAGCAAACCTTAACGAAATCTATGAAATCTGAGGGAGGTGTTTCCAGGGGACGAAGTACACGAGAAAGTGTACTGTGCAAATGGATATATGGCATGCACGCCATGAATTAAGAGAGATAATGCAGACGTAAAAAAATTGGTTGACTGGTTTAGTTCTTATAGTCCGTTTCCAAAAACAAATCAACTTATATCGATAGCTACAGGCGTCGTCGGGACTGAAAAAATAAACTGTTACGATGCATAGAAAATTGGTCTTCAGTCAGTGCAAAGTATTGTTGGGTTAAAATTTAATGATATAAAATTTAAACGTGCAAATAGGGTCCTTTCACTTTTGTCAGTCAATAGTTCTATTAAAGTTCATGACGCAAATGTTGCTGTAGATCCTTTGCTGCTGTTTGAAAGAATCAGTTTATACAAGAAATTTGACAAAAACCTGAAAGAATATATGCAGTACGAGTTAAGTCCTTATCCCATAGCACTTTTTGATAATGCAGGCATGCGAAAAACTCCTAAATAATGCTCTATAAATGCTTCGACCCTCGGTGTGATGAAATACCTGCTGATAACGTTGCTTACGTCATTGATGGTGGGTTCCTGTTGAACCATGTAATATGGCAAAAAGATGATACTTTTCAGTGTATTATCAAAAGATATATTGATTATTTACAAAAACATTTCGGCTCAGACATAACAGTTGTCTTTGATGCATACAGTGACAATAGCAAGAATATAAAGGCAATGGAACAACTTCGACAAACTGCTTCAATTTCGGGATCCGTAGAGGTCATGTTTGACGAAGCAATGCAAGTGACACTTAGCCAAGAAAAGTTCCTATCCAATCGCTTAAATAAAACTAGATTAATATCAATGCTAATGTACAGACTACAATCTAACAATATAGCCGTGAAACAAGCTAGAGACGACGCCGACGTTTTAATAGTTGAAACGGCACTTGAAAAATCACAACGCAACATCACTATTATCGTTGAAGATGATGTAGATTTACTAGTTCTTCTAATAGAATAGGACGTGCTACTTCAAACCAAGATGTTTTCTTCCTTAAACCAGGGAGAGGGAAAATAAAATCAAATACATACTCCTTCTAGCATCTGTTGTTGCTACACGCTATTACTGGCTGTGACACAACGTCTGCACTTTTTAATAAAGGAAAACTAAAAGTTTTAAAAATGTTCGAGAGGCATCAATTTGCGGAAGCTTTTAAACAGGAAAATTGTAAAGTAGAAACGATTGTGGAAAATGGATTACGCATTCTTTTGGCAATCTATGGAGCTCCTAAAACAGAATTATCTATTGAAAACTATCAATACATGACATTTGCGAAGTCAACAAGACTTAATACCGCAGTGAAATTGTCATCACTTCCACCTACTGCCGCAGCTGCAAGTCAACATCTAAGTCGAGTGTATTATCAAATACCATTTAATACCATTTTTTGCAACTGCACCAAAGGATGCAACACAAATTGCGGGCGCAGAAAAGTTGGACTGTCCTGTTCAGTACTGTGTGGCCATTGTCACGGTCAACACAAATGTTGATAGTAACGCCATCACAGAAATTATTCAGGATGAAGAAGATGAAGAGCTTGATCGTGTTGACCTGTTGACACAAGATATAGAAGAAAATGAAAATGTTGGGGAGGACGACGAGAATCTGGAGGAAGGGACAAAGGACGAGAACTTGGAGGAGATGGCAGAGGACGAATACATGGAAGAGGGGACAGATTTCGAGAATGAGGATGAGCTATAGAACAAGCAAAACCATGGATTAGGCCTACTGGGGAGACCAAGTAAAAAAAACGCGCCTTGTATCTTACCTCTGAGGTGGTGTGGAAACAAATACACCGCTACCCTGTGTTTTCCTGGCGTATATTGTGAAAACAGTTGGTGTTAAGTAAAACATGTATATAACATTTTTTGAAGAGGGTTTTTTAATATTCATTCTTACATAACCAAAAAAGTCATAGGACTTATAGGAAGCAAGATATTTGCGAAAAACCCATTTCTGTGACGTTTGACCTTGAATAACTTGAAACGCACACAAGATATCGGTGGGGACTTTTGACATATTATTAGTATAATAAAAGTAAAAATGTATGCAAAGTTTCAGCTCACTTTAGTAGATGAACCCCTATGTGACTGTATTAAATTGTATATTAAAATTAACTTACCAGAGAACCATTCACCATATTCTTTGTTCTCAAAATTGTGTACTGCATAAAAAATAAGCCAAAAATTGCAAAGGTGTCTTCCTATTTTAAGATTTAGTACATACACATACACGCACAAACAAAAACATTTTATTTATATTTAAAATCCATTCTACGTTCCTTAAATAATTGTCTTATTTTACCCACAGTAGTTTTTTTAATATTAATCCCGGGATAGGCCTTCCTAATTTTTTTATACTACTTTATCCTCGTAGCTCAGCGGTCTGTTACTTGAAATATAAGACACTGAATGTTTAAATGTCTTATGTGTGCCTAAATGAAATAACAGAACATAGAATTCACGATTAACGCTGCGAGAGCAAGCAAACATAAATATCACCAAAGGCAATGTACACAAAGTGAACTGTGCCCACATTAGAGCATAAGGGGGTGGCGTCGTTGCCATAGCAACATCGTAAACAAAATCTAGCCAGATGCAGACACATGACACAGTCTCCGTACACAAGCTCATCTGTGCCCTTGGGGAAGTAGATATTCGCAAAATCAAGTGTAACGTTGCGCTATCGTCGGAAAATAGTTTTGGGGTTTCTTATGTTAATAAAGATGGACAAAAATAAATAGAAATTAACTTTGGGAGGCACGTGCTTCTGTGCCCCTTAGGAGCAGCCGCCACTGCTGAAGGCATGGTCCTAACTTCATATTTTGTTTATTAAACAATGCATCCAATTTTGTTGTATCTTTATTAATTAGTGGATGGAAAAAAAAAATAGGTGTATTTGAAAAATAAAATAAAAAAAGTGTTATTCACAACTTAAAAGTAAAATAATAAACAAACTTACCACTACTAGTAATATCTTGCTCCTTGGTCTTTTTCTTTGTTTTCTTAAAAACAGCCCCTTGCAATGCATTTTGCAACAGCCTAGAAGAGACACCATCGACAGGAATTCTATGAAGCTTTTCTGCCCGTTTTTTACTCAGTTGAGCTCTTAGATCAACTGCAACAAATTCGTTTCTAATAAATTGCTGAATTTTTTAGATTATTAGCGACAGAAAAAAAATTAATACAAAATTTCGAACCGAAAGACATATTTATAAAAAATGTATATTTCATGAAAAATAGTAATATCACAGATTCAATGATTGGACCAGATGTGACGCTCCGGATGGTGACTACACATTAGAATGTGTTTTGATCTGATTTGATTTACCAGCGTACGGTAGGTACTGCCACTTCTGGAAAACACACCTTCAAGCCAGCTACAATTACACTAGGTTGGACTGACGTGACGCATAGTACCAGTCAGCAGCGAGAGCTGCATGGTGCAGGAGTGGGAATTTTGAATGTAAAATTTTAATATAAAAATATTCAGATAAACAATTCTTTAATATCAGCGCTTCTAGGGACTCAAAAAATGCAACAAAAACTTTACGACCTCATTAAAATATTGTCTAGTCGCAAAAGTAATTGCGTCCAGGTAGACACTTGAAATATTTAGCAACTTAACCGTTCAATTTTAATAGTATGTTACAGCCTGTTTTCTTGTTTACATTTTATCTCATTCAGTGAAGTTATATATAGCACTTTTATAGATATGTGAAATTTTACTATGCTTAAACGTATTTTATACAGTTTTGTGTTTATAAATATTTTGGGGGGTACTGAATATTCGGAGGTTTTTTATTTACAAGTGAGTGTGGTCAAATAATATTGTGAAAAATGTTTAGGCCTTGGGAAGATCCACAACCAAGCACCGGCAGAGAATGTCAAGATGATGAGGTGGATGGTGATGCTTCACAAATTGCAAAGAAAGTTTCCGCACAATATTTACACATAGACTTAAGAATTGGATTTAAAAGTGTATAAAAATATAAAAGAAAGTGAAGGAGAAAAAGGAGCTGTGGAAAAAACGGTCTATTTAACAGAAATTTCCGAAGGAACTGTTTATAAATTAATTAAGGAAGGGGTACAGAAACGAAAAATTAGATAGGACAAAGGAACATCACAAACATTAGATTCGTCTATCGTGAAATTGTTAAGAGATGTAATTTATAGCAGGGAGAAAGAAGATGAGATACCAACTTTACAATCAATACATATGGAACTGAGAAGAAAAGATCTAGTGTCAGTTAGTGAAAAAACACTTCGGCGATGGCTGTTGAAGATAGGATTTCAGCATAAAATGATTAATAAAACAGCAAGTCTTATAGAAAGCAGCAGAATTTATACAGTGGCATATGGAATATTTGGAAGCTATTAAAAAATTTCGAAACTAACATCTAGTGATGCATTCAGGACACAATCAACACACTCATTCTATTTAAAAATAAAATTTAAAATGAGCAATACAGTTGTACATTAGCAAATAGCTGAAAATAATAAACAATAAAATATTATGGTATATCACTTATTTAATTTTGTGCTACTGGTGTGGGTACCTAAGTTTATAATGCTGAATCTTTGTATTTCTGATCTAAATATAATTTTAATTTTATGATGTACCTACTAGAGATAAATTTATATAACAAACAAGGACAAACAGAACAAAAATGTACAAACACAAACGGAGAGTGATAGGAAAGATTTAACAGTTATGAAATATAGATAGGTAGGTGAAGAAGAAGTTATAGTTGGTGAAGGTTGGCTATAGAAGCTGCAGAAAGATGGGCAGCGTCTAGTAAGGTAAGGTGTATTTTATTTAAAAGGGGGCATTATGATGTCTATTTTGTTATATTTCGGGTTAGTGGACTATCACTCAGTTTGAAGGTGTAGAACTTTTGAGATATATTCTGAATGTAGTCCGCTATTGACAAATTTTTTATTTTGTCTGTTAAATCTGCTACTCCTGACCATGGGCGGATACAGACTCCTGGACATTAAGTAGACCGTCCGTATTGTCTCGTTTATAAGCGTGTTAAACGTCAGTCTTTGGTCCAGTCTCACCCCCAAATACTTCACGCACTGTTTGATTGGAATTTGGTGCCCCCCGATCGGAATTGGCGTCAGAATTTAGTTCTCAGTGAACTGGCGCGTGAAAACTATCGCCTTCGACTTTTCGGCGTTTATTCGAATCTTCCACTGACCGTAATAAGTCGTGGCACAAGCCATGTGAGCTTTCAACAGCATATTAACCGTTTGTGCGAATGCGCATACATGGCTGTGTCATCGACGTACTTGGCCAGCTTAGTATTCAGGAACACCAGAAAATCGGAGACATAAATATCGTACAACTTTGGTGACAGGCACAACACTTGTGGGACTCCCGCGCGAATATCCAGCCGTGTTGATAATTTTAATGTGTGTTGGCTTGTTTGATAACAACACGGCCCATGATCTAACAGCGATAATAATGAGTTCGAAAAGTTTTTGTTGCGTTTTTGTCTGTCCAACAAAACTCTACTCAACTATAATTCTCAAGCAGTTCATTCAAAACAAATTGTAAAATAAAACCAAATTAATAACTTACAAATTAATTGAATACGTTTGCCAATTTTTTTGATAGAAAAGTGGGATATTTTTGTACTTTGACTACCACCATATCATTGCAAATTTAATTCAATATTTAAGGTTACAATTTTGAAGTTAAAAAAAATGACCTAGGCAAAAGCTCTTAAAAAAATTGTGATTAGAAAAAAAATGTCCGGCATCTTTTGAAATAGCAAAGTTTCAGCCGGACATTAATTTGTAACCAAAATGGTCACTAACGTTCTCACTAAGTAATTAAATAATTTAAGTTATCAAAAATTTGAATTTTTCCCTGTCACTAAAAACCTATTCAAACTCCATTAGACACTATATTTATAAACATTAAGCTTACCCTCACTAATAATGGAGTTTTCATCATCGCCACTATCATTTTCGACGATAATTTCTGGTTCCAACTCATCTTCATCCTCTTCCTCCATCTCATCCTTGTTGCCTAACTCAACTTTCCGCTTCACTTTCTCTGGTACTTTATCTTCACTCTCCTTGGAGAACTTCAACTTCCCACCACGTTCATATTTGGAGGGATTCTTTATTTTAATTTCGATTTTCCTCTCAAACCTTTTCTCCATCGGTGTTGTTACGTGCCTGTCGCTCTTCAAAGAAATTCGATTTTTAACGGACGTTTTTTCCTGATGTTCACTCTTTTTTGGAGTGGTGAACTTTTTATTGTCTTCTTCCTTAATATTTTCTTTAACCACATCTTTTCGGCTATCAGGTGTTCTTCCTCTAGTCCTCTTTTTATCGTATCTATTGCTATGCCTCCTCCTGTCACGGCTACTTTTCAAGGAGTCCGGTATAGCCTCAGATTTTATTTCTCCTCCATTGACGAGCTTCGAGAATGGCAGAACGAGCGGTTTTTCGCCAATCTGCTGTTTGACCTTAAAGCGACCTTCGTTGTCACTCGTAGAATCCTCATCAGAGAATAAATCATCAACCTTGTCATCTAGGACAATGTCATCACTTGGGAGCAACGCACTTTCGTTTAACAGATTTTCCAGCTCCTCAAATGCGTCTGGTTCTTTCGGTTTTTCCTGTTCAGCTGGGCCAGTTTTTTCAGGAACAGCAACGGGTGGTGGAACCGGAGCAGGAACTGGAGCCGGAACTGGAACAGGTTCTTCTTTTATTTTTTCTTCTTTCGGTTTAAGCCTTATAATGCCCTCCTTCATCTTGATTTCATTGGTTTCAAACTTTCTCTTTCTTGCCTCCAAAATGGGATCTAGAGGCTTTTCCTCCTTCTTCGGACTGACCTCTGCCTCTTTAGGTTTCTCCTTGTTATCTTCAGTCTTATTCGGTTTAAGCCCCAACCTTTCTCGCACTGGCGGCCTATGTTTGGGAGAATTGTCTGTACTCTTGCCAACATTTCTTCTCCTTGGTGATAGAGATCTTCGTCTAGGCGACAAAGATCTTCTTCTAGGTGACCTCGATAACCGTCTAGGTGATCTAGATTTCCTTCTCGGAGAAATCGATCTGCGAGGTGGTGATCTTCTAGGTGACCTTCTAGGCGTCAACGATCTTCTAGGGCTGCAAGAGGGGCTCCGAGAATAAGATCTTCTAGGTGACCGTTTTCTCCTTTCAATAATTGCCTTATTTTCCAGAACAAAGGCTGCACTTCTAGGGGACAGAGGAGCTAGAGTTGCCGTAGTGAGAGATTCTGTATTGATAGCAAGAGGGGATAGCGGTCTATCAAAAAAGGGTGGTGGCGGTGGTGGTTGATTCATCATATTGATATTCGGAGGCCCAAACATCGGGTTGAACGGTTGGTTCGGGAATGGCATTATGGGGGCTGGAAACTGTGTTGGTGGTGGAACAAACTGCATATTTGGAATTGGTTGATTTGGAAACTTTTGGAAATTCCTCTGCCGCCTTCTATTAATAAAGCCTCGACGATTTTTAGGAGATCTTGATCTGGGACGTTTTGTGGCAGGTCTATAGCTCTCATCAAATCTACGTCTGTTTTGGACTGGTTCTTCCCTGAGTTTATTCTCAACTACAGGTTCTTTGTTTTCACTTTCACTGTTGTTCTTTTCACTTTCATTATGTTTGATAACTTCGATATTATCACCTACCACTTTCTCTATCTTTTGTTCACCAACTTTTACGTCAGAGTCTGACGTAGACACTACTTCAGACACAGGTCTTTTCTTTTTCTTGGTTTTCTTTACTTTCAGCTTTTCCTGTTTAACAGGCTTTTGTTCCTTCACATTCGATTTACCCTGGATCTCGGCATCCAATTCCTGCATTAAGGCTTCTAAACTGTCAGACTTTTCTAACTTGCCAGGACTGTCATCTTCAGAAGAAGCTTCTTCTTCTACCTCTGACTCTGTTTCCGACTTATCAGAATTGTCATAACGGTTAAATTTGCTCGTACCAAGGCTTGTGCCTTCCCCAGTCTTCTCTTCCTTATTTTCGAGACTACAGTATCTGTCTTGGGGTAAGGTCAAATTATTATTCGATGCTTTTTCTTCAATCTTTGCATCTTCTGATGGTATTGTGGGAATAGAAATGAGATTCGTATTTCGAACTCTGTTATTAAATTGGCTCTAAAAAAAATAACATTCTACTATACTCAAATGAAATTTAAATTACCTAGATGCTAATGCACGTTTTACACTGAATACATGTTTTAAATTTTTGAAACTGCTATCGATCCTATAAGATTTTGGTACTTACTTTTAAGTCAAATGTGTATTTTGTGTTTCTTTAATCGTTTATGTGTTTCAGGTAGACACAAATTTCGGCTAGCATCGATATTATTTGGTATAAATCTATTTGTAAAAGGGTACAAATTAATATCGATTGAAATAAACTAGAACATGATTCTAGTGCAATTAGAAAACAATTTTGAATCATGCAATGACAGTACAAGACTAACCAAGCATTTTAACTGTTCCATTTGTATAATGACAACTTTAATGACTTAAGAGAACAGGAAACCTACATGTACTATCTTAAGTTCTTAATGTAAAAATTAATACATATTTATGTATTGAATTGAATGTTAAGAGCTTCGTTATTACATCTTTTATGAATGAATATATATGTACCTATATCTTATATTCGTACTTGAATTTTCAACATTTTTTATATATTCTAACATAGAGCATAAAGAAAACATCATTCATCTTACGATTTTTCCGTTTCGTCCTTGGTGAGATCCAAAAAATCGTCCTCTCTTATTGTGCATCTTCATTGCCCTATTGTATCGAATGGGTTTTTCCGAATGTAAATGTGGACTGCTGTGAGGTTGTGGTGCACCATTCAATGCAGCATTTTTCTTTTTTAACGATTGCAACGCTGCTAATCGCAATGCTTCCAAGTCCTCCTCGTCCTCAGAGGTACAAAGCTAAAAAATATCTCATTGATTTTACCTTCGATACATAATTAGCTAGAAGCATGAAGTACTAACATGTGTTTTTAAGAAAAACGCAAATTCCACACATAAAAGGGAATTACCTTGTTGGAATCACCCATCACTACTATTTATTTATGAATTTACGTCTTCAAATTAAAAATCGCAACAATATGGCGCTGGCTGTTTGACAACTAACTGCTTGGCTTTCTTTTTCTTTAGTTCGTCAGTCCGACAGACGTCACTACTTTCGCTCGATTTTACAGTGTTCCAACACCATAAAGCAAAATTTTACCACACAGGTTATACGCAAGGTTGATCAGCTTGTGAAATTGTAAACAGGTTACCTCACATTGAACATCATTTTTCACAAGAATGCAGTGGCGTACATTCAATAAGGGCGCAAGACGCCAAGCAATTATTGTCAATCAAATTTTACCAATTCAAAAACGTTTCCCGGTAAATCTACTCAACTTTTTTTTTACTGGGTATTAGCTAATTCCCATTAGCCACATAGAACGGGGAACAATCCAAGCCAGTTCCTAATATATCCAATAGATGACGCCATGCGTACTCATTCTCAATTTGTATCATAAGCTATATTTTTGCGCATTAGACGCGATAAGCGGTGACATTCGAGCGAATAAGACATGAAGGCACTTGCAGCGGTATCGCGCGGCTTCAGGAGTACGCTAGAAAATGACGTCACCCTTCAAGGCGCTTAAAGACATTAGTGTAAGCCGCGAGATCGCAAAAATTTAACTATAATATATTATGATATAAATTGAGAATGACATTAAACAACAGTTTAAAAGTTATGTTATAACTTTTAAATTGCTTAAATTTCCCGATTTCTGAGAGTTTCCCAAACTCTTATTCGTAGAAATGAACTAAATGGGGAATAATCGAGGTCAAATTTGTATCATATAATATATGATATAAATTGAAAATGACATATAACAATTTAAAAGTTATATTATAACATTTAAATAGAAAGTAGAAATGAGTCAAATTGATAAAAAGAATGAGAAATAACCCAAGCCAGTTCCTAATATATCCAATAGATTATGCCATGCTTACTCGGTTTAATGTCATTATTATCATTCTCAACTTGTATATCATATATAATCTTTAAATAGTTTGTGGAAAACGGTCATTTTTAGGAATTAAATGTCCTACTGTGTTAGAGCACTTTGGTACACAGCAACAAGTTTTAATTTTTCATCCTAAAGAGTGACAAAGACATATTTTTTCGTATTGACATTGATGGACAAACAACCGAGTGCGGCTGGTGTACTCTGGCGGATAAAATATAAGAGAATGTTCCCCATATTATTGGCGACACACGTCGACTCGCGTTGACTTGGTCGGTAAATGGAAAGCGCCTAGTATACATAAGTATACAGAGTGTCGTATCTTTATAAATAATTATATATTTAATCTTTGAAAATATAGGTATCGAACATAGGTCTGCTATTGCATGTAAATTTCATAAATCAAATTTTGCTGGAGAAGGTGGTGACAGGACTTCAGTCATATTGGTTATACCATAGTGACATTTGGCGATCAGGTACGTATCAACATGTAATAGTTTATTTGTTATAATATTCTGTGGAATCTGTGCGGTTACACAACCACGGTATAGAGGCTATTTCACTGTGAACGATATTGTCCTGTGGCTCATCCTGCCTGCCTGAACTGTTTCAAATATTTTTAGCGATTGTTTTTAATTTGTTTCTTGTAATTTAGTTTACAAAATTATTTAAGCGGGCACAAATATTTAGTCCGATTCTGGAGAGTGAAGCCATACATCTAAGAGGGGGACGCAGCATGAGAAGACCTGTTCTACTAATTTACTTTCACCGATCTTGCGTAACGTTATATTTTCACGATTGCTGTTTGGGGGAAAACAAGCTGCACTTATCTGAGAGCAGCACATCAACATCATAACTCCACTTTATTTCCGCGGTACTACGCTTTGATTTAATTGAACATACAATAATTTTGCTTTTTTCACTGATATTTAACATGCTCATATAGTCTATTCGAAGGCACTTTTACACACAAGTACATAACATAAAAAAATATAAAAGAAGATATTTTTTAAAATGATCACCCGACTTAAGGTGGGCGGAGCCGTGGACGTAATTCGGCAATTTCTCCTACATTAATGAACCGATTTGAAAAAATTTTTGATGGGCTTTTAAAACGTAAAACTCGATAGAGTATATCGAACTATTTTTGCTTGTGTGAACAATAAAATAGTACTGGGCTTTTTCCTCGTGAAAAACAAAGTTTTTTAATTGAGTTTTCAGTAGACCAACACATATTCTATTATTGAGTGTTCTCTAAAAGCATATCAAATTTTTTTTTAATCGGTTCAGAGATATAGGAGAAATTGTCGAATTACGAGATCATATTTTAAAATCGCCGTCACCCTTAATATGACAAAATAGGGGTTTACGAAATTTCACTCGGAGCAACTTAAAAGTTTCATTTTCTAAAACTATAAAAATAACAAAGACAGATAGATACCAGAGATGAGTCAATTTTCGTAAATCCCGAATATCCGCAGTACGGATTCGTCGTAAGGGAAAAATAGTTTATGAACTTGTACGGCAGTTTTCACATGAAATTAATAACAGATTTACCATACTTTCCAGGACATCTTGTAATCGTAATACATACCTAAGAAGTGTAGAGGAATTCGTTCTCTCTTTACTTCAAATTCAAGCGGCTGCATCCGAATGACCTTTCATTCTCGTATTTTGTCCATATAGGAGTATAGTCCAGTCGTGTAAAGAATTTCCCGTTTCATAAACGAATCTTGAGTTGTTCTGTGTCTTATATAACAACTGTCTAATCTATGATCAGAACGCGCTCCTGCTTTTCCTTGGGCATGAGTTTGGTGTTTTTAGAACTATTTATTAAATTCTAAATTCCCCAGCTATTGATTGACGGCTGTACCTTGCTATGTGTTGTCAAAATAGAACTTGGCGTAAAGTAAATTAAATAAAACAATAAATTCAATTATTACATAAATTAATTGAAGTAATTTATTTATTATTAATTCAAAACTATTGTTAGTGCTTAGATTTAACTTCCTGTGTACTATTTAACCTATAACTAGTGTAATAAGTATCTAAAAATAATAAATGATTTTTCAGCAATAATTGCTAGATTTTGCTTTATGCAGAAGTAATTTACACCGATTCTCTTCGTGAAAAAGGTAAACCGAAAACCGATATATTCAAATGCTGTTTTCACAAGTGTGGTGTTTTTTTTTTAGCCAAAATGGTGAGGTTATGCACCTAAAAATGGATACTTGGCAATCAGAATGGGTAAATGAAAGCAACATAAATACAGAACTATCGAATCCCTTTGATTCTATACCGTACAATTCTACATTGTATTCACTAGACTTTACTGCAGATAGCACCAGTTTCTCCAGAGATGATTCAGTTGAAAGTGGAGGAGAGGAAATAAGTGATAAAAATGATACGAGCATATTAAAACCTACTTTCAAAAGCGTTTTACAGGCCAAAAAGAGGTTGCAAGCCTTTTCAGCTTCTAAGCAATTGAAGAGAACAGGTTCTAAAGATGAGAAAACTGAAGACGGTGATAAATCCTCTCCAAAAAAATCAAAGAAAGGTAATGATTTAAGAATTTGTAAAACATTAATTTGTATCGATGTGTATAATTTGTGGTAGCAAATAGCACCATTTCAGTATTCCTTAATGATATTTTGATGTTCTGATTTCTAAACCCCCTAAATCCTAGGAATTACAATACCTAGGTATATGGACAAAATTCACAATTGCATTTAAATATGTCACCCATTTTTGCTTTTGCTAGCAATAGCCACTTGCTGAGTTTTGTATATCAATTTGGTCTGTTTCATGCAGTGTAATTTTTTAAAACTGTGGCTTTCAAATGCAAGTTGTAATTTGATGAACTGATTTTTTCTTATGATTATATTGATATATATATATATATTACTTCTAAGTGACTGCAGTTTCCAATAATATTTTATTTAGAATAAGTATGCCCAAATATTTCAATTAAATGTGTTTGTTACTAAGAATGTCTGCCTTTGGATTTTTTTGACTAGATCTGAGGGATTCTCAATTTTATTATGTTTTTATACTTAAAATTGGGCCCATATTTTAAAGTTATAATAAACAAGTTTACGTTGTCGGATCATCTTTATATTGAGTTGAGAATTAATATACTGGGTGGCACAGGAAATTTTACCTCAATTTTTACTTGTTTTTAAATTAAAGTTTTGAATTTTGGGGTAATGTCTAATATGACTCTCCATATTTTGACAGTTATCGAACTGGGTTTCGAAAAACCTAGTTATTAATTTTCGAATAAACAATATCTAACCCAGCTATAACACTTTGTCAGTTGCTGTCTGCAATTTTTCATTTGTTTTTCATGACCTACTCTAAAATGTGACAAATAATTTATACCCAAATTTTAATTGGATAGGAAATGTAAATTAAATATATTTACTACTGCTGTATGAGAAATAATGTTTTTAAATCCGAGCAACTAAAAAAATCAGCTCAATTTTTTATTGCAATCGCTAAAAAATATACTTTTTTCTTCAGACTTTGAGGCCTAAAAGTATTTGAAGAAAAAATGAAGGTATTTATTTTATTCATATTCGGCGTTTGACGTGGTTTTGTTATGTCTCGACTACTTTAATGTTTTTTAAATTTGTTCCTCAATGATCTGACCATATTCAAGGTAACTTTTTTCCATTTTAAATCCGAAAGGCCCTTTGTAAAGAGAAGTTACTGCTTTATGGAAATGACTTAAATATAAAGGGTGCAAGGAATGTACAAAAACAAAGTTGGAGCTATTTTTGTTTAGAGTGCAACCGATTTCTTCTGCAGTGAATGGTAAAAATGTGCCCATTAAGAGTTCTATTTAACGCTCCGAATTTTTAATTTTTTTAACTAGGCAAAGTGAAAGAGTTTGATACTTTCTGCATTACCTGATATTGTCTCAGATTTTAAAATTATGCGTGTAGGCATTCAGAGCTCTCTATCTGGAAAATATTATTTTGCTTACCACTTAATGAAAATCCTCAATTTTCTATAACAGCTTAGTAATCAGATTCAGTGCTTCCTTTAATGATTAATTAACCAATAACCAGATTTAATTGTTTGTATCGAGGTTTGTATTGTGAAAGTGAATATTTGAAAAGTTAGTCTTTTTTTGTTGTATTATTGTGATTTTTTAAATATATCTATACCTATTTAGCTTTAATCATTTTGAAAAATGAAACTTTATATTTGGCCAATCGATTTAGGAAATGATTTTATTGGCAACTACTGACTAATGGTCCAGGGTCTCACGCCTCTTTTTTTAAAGTGATACTAACAAGCTGAATTTTCGTGAGAGTCTTTCAATTTTTTCCTCGGCGAAAATTCTCAGTAGAGGTAGATAAAGTTCTACGCAGCCGCTAAACATGTTGATCGTGGAACTGACACTTTCATGGTGTAGGACTGGAGAACCTGCCAGAAAATTTGTAGGGCAATTTGACCATTCGATTTCAAAATCAGCTCATTAGTGTAAAAAATCAGGGAGCTGCGCTTGTCTTACAAAAGCGATGTAAATATGTAAGAAATATATAAATATGTGAAAATAACGAGGTCTGAAATTTCATTACTAAAGGGGTGATTTTTTATTGTTTAATTAATGTTTTTGAAATCGAAAATATATGATGATTCAACAAATGCTATAGATAAGTCAAATGTTACATATTTAATGCTTCTCGACTACAGCAAAGCCTTTGATTTAATTGATCATCATTTACTTCTGGCAAAATTGCATTATTATAACATCAACGTGCAATTGTTGAACTGTTTCAAATGCTATCTTTCCTACTGATCTCAAGTCGTTAGACTGGACAATGTGTCTTCATCTGAACAAAAAGTAGTATATGGTGTTCCTCAGGGAAGCATTTTGGGACCATTAATGTTTACAGTTTCCCCTGCTGATCTTCCTACAATATTATCCCCGATCCAGTGCAGTCCAGTGAAGCAGTATGAGTTTTCAATGAAAATTTGACAGCAATCGTTAAGTGGTCTAATAACAATGGTATTATAATTAATCCAGCGAAGTCAATAGCAATCTGTGTAGGAATCAGTTCCTTGTGTGAGAAAGCTTCCCATCATTTAAATTGTGATGTAATGTGAATTAAAATGTGTTAACTTTTAAATTGAGTGCTGAAAAATGCATTCTTGCAGTGCCTTCTCCTTTTGAAATTGTATATTTATTTATATATTTTATTATTATTATTTATATTTGATAGGAATTAGACAAATAATAAGTATGCCGAGTTTGGTGGGTATTGGGATCAACGTTTTGTCAAAAAACACAATTGTATATTTATTTATATATTTTATTATTATTATTTATATTTGATAGGAATTAGACAAATAATAAGTATGCCGAGTTTGGTGGGTATTGGGATCAACGTTTTGTCAAAAAACACAATTTTTAATTTGTCGACGTTTCGTTTATTATTATAGACATCCTGAGGACACTAGAAATATAACAAACAAAACGTTGACAAATTAAAAATTGTGTTTTTTGACAAAATGTTGATCCCAAGACTCATCAAACTTGGCAGACAATTATAAATTTTGGATCACTAAATTCATTAATATACAAATAATGAGCTTTTATTTCAAAGAAATTGTTACGTGCTTTTTTCGCGTTGGTAACAATAAGGTATGTCCGACTAGAGACTCAGTGGAGTCGGGGGTGGGTATGAAGCTATTATTATTTTTTTATTTGTTTTCTAACCGGAAAACAAATATATATAGGGCGCCAAGTAATTTGAAGATCCCATACCTTATTTATAACTAAAACTACTAAAACTAAATAGCAAAAAAAACTCTAAGTAGGTTTAAGTCAATAATAAACAACCAAATTAAAATTCCAGTAGATTTATTACGGATTTGAATATACAGATTTGACGAAAATATTGGAGGAAACGGTTCCTCAAAATATATATAGTAAAATAACCACAATTACATAAAACACTTTGTAAAATACCCTATCTCTCGAGAGAACAATTCGGGATAAAGGTAAACTAATGTATTACTTAATAAGCAAAGAAAAAAAATATACCTTTATCAACCAATTGTCACAAATAATAAATATAGACAATCACTAGAATATGTTTTACGCCGCACCAAAAATATATTTAACCTTACTAAATTAGGGAGTAATCAATTTTTTCTTAACTTTTGTAAGCAAATGGAGGTTTCATAATTTTATACAAAATCTAACTATATTATATGTACAAGATTTCATTTGTTTACATGAAGCAGACTACTAATTTTTCTTTAGAGAATGTAATTCTACAAATTTACGTATTTTTAATTACTACTGTAAATATGACGTTATCGAAGTTAGTGTCTAATTACCCGGTATAAGAGTATTAAAATATAACTAAATATGACAGTTCTAATTAATCCTCGGCAGCTTAGCAATAACCAAAAGGTAAAAGGCCCCACTATGTGGTACTTATCTTGTGTTGTACGACTGAGAAGTTCCCGCAGGAAGTTTGCAATTTCCGGAGGCTGGGGCTACCCTTATCCTAGTGCTGCTATGCCCATATATTGTTCACCATATCATTTAGAGCTCCTCATAAATAATTTCCGCTAATTTAAAATCGGTGCTCTTTCCAGAATCACACCAAAAGGATATATAAAAAAAAACGCCTAAAATACGAAATAAAAACGATATCGAAACTGACTTTTTAGGAGTCGTACATGAAACAAAGAAGAAATAAATTAAGTGAAACTCACCTCTAGTGCGGAGCACCCTATGCACAAAGAGACGTTTTTAACAAAATTTCTACTAATATATCCAACTGAAAATTGATCATAGGCGATATTCATAAACCATATAATATCCCAAAAATATCGCCATTCTTTCAACTACCAGTGACAAAGCCATTTGAACGTAATTTTATTCTTAATAGTTCACTGGACGTTTACTTGTGTAGTTTCAGGAATAGTAATTCTTTTCCGTTCGACTCCGATTGCCGTATCTCGGTTAAACTTTTTCCATTCCCCAAAAAAAAACTAGTACCCCTTAATAAGCGATAAACCTTTTTTTCTACTTCCATCTTTAAAATAGCGTTTATCGTATACGTTTCCATGACGCTAAATAGTCCTTTAAATACGCTTTCGACAAACCGTGACTTCGTGCATTTTAGTCACGGGCTGAACTTAGCAACGAGATATTAGTCACGGCTGAGGTTAATTCTAGATATTTTAATGGCAAAAATCAAGTTAGTTTTCCGTAATTCTTGTCATCAATCTGTCAAAACAAATCGACGCGTTGTGACAAGAGACAAGTAATTTTGTATTTTTTGGAAAAAAATGAGCCTCAACGACAGTGAAAGTGAAGAAGATGTTTTCATTGGTACTCCGCCCGAAATTACTCAAGCAGCGGCATCGGCAACTGCTAGTTTGCTGCCAGAAAAATCTAAAAGTCAATACGAACGTGCATATAAACTTTTCCAAGATTGGCGTCAAGAAAACCAAACAAATTCATTTTCTGAGAATGTATTACTTGCTTATTTGTCGAAAAAGATGAAACCGTCCTCTTTGTGGGCAATCTATTCAATGCTGCGGACGACAATTAATCTAAAAAACAATGTTGATATTAGCAAGTACCCCAAATTGTGCGCATTTCTGAAGCGTAAATCAGACGGTTACAGACCTAAAAAGTCGAAAATATTGACACCCCAGCAAATTAGAGAATTCTTATCATCTGCTCCAGACGAAGAATACCTATTTACAAAGGTAATAGTATAAAACCAAATTAAATAAAAATAAACAAAATTATAAATATTTTAGGTAGGGTTAATTTTTGGAATAATGGGAGCTTGTCGGCGGGAAGAATTGACGAAAATTCAAACAAGTGATGTTGAAGACCTTAACACGGCCCTTTTAGTTCACATTCCTGACACGAAAACAAAAACGGAACGTCAGTTTGTTATTGGAAGTAATTTCTATCATACATGCAAGAAATACATGGAACTTCGACCTCCAAACCTGACAAGTACTACCCGATTTTTCTTAAACTACCAGCGAGGAAAATGTAGAAAACAGCCAATTGGAATTAATAAATTTGGCAGCCTCTCTAGCGTAGTAGCAAAATTCTTAAAATTACCTGACCCTGCTGCTTATACTGGTCATTGCCTAAGAAGGTCTTCAGCGACGATTTTGGTGGACTCGGGTGCGGACATCACAGCATTAAAGCGTCATGGAGGGTGGCGATCCACAGCTGTTGCAGAGAGTTATATTGACCACTCGTTAAACAATAAAATTGAGACCGCTACTAAAATCATGAACACTGTTCAAAATAATGCAATGCAAAAAAATAAAGAAAATATTGATATTGCAATTGCTCAAAGTTCAAGCATTGATAAAAATGAAAGTGGACCAAGTATTAGCTTCAATTCAAATCATGAAGCAAATTTAACACAGTTCGATGGAACGCATTTAGGAAAATCACTTAGTTTTTTTAGCAATTGCCAAAATGTTTCCAATGTAACCATTAATATACACAATAAGTAGAACAATAGTTTAGTAATTTTTTACTGTTACCATGTTATTGATACGTTAATAAATGAAATATTAAAATAACTTCCAAATTTTTTATTTAGATATTTGCTGTCGTAGAAAAAGTATAGTATGCAACACGTTTTATAAACTTGTTAGTCACTCATTTTATTAAACACTCGCTCCGCTACGCGTCGCTCGCGATTAATAAAACTCGTGACTAAAATGACGTTTATAAAACTTGTTACATAATATACTATTAATTCATAAGAAAAAAACGTACTACCTATTCGTAATTATAAGTAACTCTTATTTAATAATTACAGGCATGCACCAATATACGGGATAATCCAAAATGTGTTACCTTAAATTTATTTGTTCGAATTTATAGGAGTATAAAATATTTATTTCACCTCAGGTACCTATATTATTTTAATCTTTCACATCACCATGGATGCATTATCAGTTGTTTGATACAATTTTATTACAGTACAGACAACCAAAATACCAGTGGCAAATAATTATTTTTAAATGGTTTTGAAAGTGTTTTTTTCGTTTTTTCTTCCCCTTGTCTGGTTTTTATGAATTTGTTCTACATCAAAACATAATATTTTTAGTCGCAAACTCTATAAAATCCTTATTTTACTATAAGGAACGTAACCAGACTGCAACCAACAGCTACTCTCCGGGCTATGTGCTCCGCCGAGCGCTGAATTATAAGTTATATGCCTGGCGTGTTAAGTGTAATAATTGCATATTATCATCAAAACGCTAATGCTTCGATTGCAACAAACACCAGCCGAAATATTGATCCTACTTAAAGGAGCTCTCAGGCTATTTATTGTTCGATTGCAACAGACACTAGACCGCTAGATGGCGCCTGCTGACTATTTTACATGTCGCTATCCCAAAGATACCGAAATGTGCTAAATAGTCAAGTGATCCTCGTGTCGGTCGTCACATGTCTACCTGGAACTGACGAGAGCCAACAGCTCGAAACTGCAGTCTGCAAGTGGTGTGTGATGACTGGCACGAGAGCTCCTTTAAGTAGGATCAGTCTTTAGGTGTTTATTGCAATCGAAGCATTAGTGTTTTGATGGTAATATGCAATTATTACACTTAACACGCCAGGCATATAACTTATAATTCAGCGCTCGGCGGGGCACATAGCCCGGAGAGTAGCTGTTGGTTGCAGTCTGGTTACGTTCCTTATAGTAAGATAAGAACTTTATAGAGGAGTTTGCGACTAAAATATTATGTTTTAATATTCCGCCCTCTAAAACCACATTTGAACTTGTTCTACACCCCCTTAAAATTGTAATGATGTATTGAATCTCCTAGTATATTTAATAATTTGCATTTATACATAAATAAATACTAACATAATAATAATATATTGTTTTGGTGCACTTAAAAGTTTGCATTATGTGCAATAATCATAGAAAATGAATATTCAACAATTAATAAACTAATAAATACAACAATAAAATATTCTAAAATAATAGTGTAAGTTTCTCCTACTTGTATTCCTGACGAATATTCTTTTTATTCGACTATCTAATTTTTTTGTTATAATTCAGGGTAACCACACAATATATTCCGATCATTTGCAAGTTGGCATTATATTTTCTTTGTAATAATAATAATGAAAGTATTCTATTGAGTAAAAACCCAAATGGCCATTGACCGAGGCCCTTCAGCCTTTTAATAATAAAATATTGTTTACATTTTATATATTATGTGTAATGTGAATAGCAAATAGATATAAGAATGTGAAAAAAAAAAACGAAAAAAGTGTGTGTGTATAATGATCGACGGTTCTTAGTTCATTGATGTGTTCCCACAATGTTTTTCGATGAAACTTCCTGTAGCCGGTTGTTTGAGGTTTCTATTTTTGCAGAGAAGTCGGAGTATTTCCATGTTGTGATCAGCCCTGGCAAATTTAGTGGATAATTTGGATAGTCTCTGGAATTGATTCTGTCTTGGTTATTTGATATAGAAGAGGGTTAGGTGGGTTGTGCAGCGGATTTGTTGGGTGTCGGTATTTGGTAATGGTTCTCAGTGCTGATGTTTCAGCAATGTTGATATTTTTTATTGCTGTTTTTCTGACATTTAGAAAGAGGGGGTGGCCGTATTCTAGTATTGGTCTACATATTGATTTATAAATGTGAGCTGCTGTCTTTTTACTGACTCCCTCATTTTTATAGGTCATGCAGCGAGAGTGCTTGCTTCTGGTAATGCATCTTTTCTTTATGTATTTGGTATGGTTGTTGAAGTTCAACTTGCTGTCTAAACTTACACCCAGGTATTTGACTGTTGACTGAGCAGGGAGAATGTGATGGTTAATGGTAACCGTTGGTGAGTTGTTGTTTATTGCATGGTTAAAGATAATGTATTGGGATTTTGTTGGGTTGGGTTTTAGTCTCCACTTGTTGAACCAGGTCATTGTTCTGTTCATTAGTTCTTGTAATTCAACAGTTTTTTTCCAGAATGCGATCATGATTAATTAGAGCCGTGTCATCAGCATCTGTAGAATATATGTATTGGGATTAAAGTATTGTAGATGTTTTTCTAATTTGTAGAGGTCATCGCAGTAGATGTATAGCAATGGTGAGTGTGGGGAGCCTTGTGGCAGTCCTTGTTGTGTTTTAAATAATTTTGAGTAACTTGTGTTTATTTTAATTTGTAGAGTTTTTTCCTTTAGATAATTTTTTATAATGAATATAAGGTACCTTGGACAGTTCAGTACTGCCAACTTGTACAACAAACCCTCATGCCATACACTGGCAAATGCTTTGGTAATGTCAATAAGGATTGCTGCGCTATGATATCCTTCAATTTTTGATGTTTGGATACTTGATGTAAGTATCGTCAGTGGAGGTGTGGTGGAGCACTTTTCACGGAATCCGAACTGATAGTTAGGAATATTGTGACCAATGGCTTCAGAGATCATTTTTTTAATTATCTGTTCTAGTTTTTTTGCCAGCACTGATAACAACACTATAGGGCGATAGTTGTCCACTCTATCATGATTGGTGTTTGATTTAAGGATGGTGATAATGTTAAACAACACGCCAAAACCCTCGATAAACTTTTCGAAACTGTAACAAAATCCGACTTTTCGCATGAAAAGCATGCTTCACGGAAAAATGTCATTGGAAGAGATTTTTATACTCTAAATCATATTTTCGCTCTACGGAGCGTTTTTTATGCAAAAATGTCAGAAACTCATCAAGGAGAGTAATTTTAGAAAGTGTAGTAAATGTCGCTACACGGGGACGTAATGTCGCCCCGACCACCAAAATTTAGAAAGTGTAACTAAAATCGACTTTAATTTCGGAAATTTCAAAATTAAAAACCCTTTTACGAATCCACATTGTGCAGCACTGCAACTCATGTGTTGTGTTAAATATGAGGACAAGTTAATCTAGTCTCTAGTCAAAGTATATCAAGAGTTTTAGCGAAAATAACCTTTACGACAAGGGTGTCCTATCATTTTCTAGCAGTCGATTTTGACGGGAAAATGATGAGTTTTAACAGGATTTGCCCTAAACCGGTTCCTGTGATTCGGCGTTAGAAAAGTATAGTTACCATGTACTCATATGTGCATGGGACCAGGGACCAACTTGCCTGAATGTATGAATATATAATTGCTACAATATAATTCAAAGTCGTTGCGATTCAAGCATTTTTAAGCTCTGAGGAGCGAACCAAATTATTATTGAACTGACTGCTGCTCCTCGTTGCTCAAACTGAACTCAGTTCAGTTCAGTTCGAGCAACGAGGAGCAGCAGTAGGCAGCTTTCAGTGAGAACCTCGTTTAGACAACCGTGACTCCTGCAATTATACTGCACTGCATTCTAAAATGATTTTCTTTTTTGTTTGTTTTTCGATTCCCACAAATTCTACATATTTGTATATGAAAATGCATGATCCCCCATGGATGATCTCCTTTCGTGTAAAACAGGATACCATATATTAGCCTGAAATTTGTATGATTTGTTCCTCCCCTGAATGTTTAGTGATTGCTAATGCCATTAAATTGTTATCGTAGTTTGTTTCTAAAAATAACACAATTTCAGCAAGTTTACTAGAAATGGCCTACGGCCATTTCTAGCTCTTGCAGAGGCATTCGCGCTTCGCGCTCATAGTGGCGCCGCAGTTGAGGACGCATGAAAGTCGCAGATATGTTCAAAATTCTAGGATCGGTCCTCGGATTAGCCTCAAAATTCTAAGGAATTGTCCGTGAATGCGCCTCAATATTAATCATTATTATTATCAATATCAGAATTAAAATCAATATCAAAATCGACATGAAAGGATGTCGAAATGAACATGAAAGAATATCAAAATCAACATCAAATTCAGTATCAAAGTCAATATTAAAATCAATATCAAAGTCAATATTCAGTATTTCATTTTTCAGCATTTCATTTTTCAGGATTTCATTTTTCAGTTTTTTATTTTTCAGTTTTTCATTTTTCAGTACCTATTTCATTTTGCAGCATTTCATTTTTCAGTTTTTCATTTTTCAATATTAACCGAACATATATTTTAAGTTCGTATACGTTATAAAATATTGAAACGACATTCCCCGAATCGTTCGAGGCACGAATTCATGAAAGAAATATCGATAAAATGTAATGAAAGATGAGGAAAATCTATTTAAATTTTTTTCTACTCCCTTGCGTAAATTTGCCGTTTGCCAAACAGTCTATAGAATGGATATGAAATCAGTCAATCACAGCTAATCTTCCCAAAAAACAGTATATCACTGAAAATATTTTTTAAATCATTATACAGACAAAATTTTAGATGTACGGCAAAAAAAAAGGAGCTGTGGGTGAGGATGGAACCAATTACCAATTAAAAGCTTTTTTTATTGTTTTATAAGTACAATTCATTCTATTTATATTGATTTTTCCCTGAGCTAACGTTTTTATAAACCTGCACAATGTGCATACAAAAACTAATTATCCTGTTCTAAAATAGGTAGTTCCTCATAGATACAGGTTGGCTGGTGGTAGCCGAAATCAATATGCTTTAGATTTATTTATTGTTGTTTTAATTTATCATTTTATTGTGTAGGAAAATTTATTCAAACCTACTTAAATTAATCATTAGTTCTAAAAATAAATAAGGGTATTCTATCTTTTTTTTTTTTTTTTTTTTTTTTTAAATGGCATTAGGACATAGTCCATACAGCCAGATACACAGTTAAATTTATAAGCGGCTAAAGATCTAACCCTAATTTTAACGTGAATAATAACTAAATGAAAACGATAAGGAATAACAGGGACACACACTTCTCGCCTAGGGGCCTGTCAAGGCATTTAAAAAAAAACATCACAGGTAAGGCCACGGATGGATTACATGAGGTTAAACAAGGGATTAACAACTCTAAACCTAAATTTTTATGCCACTTTTATATAGGAATGATATTAAGCAATGTAGAATCTCCGTTTTATTTAGGCAGAGCAGAGATAATATATTGAAAGGTGTATCTATATTTAATTTTAACAGGCTGTTATACAATTCATTTGTTGCAACTGTGTGTTTGATACAGTTAAAGAAAATATGATCTAAGTCACTCTCAACGTTACATATCTCGCACTCATTCGTAGGAGATTCTATCTGTTATATACATAATAAGGTTAAAAATTTAAAAGACAGAAATAAAGATGAATTTTCAATTAAGATAAAATGTACGGCAAAAAAAAAAAAAGAGCTGCTGTGGGTGAGGATGGAACCGGGGACCTGCCGCTTCCAAGCGTCGACTATAACCGTCCGGCTACCGCGTCGCCTTTCCAAAATGTTTCACGTACATCATGAGATTCAGAAGGAATTATTTGACGGCAACAAAATATTCCGTTTTACTATAAAGTAGCATTTTCTAAAGGCCACAACTTTCTTAATATTTATAGTAGAGAAATGAAACTCTGCATAGCGGTAGATAATTTATTTAGCTTTATTTTCGTTAGGTACGAACATTTTCGCCGAAAACGGCCTATTTGCCGAGATATTCGGCTTTTAACGAAAACGCTACGTATTTTGGCCACCCGACGTCGTTTCCTTCAAAACGCTCTAGCTCGAAAACGGTTCGTCGAAGGTGATATCTGAAAAATGGAAACGATTCCTCATTAAATAATCTTGTCCTTTGGGAGTTTTTATTTTTAAGAAATTTCCAGCGGTTTAGAAGTTATTGAAGGAAAACCGAAAATGTGCGTATTTCGCCAGAATCGTGAAAAACCACCAAACACGCAATTTTTAAACGCTCATATCTGGCGAAAAACACCTCGCAGACGGCCGTACGATGTCGATACGGAAAGTACATGAATGGCAATGAAAGCAAATCGTAAATCCCACCGGCATAATCGAATTATAAGGCCGCCAGGAACGAAACAAAAACGGAAATTTTTTACGTTTACCAAAATAAGCGGGCGCCTACGTCATCAAAAAGGAGCGACGCAAATTAATTTTGAGGGTCGTAAAAGCGTGTAGGGAAAGAGATAGCCGACATTATTAGCCTAATTAAAAATATCAACCCCGAAAGGCACTCGTCGCCAATACGAACTTGGGACGTAGTTCGTCCTCCCGCTTCCGCTCGTCCCGCTCCCGACCTCTGGCTCTGCCGCAAACCGGAGAATATGCGCCAGCAAAATTGCAAAACGCAAGGGGCACGCACCAACACGATTTTAATATATATTGATTTGGTATGCACTGAATATTCTGATGTAATACTACATACAACATGCTTCCTTAATTCTGCGTAACTGTCTCCAAATCTATTTGAAAATTTGTTTCACTTTTATTGATCTGTTTTTCCCAGTTTTGGTCATGATTTTGTTTAGTGTTTTGGAAACACACAACTAAAGCTTACACCTTTCGGCCAAAAACTAGGTTGATATACCTCCTGTTTTAATACATAGTCTGCTCCTACTTTCAATATCTTGGTCTGTGTTCGTTTTAATTTTAGTTCTTCTATTATAAATGTCCATCCTGTCATATTTGGTTTAGAACACAAATATTTTTGGATTTTTACAGCAGTTATATGTAGTTTTACCCGTGACAAGTATATCCATATTCTTTTTTGTACTACTTCCAAACCTTAATCTGTACTTCCATCTTCAATTTACATGCTTTTATTTTCCCTTTTTGTTTTTTTGCCAGTATTTCTTCGTAAGAAGGTTTAACTTTCTCAGTATTTCCATTGTTTTCCGCTTTTTGTGTTTCTTTTACCGTTTTCCTATCTTGAACTTGTGAGGTCGAGGCTCCTAGATTTATTATGTCATTCATAACCTGCTTTTGTTTTTGTTCTAAGCTTACCATGTTGTTTGTATTAATTTCTATCTTTGATTTTTTGTTACTGGCTTGTTTACTTCTTTTTTGTTCTTTATTTTCGATGTCTGGTGTTGATGTTTTTTCTTGATGATTTTTTTCATCTTCACTATTTTGTGCTATTGAGTCTCTTATTAACTCTTCATTTCTTTTCTATTTTTATTTTCACTCATACTGTGTTTGTTAGGTGTATATGTTGATGGTTTTCTTACGAAACTTGTCTCAGCTTCTAAGTTGCATGATATTTTTTCTTTCAGAAGTTTATGCATCTCCCTTAATTCTTGGTTAAAAATCTAGTAAGAGTTTATTTTCGGCTTTTAGTCCTTCCATTAAAGCATCATCGAATCCTTCAATTTCCTCACTGTTAATGTGCTCTTGACTTTCCTTTTGTAATTCTTGTTTACTACAGCATATCTTTCTTGTCGAGCAGCTTTTGTGAAATATTGCTGCACCATTAACACATCTCACATTTTCATTAACTTTTCTGTCACAATATTTACAGAGGGCAACTGATTGTATGATTACATCATTCGCCATATTGAAAATAATATACATATATTTTCAAGACAAATACCTACTTGTGATGCATCGTTGTAACGAGAATTTCATGTGGAATATAAATATGCAAAACTATATACAGGGATTTATTTAAAAATTAAAAGTCATTGCTACTTCCAGTTGAGCCGGAAGTGATATTTTTCACTTAGTCAATACAAAATTGGGCTCTTTGTGTCATAAATGGTTTACCAAGATTTCTAACTTTTATTCCTAATATCAATCGAGAAATTGGGATAGTACTACTATACACATTTAATCTGTTTCTTGCTTAATCTTGCATAGAACATTTACTTATTATTATTATTATTTTAATAATTTTTTTAATGTCGGCCTATTTCCGCTACCAAGGCCAATTACCGACGCCAAGGGATAAGCTCATCAGTGTCTGCATAGTCATTGGGACACCTAACCTGGAAATTTTGCCGAACCCCCACAGTTTGTCGTGGGGTAGGGATCTTTAACATGTTCACGTCGTAGATACACGGAATCCACAGTTTTACATCTCTTTCGAAAGATGGTGACGTGAGCAGATCCGCTCATCCACTATATCTCATCGACTTGCCGTGACCCGGTTTTGAACCCGGGCCGTCTGCGTGAGAATTTACTTATTAAATAATACAAATTCATTGGTGTTGATTGATTAAATGGGCCGTGCTTGTTCTTGAAGATTGAAATTGATTTTATGTTTAAAAAATTATTGAGAATTGTTTCTACTGTATTTTACAGACATTATTTTTTTCTACTTGATAAATTATATATACATTTTTTGCAAATATCAAGTGCTTAGACTATTAGGTTAGCCATATTATGTCAACAGAAATTCTTATGTTTATTGTATTTTTTTTTTTGAATAGCTGTATACCCAGATGACAAGGCTAAATCTGTGATTCAAGAAATTGAGGAAATAAAAAAATATGAGGCAAAAGTGGCAAGAGAAGAGCAACTGAAACAAGAGGCTATCATACAAACTGCTTTAAGAAGCATGATGCGACACAGGTCAAAGTCTTTATCTCCAGGTCTGTTTGTGAATATTAATAATTTATTTGTTTGCTTGTTTTAAGAATAATGTTTATTAAAATATGTCTATACCAGTCAAATCTTTTGTACAATATATTGGTCGATTTCGTACTTTATGTGCAATACACCTAGCATTCAGGATAATGTTCAAATGCAATGATTAAATCTATTGTATAATCGGAATATTTATTCGCAATTTCTGATTTAGAGAGAGAGAAACACTTCAAAAGAAGAGAGATAAAAAGACGAAACTACAGGCGATCTGACTCATTTAACCGAAAGTCGGCATCGCCCGAAGACCACAGTAGAAGAAGCGACAGATCGTCACCGCGCAAACTTGCCTATCCAAAAAATTGGGCCCAATACAAGCAGCTAAATTTGACAGTTGTTAAAGATGAGGAGTTGAAATTAAAGATATTGCCCAAGCAGAAATATAGCCAGCATGAGTTAGTGTTTAGATTATTTAATTTTTCTACTCCATCACCTCTGACGGAATCATTTAAGTATTTTTCCGTGGAAGAGAAACATGAAAATGTGCCAGCTTCTTTTATAAGGTAAGGCTGCACCTTTTACTAACGCTTGTATCATTTGATATTGTTTTTCTGTAGGGTTACCAGGAGTAAACCTCCCCTGACATATAGCATTAACTCAAAAAAAAACAAAGAAAGTTTTATCACGAAGAATCAACTGTTCCAAATAATATCAAAGGACCGTAGAAACATCATTGAGAATCTGATCAATACGCCATCAAGGTAGGTTTATAATAAGGAAATTTTGGCACATAATTATTAGTTACTTGTCATGCCTTTAGTTCTGGTAACACAGGCTGTGCTTCTTGCTCTTTTGAGCTCTTGTACTCAGCAGTTTTAAAACAAATTTTTTTACTATTTTCTCTTGTGTCAATTTATCCTTTTACAGATGCCAGCCAAATGAGAAGCCCTTACAGAGTCGACATTGGTACTCCAAATCATGGAAAAAGACTAGTGATGCCGAATGTAAAGTATTAGAAAACTCCGTTGGTTTATCGTTTCTTCAAACTTATTCGGACGAAGAAGAAGACATAGAAACTGAAGAAATTGTGATTTGTAGTAGCACAAAGGAAACTGCTTCAAAGAAAACTATTTGTCCGAATGTTGTGATTGGTAGTAGCACAAAGGACAGTGGTGTAAAGGAAATTGTGCGCCCCAAAGACACGATACCATCTGTAGATGTTTTTGACATAAAGAAGCCGCAGTTAAATGAAATAGAAAGAGATATTTCCATGCATACTAACGTTGTTTTAGAACAAATGTTGGAAAAACAAGTTGAGGAGAGAGAGAAAAAGGAGAGTTTAAGGCAGGAAAAGTCGGAGGAAATTAAAAGGCATCAACAACATGAATTAAAACAAACAAGAAAGGCTATTAGGGAATTGGAAGAAGAACTAGAAAGAAGGAAGGCAATTCAAACCGAGGAAGATGCGAAAGAGAGAAGAAAAGTAAAAAAGAAGCGCAAGAGAAAGGTTAAGAAGAAACAAGATTTATCTGATGAGGAGGAGGAGGAGGAGGAAGAGGAGATACCCAAAAGAAAAAAGAAAAAGAATAAGTCTAAGAAGAAAAAATATATAGAAGAGGAAAGCTATAGCTCAGAGGATGAGAAGCGGAAAAAGAAGAAAAATAAAAAGACAGGAAAACGCAGGAAAGAAAAATCTAGAAAGAAAAAGGAAAAGAGCAAGAAAGAGGAAGCATTAGCGAAGGAACATAAAATAAAGAAAAAAGATGAAAATTCTGAAGAAAACAATTTGGAGGAAGCAAAGAGAAAGAAGAAGAAATCAAACAATGATGATTCAAGTTATCTTGATGAGAAAAACAGTGTAGAGGAACCTAAAACTAAGAACAAGAAGAAATCAAAGAAGAAAAAGGAGAAAGGTGTCAACAAAGATAATGAAAAACAGTCTGTTAATAAAGCTGAAATACTCACGAAGGAAGACAAGAAAAAGCGCAATGAAGAAAATGAAGAGGAGTATGTGAAAGAAACTGTTGAAAATAGTGGTAAGAAAAGGCGGAGGAAGGATAGAAGGGGAAGTGGGGAATCCGAGAATGTTATTGAACAAGCATTTCAGTTTTATGAATTCGAGACGTCTGAGAGAGGCAGCTTATCTAAGTCAAAGGATTACGAAGAAATTGAGCAGAAATCTGAACCAAAACAAAGTACCAGTAAAGTTGACGATAAAAACAGGAACACGAGTAGAGAAAAATCAAGTAAGTTTGAAAAAGAATCGAAAAGGTTTAACGAGGAACAGGTTAGTAAAACCAAGGATCGTGAAAGCGTTACTTCTGAAAGAGAGTCTAAGAAATCTAAAGATAATTCAGAAAAGCCTCATAAATTGGAGGAGAGTTCGAAGAAGAAAAATGAAGCAGAGGAAGCTAAGGTCAAGGAGATTAAGAACAGTGAAACGATAGAAGATGGTTCGAATAAGAAACATATTGAAAGAGCTCAGCAAAGAGAAGATTCAGAGAGAAAGAGAAAGTATAGCGAGAAAAGTGAGAAACATGATGCTGATGGAAAATCTAGCAGAGATAGAAGAAACAGTGAAGTGCTTGAACAAGCAGAAAGGAATCATTCCAAGGATAGAATAAAGGACAAGCATCACAAAGAAAAGAGGCATAAGGAAGAACATCTTCAACCATCACAGAAGGTTGTCGTTAAACAGGAACCCGATTGGGAAAACTTACGAAGCAAAAGAAAAAGACACAGAAATAGTGATAGCAAAGAACCAAGTAAGGATTTGTTGGAGAGCCTTGATTTGCCAGACGATCTTGAGACTTTTCCATTGGAAAAGGAAATATTCCGTCCTAAGGAAAAACACAGGAATGAAATACCGAATAAGAGATCTAGACGTGACTACAGAAGAGAAACTGGGACACCTGATACAGACGAGTATCGTGAAAATTGGGAAAAAGACGTATTTCCCATATGGGAGAGCGAAGATGAGGCTCCTCCAAAGCCAAGAGAGAAGTTGAACAACTCTTGGGAAAGCGACGAGGAAGTATTTGAAAGGGGCCAGAGCGCGGCCGAAAGTTCTCGTCCCATTAATACCACATTTGATTTAGAAATACCATTGAACATTAAACCGTTTAAAAGACGAGAGGTTATCGATCCAGATACTGAGCTGCAACTTTTAAAGAGAGAAGGCCAAACGCTCAGTGAGGAACGGAGGAGATTGGAGATTGAAAAATTGAGAGTGAAAGAGTTGGAGCTTAAAGTTATAAAAGAGGTGGAAAGTAAGACGAAAGAGCAGTATAAATCTAAAGTTATAAAAAATGTAGAGAACAAAGTGAAAGAAGGCCATAAACCCAAAGTTACGAGAGAGGTGGAGAGTAAGCCAAAGGAAAACCAATCTAAGCCAAAAATTGTAAAAGAGGTAGTGCCAAAAGTTGTACGAGAGGTAGAGAGTATGAAGGAAGATCAACTTAAACCAAAAGTAGTAAAGGAGATAGAGTACAAGATGAAACAAGATCAGTTGAAACCAGATGCAAGAGATGTACAGAGTAAGTTGACGGAAGATAAACCAAGTGCTGTAACAGTGGTAGAGAATAAAGTGCAAGAAGACCAGCAAAAACCTCCAAATAAAATTGGAATTAATGAGGAAAAAGTGGGTAGAAGCCTTGAACAGGTAAAGGGGGAAGTAAAAAGGGGTAGGTGGGACAAAAAAGTAGCGCAACCAAGAATGTCAACTCCTAAAGTAGATGCTATTAATGTTGATAAAATAAAGAAGGAAATTCCGGATGAGGACGATAGTTTAACGAATGTTTCAAGCACTACTTCATTGAACAACAGTGTAACAGTATTAGAGAATGAATACGAAGAATTTATGAAGGCAGTGTCATCGGGCACAGTGCGGAAGAAGAAGAGCAAGACGAGCAGAGAGGAATTCAGTAGCATCGACAGTAGTTCTTTCGAATCAAGTGATTCCGAGTCATCTAGTTCTAAGCATTCCGAGGCTAAGAAAATTCCTAGAAATGATAAGGATATGGGCGGGAAAAACTTTGTTTTTAAGAATATCATAACTAACTTAGATGAGTTGAATCTGCCTCCATTAGACTCTCCTTCTAAACAAAGTAGTGTAATAATTTTACCGCAGGACATTCCTCTGATCCCGATGCCTTTGCCTCAGACTGAGCTAAAGGCTTTACCTAACATTGAGATAAAACCTGTACCCGTACCGTCGCCCTCAATAGACATCGATAAAATTCCAAAACCTTTGTTCAACCTTGGCTTGTCTGCCAGTATAACTTTAGATATCGCTTCGAAATTTGTCACGTCGGGAGTGGATTCTCCTAGCGGTAAATCCCTGGAATTTATCAATCCTGCTCCGGCCGCTACTAGTTCAATTCAGTCACCTAAAGTACAAAAAGTAGAAGAAATAGTTTCTTCAAGGAAATCTGACTGTCTCATAAACTTCGCCTCCCCTTTGACAGATGTCAGTCTAGATAGTGTTCTGTTCGAGGAGAAACTGACCGAGAACGATGATACAAGACTGAATGATAAGCCATTTGTGTTCACTAGTATGGTTCTGCCAAGTAAGAGGCCATTGCTGAACAATTCTAACCTCAATTTTGCAGATTCCGAAGATGAGGAGACCAACGCTGCCAAATCGATGAGGAAATTAGAGGAAATTATTAAGGAAAATTTGACTGATAGTGCCAAAGTGTCTGAGGATAAGGAAAAGGTGGAAGTACGTGTCGAAAAAGCCAAAGAGGTTGACGTTTTTAGGGAAGAGACAAATATACCAAGTATTGAAAACAGGGACAAACATAGATCTAGGAGTCCTGCTAGTAACAGAACTGATTTAAGAAGACGAAGCAATGAAAAGGCCGTGAGGAGGGATATTTCACCTAAAAGGACGTCTAGTGCGAGGCGTGAACCATCTCCGAGAAGACGGATCAGGGAACCTTCACCGAAACGAAGAGGTCCTTCTCCAAGAAGAAATGTCTCCCCGAGGAAAAGAACGCCACCGAGGAGAAGAAATTCACCAGGTAAAATATATAGTAATATACATTTTTTAAACCGTAACTTTAGAGATAATAATAATAATTGCTTTAAGAATTGGGCCAGCGCCCAAAGGCAAAGGATAAGGTCAGTAAAAATTTATTGAAATGAATTCAATGGAGAACATAAAATAAGTATCGAAAAGGGTCGCTTTTTCGTTTTATTGTTATGTCTCAAAAACTATGTATAGCGCGAGCAGGTTGGCTTTATCTGCGTCAGAATTATGTTGCTTACCACTTTCTTCTAAAGGTGGAATAGAATATTCTTTCCTATTATTTGGGTTTTCTACCACATGTATTGTTATCCTCTTCAAAACAAATCACTGAATCTACAAAATAATAGAATTATTGGAAAAAAAGCCTCTGCGCCCGTGACGTTTACGCCAAAGGAAAAGTCAGAGGTTATGTTTTGCAAATAATATAAATCGGAATAAACACAGAAATAATGTATTTTGCTGACGTTTTGGAAAGTAATGTCTTTCCGTTTTCAAAGCTTTTTTTTGGAAGAACTCTTATTTTGCTGTGTATGTCAAATACACAGCTTTAAGATTCTGTTTATGTTATTTCCATAAATACACAGAACATAGAACTGATGATATTTTCTTTTAGATAATTTTGAGTTTGTTAAGTTCTTCTTTTAACATTGGTAGCCAGGTTGTACAAATATCTACAGAACAATTCGATACGCACTTATCTTCATTTAATAAGATTATTGCTGATTCTTTAATTTTTCTTTTTTTGGTATCTGCTTCTTTTGTTAAAATTTTTGCCGAGTCCCAGTTTATTCTATGTGCGTTTTCCCAAGCATGTTCACAAATCTTTGATTTCTGAATTTCATTCTTTCTAATGTAATTCTTGTGCTCATCCAACCTCACACTGAAAGGTCTGAATGACTCACCCACATAACATTTATCACATTCGCACGGGATATTGTAAATACAGTTTTTTGAATTCAGCTCCCTGTTTATCGGTTTTGTTTTTGTTAAAATAGATCTTAAAGTGTTCCCCGTTTGAAATATCGTCCTAACATCAAATTTGTCACCTATACGGCGTAGCTTTTCCGATAGTCTGTATACATAAGGAATTATTGCTGTATAATGACGTTCAGGTTTGTCAGATTGTCCCTATTTTCAACATTTATGAAAACTCTATCAACAAAGACTTCAGGATATTGATTTTGTACTAGAGCCTCTTTGATAAATTTTTTTCTCGTTATTTAATATTTCATTATTAGATGAAATTACTTTGGTCCTATCGTATAAACATTTTACAACACCCCTTTTAACATTTATTGACTGATTTGAGTTAAAATTTAGATATCTATTAGTATGTGTTGGTTTTCTATAAACGCTTGTTTCAATAGAATGTTTAGTTTTATATTTGGACAAATTGTTGATTTGTTGATAACAATTTCTTTCCTGGAGTTTGTTAATTTTTTGACATGATTCCAACCATTTGTGTGTTCTGTATTGATCTATCATTTTATGCATATGTTTATTAAATCTTCTTTTTATTTTCGATACATCTTGCATTTTATTTTAATTAGAAATGCTGACAATTCATGTGTATAACACTGGGTGTTCCTTTTAGGTGTATTTGACAAAATGGTTTCTTGACGTTTAATATTGAATTTCGAAATATCTTCAGGATTAGACTGTAGATTGTTTTACAGTTTTATTAGTCAACTAGTCCACAGGCGGACTCATTGAGCCTAAGGATCTACAGTTTAATATGGACTCCAAATTTTCATTAGATAATTATTATTATAGAAACTTTATTTATCAAAAAATACTAATACAACCAATGTCGGCAACATATAGTAAACATTATTTATCCTAGAAGGCAATATTAATAAATTAGCACAACATTTTTAGATATATTAAACTACTAACTAACTATTAAACTATTAAATAAATCTTCACATTTTGCTTGCCAGGCATTCTTTTAGCTTCCTCTTGAAGACAAGTAAATTTCCAGTTTGTTTAATCTGCTCTGGTGAACTATTGTAGTCTTTTACCCCATTCATTAATAAATATACTGTTTTTTAGCAGTTCTGTTTTAACCAGTTCTGGTGTAATGTTCATGCTTTTCACAATTTGTTTTTAGCAAGTGCCTTAAACCTGAGTTAAATTATTATATACTTTAAAAATGAAAACAAACACTATATTGACAAAACTGCCTCACATTCAACCATTTCAGCATATAATCTAAGAGCCATCCAGTGGTCGGGAGACTTACGGTATTTTATAAAGCTTCATATTTTCTACACTCATTATCCCATACTTGCTATACATGAGATGGAGACTCTTAGTCTGGCCGGTGGTTCCTTTGGTGTCACTCAGGTGTTAAAGTTGTAAAGGAATCGGTCTGACATAACTCAGATAAACTTTCCCATAATTACTCTACGAAGCACGATGGTATAGCAGGTAAAGCTTTTGCCTTGTAATAGTAGGTCGCAGGATCGATTCCCAGCGGAGGTAATTTTTTTTTTTTTGCAGTATAACATTTAAAAAATTGAACATTAAATAAATAAAGTAAGGAAGTAACCATGTATTAGTTTTGATCAAAGTCGTTAAAGCCGTTTTAGATAAAAAAAATTATTAAAATCTTTAAAGCTCACCCCATTGCATTTTCTGGGAACAACTGGCTATGCCATCTTATGCTGGTACTAAGGGAGCATTTATCTGTCAAATTTAATCAAAATCGTTAGAGCTGCTTCAGAGAATTTACTAACTAATTACTACTAGTTAACACATTCACTGCTAATGGGATTTTGTTAGGAGCTCCGGTGCTGAGATACATGTTATAACAATCTAATTATCCAATTAGACATAGGAAATATAAATTACAATATAATATACATATACATACATACAATACATGCATATACATACAATATAGCGACACCAGCACTGCGCAATATACTACCACGTCAGCAGCGAACGTGTTAATCTTCTCCATATATGATTCTATTCCACTTTCATCTGCTGTTGACTCCATAATCTCGTTTATACTAGATACATAAACATAATGGTAATTAAGCTTCCCCCCAATGATTTCAGGTAGATTAAAAGTACTGTCTTCAAAATCTACTTCCATTACATCTTCACATTTTTCAGCATTTATAAAAGTTTTCAGAAGTTCAGAAGTTTTGAATCATTCTTGTTTTCTTCTATTTGTTCATTTATATATTTTTCCTTCAAAGTTCTTATAACGGCTGTATAGTTCAAGTAGGAATAAACTGAGACAGAAAAAACATGACGAAAACTTTACGACCTCATTAAAATACCATTATTCTTTGTGCTACTTTGACCGACCCTCGACCGCAAAGCCTCTTGCTCGTTTTTAATGTGCGGCGAGTCGTTTGATAGTTTGATGTTAGGCATACCGCCGGTGGCCCGCGGCGATAATAATGATGTCGTAAAGTTTTTGTTTAGTTTTTTTGTCTCAGGAAGTCCTTACTTGAACTATACATATGTTTCTTTCTCTTTTATACTGAGCCCAGTCCTCGTCTAGTTCAGTATTTGCATACTTATCGTACGCCTTTGTTTTATACTCTATTGCTCTGTAAATTTCACCATTAAACTATTCCTTGTTCTCTCTTATATATAAGACTTGTTTTCATTATACGTTTTTATTTCTTTGTTTACTTTTCAATGTTGCAATGTAAATAATGAGTATTTATATTTTGTAGTAGTTTCATCTAGGTTAATAGTGCTGTTCATATAAAATGTAATTTTCATTGCGAGACGGTCTGATCTTATGTCTACTATTAATTCTATATCATTAAGGTTGTTTTTAATTGTTTGTGGTGTACAACACTAAGTCTGGACTTGATTTGTGCTTTCTATATTTACATTTTAACCTCTCCACAATAAAATTGTGAGAGGTTACTAAAATTGGTTCAAAAACGAAAATTGAGATAACAAAAAATCTTTACGTTTTGAGGTCCTAGGAACCCAAAAAAGTGGTTTTTGGAAAATGTCTGTGTGTGTATGTGTGTTAGCACGATAGCGCCGAAACTACTGAACGAATTTGAATGAAACTTTGCGTGTGTGTTTCTTTAGGGTCCCAGAAGATCTGAAAAGGTTATGGTTGAGATCGGATTACGTTTAATGCCATTTTGACGCAACAAGTTGTTTATTTTATTATTACTTTCAATTGCAATAGAATCATTGAAAAGCAGTTAAAATTCTGATTTCAACGATATATCACACTTCCACCCTTTCGATTTGGTTTCCGTGAAAAAAATTAAAAAGAAAGCAAATATGGCATAGATCGCATTTCGCATGACATGATAGATGCGCGTAGTCGTTACGTCGTGAAACTCGTCACATCACGTATCAATTCACGTGTGAGGGTTTCTCCACTGCTCTAGAAGGAGAGCGGATTACGTTTAGTGCCGTTTTTAAATATACATATAGACAAATCGAAGAATTAAACTATAAATATTCCTCTAAAATGTAGTAAAATTACTGAAATGCTAATGTTTCATTTAACAATGACAGCCGCGAGCGATCGAATTGCAATGAGCAAATTTTGATGATTGTCATTGTCATCGTTTGTCATCCGATAACGTTGGTGTCATGTCATGTTAATAAGATTTCGACATATTTGTAACTTTTACTGGATTGTCACAAACTTTAAAGGTAGATGTAACAATATCAATATCATATGCTTTCTGTACCTTCGTTGGTGAATTTATTATAGATTATCACTTTACCAATTTTCAGTTTGTTGCTTTACAAATCTGTAGTATTTAGGATAACTAGACTTTCTTAGTCATTCAAGTGATGTTAAAGTTGTTAATTTTCTAATAGTATATTATTCAACGAGCGATAGTGTAGGTAGTAGGTAATAACTAAATTCATTAAATTGAGGGTTTTTTTAGTGCCCCAGAAGGTCTGAAAAGATTTTGGATGAGATCGGATTACATTTAGTGCCGTTTTGTCACACAATTTAACGCTCTTTTCGGCTTCAAAGATCCACCGAGTGGGGAGGTTCTAGCCGCTTCCAGTAGCTGCCGATTTTTTAATATAATAATAATAAATGAACTTTATTGAATCAACAACTGATTCAATAGGCTACTGATCAAAGTCCTGCCAAATGTATAAATGTCGTATCTTATTAGAAGTAATGAATACTATCCATCTATGAATTTTGTTTTGGGGCCTGACCTAAAAATATTTAATGACTTAATAAATCCTATAGGTATTTTTATCAATTTTAATAATGGGCTATTTTCTCTAAAACAATAACATATATAACTTTTTTAAATTTCAGTTAAAAGAAAATATTCCCCTATAAGGAGTACTTCACCTAGGTTTAGAAGAAGGAGCAGCATTTCCCCACCGAGAAAGTTATCTCCCAGAAGGAGCATTTCACCCAGAGGCTTGCCTAAAAGAAGATCAAAATCTCCTGAAAAATCTAAATCTGCTTTACCTCCCTACAAAACAATAGAGAGGCTTGTGACGGACTCGAATAGGCGTAAATCTCCGATAACAATAACCTCCCCTCTGGAAGGTCTAAAACGCAGTGTTGCTGATTCCACCATATCAGATGATTTACTGCCCCAGCCTAGTGCAAACTTAGAGGAATATGTTGAATCCCCAGTTTCCCGGTTTTATGACCGGACTGCTAAACCGGTGGAGTCGCCGAGGCGGCTGCCGCTGGATATTAGAATTAGTCAAGTGCTAGGGTTAGGGAAAGACGAACCAAAACCGATTACTACCACTTATTCCAGTTATAGTTATGAACAAGCTCAGTATCGTCAACAATTTAGTCAGCCGCCCGAACAAAAAAGTAACATTGCGCCCATTCAAAAAGTTAAAGTTGCAGTGAAACAGACGAAAGGTAGTTTCGTGCAAGTCGGAAATATGGTTCAGATAGTGCCCACTCAGGACATCCCGATCATTGAGCCTTCAAAAATTCCAGTTCCTCCTTTGCCGTCGGTGCCACCACGTGAAAAGCCTGTTGCTGTTCACAAAAAGGAGAAAAAGTCTCAGATTCTTCAAGTAAGTTGCTTGTTTAAAATCGATTTTGCTGTGATAGAGTCATTTTTTATTAAGGGCACGAACGAAATGTTAAAACTCATAAACTCGTATTTATCATGCTACTATGTGTGTGTATGAATATACAGGGTGTCCCACGACGAACTGTGGCAATCGATATCTCGAAAAGTAGACATCGGAAAATTTTCAAAATTTGGTAGTAAACTAATGTCGATGGGGGCAACTTGACTAAAATATTTTCAAGATGGTGGCACCCGGTTATACCGGAAGTCGATAACAACTTGTTTATTTTAAATGGGACACCCTATATATTATTACATTTTTGGATTGTATGCAAAATTCTAGGCCGATTTTGTGTATCATGTCCTATACCTAGGTCTCTCCGTTTTTGAGATATTTCAATTTTTATGTCAAAAATGATGTTTGCGGGCTCTAAAAGAATGATCAATTTTTCCTATAAGGAAGCCTTTATTATCTAATTTGGGTTCGATTCTTTGTTGAAAGAGACCTACTTTAATAGAGTTTTTATAATATTTTGATAAGTATAATACAGAGTGTTCAAAAAATAAGAATAAAGATGAAATTGAGAGAACTGTCAAAAATCAATTTTTTCAAATGGAAACCGCCAATTTTTATAATCTTATCTTATTCGCCATTAAAAATAAGGGTAAGTTTGTATATGGATGTCTATTCCGAAAATTTTTAGTTTTCGAGATATTCCCAATTCAATATTTCTATATGAGGATTTTGCTATGGATTTTAAGTTCAATTACTGTTAGGCTATGACGGCGTTGAGTGCTAAACAAATGTATGTAGCCATCACTTACCAATTGACAAGTATTAATTATCATGCTGGGGCGCTTAAATTATGCACACGAGGATTACTTAAATTTGTTTATAATCTATGGAGAATGTTACAAAGTTTTATCAAAAACATGTGAAATATTTGCTAATAGATATCCAGAGAAACAAAAACTGTCTCCGAACAATATTTAATGAATAATGGAGAATTTCAAGAAATTTGGCACTGCAACAGTTCATAAAATAATTAAACAAATGTAACTTAGATACAAAAGGTTCTTACATAAAATACTAACAGTATAACTACTTATACTCAGGAAAATATTTTATTTTAATAAGTGTTCAAAGTGTCCACCCTGAACATTTTTCGCACCTCTTGATTAGTTCGTCATGGGTGGCCGCTCTAATAGAACCTGGAGATAATCTTTCAAAAGCATTCCTTACTCTTGCCTGACAATCTTCCATTGTTGTGATTGGATTAAAATAAACCATATCTTTTATTGTTCCCCATATAAAATAGTCTAAGACAGACGGATCAGGAGAACGGGGAGGCCACAGAAAAAGTCCATTGTTAGCAATCCACTTATTGTAAAAAGTTTCTTCCAAAAAGTTGTTAACTATGAATCTGCTGTGTAGTGGCGTGCCATCGTGTTGGTAAAATATTTGCCTATGTTCAGCTAGCGGAAAATTGTTCAAATATTCATTATCTAAATCTTGTAATATATTCAAATATCTTTCACCTAAAAAAAAAGTTGATACGTAATTTGAAAAACAGAAACAATTTAAGTATTAATTCATTACCATTTAAGTTTTCTTCATAAAAATTAAGTTTTACGACTCCATCATTTCTCACAGCACAGTACACATTAAATTGCCAGGTTTCTTGATAATTTCGCAATCTCACGGCATGGGGATTTGAATCACACCAAAAGTAGGAATTATATCTATTGAAAAGTCTCGTCAGTCCAAATTATGTTGTCCAAAAATCGAAAGTCGCCTTGTAACATTGTTAAAATAAATTCGCAAAAATGAACTCTTCTGGTCAAATCCGTGTCCTTTAGGTGTTGAACCATAGAAATGGAATAGGGATGGAATTTGTGTTTCAAAAGAATTCTATGAATAGAGTTCTTGGAGATTCCTGTTTGTAAGGCCACTTGTCTTAAGGCTGTCATAGGATATGCCGCAAAATATCCCAAAATAGCAATTTCGATATTTTCATCATCGACAATTGGTTTTATTTTATGAACTGTTGCCTTAACGGTGCCAAAATTTTTGAAATTCTCTATTATTCATTTAATACTGTTCGGAGACAGTTTTTGTTTATCTGGATATCTATTAGCAAATATTTCACACGTTCTTGATAAAACTTTGTTACATTCTCCATAGATTATAAACAAATTTAAGTAATCCTCGTGCGTATAATTTAAGCGCCCCAGCATGATATGATATAATTGATATTTGTCAAATGGAAGTGACAGCTATATACATTTGTTTAGCACTCAACGCCGTCATAGCCAACTAAGAGTAATTTAACTTAATATCCATAACAAAATCCTCATATAAAAATATTGAATTGGGAATATCTCGAAAACTAAAATTTTTCGGAATAGACATCCATATACAAACTTACCATTATTTTTAATGGCAAATAAGATAAGATTATAAAAATTGGGGGTTTCCATTTGAAAAAATTGATTTTTGACAGTTTTCTCAATTTCATCTTTATTCTTATTTTTTTAAGACTCTGTATTATACTTATCAAAATATTATAAAAACTCTATTAAAGTAGGTCTTTTTCAACAAAGAATCGAACCCAAATTAGATAATAAAGGCTTCCTTATAGGAAAAATTGATAATTCTTTTAGGGCCCGCAAACGTCATTTTTGACAAAAAAATTGAAATATCTCAAAAACGGAGAGACCTCGGTATAGGACATGATACACAAAATCGGCTTAGAATTTTGCGTACAACCCGTAAAATGTAATAATATATAGGATGTCCCATTTAAAATAAGCAAGTCGGTATCGACTTCCGGTATAACCGGAAGTGCCACCATTTTGAAAATATTTTAACCGAGTTGCCCCCATCGACATTAGTTTACTACCAAATTTTCAAAATTTTCCGATGTCTACTTTTCGAGATATCGATCGCCGCTGTTCGTCGTGGGACACCCTGTATATTTAGTTGACTGCACTTTCATTATGTAGATATGACAGTGTTGCCAGATATAGAGATAATTCCCCATTGAATAAGAAAGTTCTAAAAAAGGATTGGTCAAAAACCCCCCCAAACTCCTCCTTTCTGTGAACTTGTTTACTTTCCTCAGTTTTTCAACTAATTGTTGTTCCCTGGAGTAGAATGGAAGGTCCTTTTAGGGATTTGACCTCAGCCACCCCTACCTCAAACTTTCACCCCTGTAGGGAATTAGAAAAAAAAATGATATTTTACAGGAGGTGTTTTTTTTAATAAGGTGGTAGGTGACCAGGGCTGTATAACCATCCCAGGGGTTGTTTTCACTCTTCAAAGGGGTGGACATATTTTTTTGAGGGGGGGGGGGAATTCATATTTCGTAGCAGGTGGTAGGTGACCAGGATTGTATAGCCAACCACGTGGTTGGTTTCACCCTTTAAGGGGGTGGATTTTTTTTTCCATCTATAATTGGATCAATCCCGAGCTTCCCATGTGACATATGTAAATTAGTTTTAAAATTAGTAAGTAGAATATATCTAAACAAAAATCCACCCATCGATGATTTTAACTCCATCCGCTGGCAATATTTACAGGCATGAAAGAAAAATTGTCAACATGCTACCCCCAACTGAAGAGACGATTCGAGGACACGCTTTTAGAGTGTATTGTGGGAATTGGAAGGAAAATGAAGAATGGAACCATTGTAAACGCCCACGTTTTTGTTGATCCACTGTCACAAATAAAAAAAGATAGAAGTATCTATACACATATGTATTTACACATGTATTCATACACCAATGCCTTTATGTACAAAATGTATAAAAACAATTTAATAAACATATTTTTTATACTATTTTTCAATTGTAGATGGAAAAAATTTCCACCCACTTGAAGGGTGAAAACAGCCACCGGGGGGTTGGTTATACACTCCTGGCCTCCTACCAAAGAGATGACTCATATAAAATATAAATTTTGGTGCTTTGGGGGTGGATTTTGGCCAATTTGAGGGGGCTGCCGAGGTGGAAAAATTGGCTTGACCCCGTGAATCGATTCAGCAGGTGTTCCATTTGAAAAAATTGAGAAAATTCAATTTAAAAAGTTCTTAATTGAAAAATAATTTTTGGCCACCCTGTACATTTTTAGGAAATGAAAATGATTCAAAAACATTAATTAGATGTCTTATAACTGGTATTCACATAAGTTTTTCTTAAAACCCATGATTGTGACTGGTGATTTTTTAATATCCATCTGCAGAATGCATTTTTTCAACAAAAAATATTCATTACATCCAAGTGGTTGGGAGATATTCAATGCTAGTATAGGAATGAATAGAGCCTAGAAAGAGGCTTCAAAAAATGTACTGATATACATAGCATTCCATTTTAAAAAAAAGGCACTTGGTCCTGTAATTTCGTCTTGGCTCTCCTCCAGTTATAGACTTTTTTATCTAGTTTACTTGCAATTTTTTTAAAAATGTCTAGCTATCGTAGAACTCGAGATATCGAGGTTCGACACACTATTGCCCCACCCTGTATAAGGTCGTTACTGAAAACATTAAATAAGATGGGTCCCAGTATGGAACCTTGAGGAACTTCACTTGTTATTTCGTAGCTGTCCGATGTTTCTCCCTCTATTCTCACTCTGCCATTCCTGCCAACAAAGAAATTCTCAATCCAACTTAACAAGTTACCCCAGTGCCATCAAACTCAGTCTGATATAAAGGACTTGGTCAAAAGTCTTCTTGAAATCAAGGTAAATTATGTCTATACCTTCATTTCTATCCATTAATGATGTCCAAGAGTTAACAGGCTCCAGCAGATTGAAAACCGTGGATCTACATGGAAGTAACTCATGTTGTTTTTTAGAAATCACTTCCTTTTCAAGAAAAAATGTTGTAAGTTCCTCGGCTAATATTTTAATGATAATGGACATTTTCCGTGGTATTTTTGCCTCCTGGATTTTTGCAATACTTTTTAGATATGTCCATAGAGAAAAGTTGGCCATCATTAAATATCAGGCAAGTAGTAAAGTAATCAAATGCTGATCTTGGGTAAAATCCTTTCACAATAAGCACATGGTGAACCATTATCAAGTTTCTTCATCTGAACTCTACGTAAGTTTAGTTACTACCAGCAGGTAGTTCAATAATTTTCTAAAAAGACAGTGCAGTGACAGAAAAATACTCAATGTTTTTTCAAGGTGGGCAATATGCTTCAAATTGTACCGGCTGATATGCTCCCAGAGGTACCACTGCCACCGGAACCCAAGCCACCTAAACCTAAGCCGCTGAAACTCAAGCTTCCGGAACCCAAGCTACCAGAACCTAAGATTGAAGTGGCGGAGCCTATACCAGAGACTTCCATGGTCGTCCAGGAAAAACAATCTGCTGAGGAGGCTATGAGATTAAAGGTAGCCGAACGCAGGGCAGAGAGAGACAAGAGGAGGCAGGAGAGAGAAAGGAGACGGAAAGAGAAGGAGAAGAGGAGAAAAGAGAAAGAGAAGCAGAGGCAAATTAAGTTGAAACAGAGAACGGAGAATATGATAAAGGTATGTCGACAGGGACCATTGTAAAAATGTGTTTATTGTTGATATCTGAGCTACTGTTTAATGTGTTTTGTTATTACTTTAAAGAAGGCTCTTCAACTAGAAGTAGAGGGTGGTGAGGAAGACGAAGAATCGGCCTTGAATGAGACACCAGCACAATGGCCACCTTTACCGATAATTGTTTCTAGTGTTTCCAAAGATGTGGGCAAAAGTATTCTCATCAGAGGAGGTCAAAGGTAAGGCCATAGTATACTGTAAATTGGTAAGTTTCGGATGGTTCATGAAAGTTAGAAACCTAAATATCCCAAAAAGAATACACAAATTCTCGTTTTAAGTGATTTTTAATAGTTCAGTTTGATTATTGAATAGTCCATAAGTAGAACTAGTACATTTTCACAGAAGTTGTTAACAAAAGCTGGTTCTTAACTGTTTATCAATTTGTACTAAACTTTTATTGTACAATTTTTTTGGCAAAAAAATAGAAATAACCTGTATATTAGTTACGACCATTGATAAAACATTCAACAACATGTATATAAAATGTGTTTTTTTTCAGTAAAAGTAATGTTCTGCGGTCAGATAAGACAAAAGTTGTGCAATTTGCTGATGGTGTTAGACCAGGGGAAGGAACCTCTCCATCTGGAGGCGAGGAACTGTCGTCTCCACCGCCAGTTAGTAAAAAGTTACCTAAGGAGAAAAGGTATAAAAAGACGAAACTTCTAAAGAAAAATCCAAAGAAGAAAGTAAAAGTAAGTAAAATGTGCGCACGTGAAGGTTGAAATAAATTCCTTAAAAGCTACATTTTTTTGAAGTATATTGAGATATGCACTTAAAAATCGGCGTGGCGTATCTTAGGAATTTTTGTCACTTGATTTGTAACGATTTTAAGGGATTTATCCGAATATTTGCGTGCTCACTGTATGTGCAAAAATTTTATTAATAAATGACAGTGGTGCGTGGTATGTTGCAGAGGTTTGTCTGAAATTTTAACTCCTAGTTGCCACAGTTATTGTTATAATAATTATTATTTATTCGCGCAAGCTAAAAAAAATGCAAGTATAACCACATTACAAATAACTATGAATAAAAAGTCCAACCTATAATAAACAAAAACATAGCGCATAACACTCAGGTACATTTTTGTTTAAAAACATTAAGGTTTGCACTATTTTTTATATTATATGGAATCTCATTATACATTTTTAAACCCTTATTAAATAACCGATTTTCTCCATATAATGTGTTTGTTCTTTGTATGTAGAAGTTTTGATGATCTTATTGTTCAATAATTTATAAATAAAAAAAAAACAACATTACAGATTGTTTCACAGATAATACTTTTAAATTTTCCAACATCCCGCTAATACGAGTGTACCCGTCACAACTTAAAATACATCTTAATGCCTTATTTTGAAGCAACTGAAGAGTATGAAATTCATTATTACTAAACATATACATAATCGTCGGACAATAAACAAAATATGGTGCGATAATAGTTTTATGCACTAATAGTTTTGTCCATGTAGTTAAAAATTTACCCATTCATGAAAGAAAAGATGCCTTTTTCGATACTTTTTTAGCTACATATTCACAATGTCGAGAAAAGCTTAAGTTTGTCTCAATGATGACACCTAGATATTTAAATTCGGCAACATTTTCAACTACATGGATTATTTATGACAATATTTAATGATTGCTTATCATAGTATTTATTTTGGAGCACCATGCATTTAGTTTTCTCTAATAAGTTTAAGCTATTTTCTCCTAACCAATCATAACACTTGCGAACTTGATGTGTTATTGCCGAACTCCACTGCTTGTTTTCTATTAGTCAAGTAAGATCGAAACCACTATAACACTGTTCCCCTTAAACCTCTCTTTTCTAGTTTTTTCAGCAAAATCTCTATCAATTGTCTCGAGTGTACGTCGAAAGTCAAGGAACATCACATCCACATATTGTTTATCGTTTATTGCACTTTTCCACTTTACTAGCACTGACTGAAGTGCCGTTTCACATGAGTTACTTCTTGTAAAAGCGGCCTGATGTTTTGTCAGGATATTATTGATTTCTATGAAGTTCAGTAATTGTTCTTTTACAATAAGTTCTAACAGTTTTTCATATGGCGGCAGCATGTTTATTGGATGGAATTCGTTACATAGTATAGTGTTTTTTTTTTTTTTTTTTTTTTTTCTATAGGTACAATAACCGATTTTTTCCAGCTTTCAGGAACTGTACCTTTTGTAGTAAGATATTAATTAAATCTAGGAATCTGTTAGCTATTGTTTCAACCGTAAACTTCACTATTTTTATTGTTATATCATCCATACTACTTCTTTTATTCGGCATACTATTTGTATTTTGTTGAAATTTAAACTAGTCAACCATTTCAAAATAATCCACTGTACTGTCTATTGGTTGTATATCATTTAATTCACTGTTGTTTGCATAATTCTTAGGTATACTTTCTCTAATTTCTTCCATTGATTTGATATAATATGCGTTAAACTCCTCACAAATTTCTGCTTCATCTGTAATATATTGTTCTTAAATTATATTTCCACTTTTACCTTCATCTTTTTTTCTCTTGGTAACTCTTTTAGCATGTTCCACATTTCACTGTAATATTCCATTTTGCATTTCCTTAACAAACTTACCCCATCATTTCTTGTCCTCTTAAAGGCTTCCCAATCCTTTACCTTTTTTTTTGTAATTATAGGTCTTTTATACAATCTGACTCTCTCCTTCGGTATGTCACTTAATTCTTCACAGCACCATCCTTTTGTCTGAGTATTTAATTTCACCCCTGTATTTACAACTGGAGCATTTTGGTCCAGTGTCTTCAATATACTTCCTGTGAAGTTATTTGCCATTACATCGACATTTGTTATCGAGTCCCATTCTGCACTAATTAAGTCAAGCTATATTTATATCGAAATCTCCTAATAAGCATGCTGATTCCAACATCAAGTCTACTTATCAACTCTTCAAATGCTTCAATAAATTTGCTGTGGCTGGAACTTGGAGAGTGATGTAAAGTAATAAGCAAATTACAGCTGGACTGATTGAATTGACAACCAACTCAAGTTAGACATTTTCAAACATAAACTATCTGATAAAAACACTTTTGGGTGTAAAACTGATATTCGCGTGTACCCTGTTGTCCGTTAATAAATTATCCTTGAGTTCTTTAGCATTTCAGAGAAACCAGATGTTGCGTTTAAGCTCAGCTGTTTTCTTATTTTAACAGTTTTTTTTATTCTATAATTTTTAATCATCTGAAAGGTATTTTTATTACCTATAATAAAGAGTAACATTATTTGATAGAAAGTATTTTTTGAGTTAATAAAAATAAATGCCTGACAAGTGGATGATCCACTCAAACATTGTCTTTTCACCAAGTATATGTAATTATGACTGCAAAGTTTGAACCAACCACATACTCTTATGTAACTGACTTATTTTTCCTGTGCTATAAATATTATTCCAGATACAATGTTTGTTTATTATTAAGTTAGTGTTAAGATAACATGATAAAATAGATTATTACGCTGACTGTGCAGCTGATAACCGCAATAATTCTAGGTAAAGATTATTAAAAAACGCCCCGAGAAAGAAGAATCAGACGAAGAAGATAACCTTCCTCCTCCCTCTCCCCCGCCTGGTTCTCCCCCACCACACCTGTTCCCGCCAAGAATAAAACCACAACCTATAAATAACGTTCATACCTATATTCCTAACGTAGTACCTATACAAGCCAGTCACAATCAGCAGCTGTATAGACCACAGCTAAATTTAATAATGCAACCTCCACACCCGCCCCATCATCATGGCCCTCCACCGCCCACTCATCATCATGGGCCTCCGCCGCCACACCACGGGCCCCCGCCGCTGCCCCACCTTGGACCACCCCATCATGTACCTCCGCCTCTTCACCATCATCATGGGCCACCTCCTCCGCCAGGACCACCTCATTTCCATCATGGACCGCCTCTGCCACCTGGCCCGCCGCATCATCACGGTCCGACACTACCACATGGCACCCCAGGTTAGTTTTTTGGATTATTAGACCGTTATAGTTTTCGTTGCATGTTTATTTGTATTGTGTATTTTTTCAGTGTATGCAAACGTGTACTGTTAATTGTGTTGTGACAAAAATAGGTAGGGGGAAGTGGGACCACTGGATTAAAAAGTCTACTCCACTGAAAATTTAGTTTTTGTGCTTAAATGTAATGGTGCATTAATAAAAATCATTTGTTTGGTGGAATTTCCTGAATTATATATCGGTTTCTTTGATATATTTGGCTGATTGTAATGGGGTATTTTTTATTTTTCATAAATCTAATTTTGGTTACATACAGGGTGTTTTATGAGGATGTTCATACTTCCTAGGGGCGATAGTGGACCACTTGGGTATTCAGGAACGGCCATTGAAATTTTCCTGTTGCTCTTAATTTCTGAGATATAGGGTGATAAACTGATTTTGGTCTAAATTTATTTTGGCCAGAACGTCCTTACTATTGATCCGATTTTGTTTAAATTTTAGACACTTTATACACTTATCACAATTGATAGATTGCTATTATTACTATTTTTTTAAATTCCAGGGAGTTGCCAATTAGAAAAGCCCTTACATCACTAAACAAAACCATGTAATTAGATTCTTTTTCATGCCTTATAATTTTACAAATGAGGAATATACTGATATTATTTATGTTTATGGATTGTGTGATGATAATGGTAGACAAGCCGCAGTGGAATACTATATAATACATTTTCCACTGTGTATCCCTATGCAAGAGAGCACGGCAGGTTTCCATCTTCAAAAGTGAAACGAAATATTGTTCAAAATGTTGAGGAGCAAGAAAATATCATTAATATTGTTCAAGAACGCCCTGAAGTAAGTACCCGACGAATAAGTGCCCAATTAGGAGTTCCTCATATGTGGATTTGGAGAACTCTAAATATCATATCATATTCAGCAAGTGCAAAGGCTTCAACAGGGTGACAATTTAAAATAGTGTTACGTGTTTACAATTTCCAGTAAACAATTTGTGGATTCGAATAACTTGCAACAAGAATCTTCACCAACCACTGATTTATTTAATCACTAAAATTACACTAGTAAATACTTAAAAATCACACAACTAATAATAACTTAATCTAATATGAATTCACTACGTTTAAAACACTATGTACTTTTCTTCCTAAACTTGACAACTTTTGTCTAACCTAAAAACTCTGTCTATTTACTTCACTGAACTGAACTGTACTGCCTACTTCACTCAACTGAACTCTTCTTCTACAAACTGTCTCTGTAACCAGAACTGTACTGGATACTAAACTGAACTCTTCCTTATACTTCACTAAACTGTACTGTCCCCCCATCTGCTGGATTCACCTCTTTATATACCCACTTGGAATGTCCAGAATATCATTGTAGAACCTTCCAGAATATACTGGAATTCTCTACAATTTACTTAGGCACTACTAAATGGTGGTTCGCCAGTTGGCCCACAGATGGCGCCACCCTTCTGGCCAGGGAGTAATTACAACTCTCCTCTCTGTTAGAGGGCAGCACATAACAATAGGTTAGAATTTTGCCAGTGGATTATTGATCACAGACCGACTATGGTATCTCGGTAAATGTTTGGTGTTGTATGATTAACAGCAACCTAATTGGCTGACATATTTTTCCGGCAAGGCTAACTACAGGGGTGTATTTAGATTTCTTACAAAATATTTTACCTGGTTTAATGCAAGCTACTAATATAAGAGGACAATACTTCCAGCATGACGGAGCTCCTCCTCATTTTGGTATTGAGGTTAGAAGGCATTTGGATAATGAGCATCCAAACAGACGGATTGTACCTGGGGGACCTCATCCTTGGTCGACTAGATCACCAGATTTCAACACCGTCGATTATTTTCTATGGGGATATCTCAAAACTGAAATCTACAGTGTCCCAATAAATAGTAGAGAACAGTTACTTCGGCAAATTATCTGCTGCAGCGACCAAATTAGAAACAATCCTGCACAAATTAGAAAATCTATTGGCAATTTAAATAAACGCCAATAAAAATGTATGGAAGCTGGAGGTTCTCATTTTGAAAATTTGCTCTAAGTATTTGTAATGTTTTTAAATATAAACAAATTAAAAAAGTCCGGCCCTGGAATTAAAAAAAAATTATAATGGCAATCTATCAACTGTGATAAATGTAGAAAGTGTCTAAAATTTAAACAAAATCCGGTCAATAGTAAGGACATTCTGGCCCAAATAAATTTAGACAAAATCAGTTTATCACCGTCTATCTTGGAAATTAAGAGCGATAGGAAAATTTCAATGGCCGTTCCTGAATACCCAAGTGGTCCTCTACAACCCCTGGAAGTATGTACAGTTCCTCATGAAACACCCTGTATACAGAGTAATGCTATTATTTTAACAATTATTGCATCCTCAATTTAGAGCAAAAAATCGAATTCTTAAAACAATGAAATAGAAATATGTCCATTTAAATGTAGATCTCAAATGCTTTTATTAGAAAGGAAATAGTTACTCAATAATAGACAACTTTCACTTAGACCGTTTTAGATTAGAAGTGTTTTAAAAATCTTCAATTATTTTACACTAATAAAAAAATTATTAATATTTGTTATTATTTTGAAGGAAATCTTAACTTCACCTGCATGCTGCCAATTGTCATTTATTTAGTTAAAATTATTTGCTAGGTTATGGCATTTGAAATTTCTTAAAAGTTATTAATAGTACGACTCAGTTACATATTGTGAAACCAGATTAATTCAATTTGTTAAAAATTGATCTCTATAAACAAAATTTAGAATGTTTGTCAACAAACCTGAAAAATGTGAAACTTAGAACACCTATCATTGTTCTTATATATCCCTATTTTGTTTTAAAAAATATGACGGTAGCGTGGTGGACCAGAGCAACATGTTAGAAAACTGAATTACAGTTTATTTCTCCGGTTTCTTGAAGACAAGATTTTGATATACCTAATTTTTTAGTTAGAATAAACAGCACCCATTCGATTGGAATACTAGCAGCCTCAGCAATGTCACACATCTTAAGGTCCAGTCACATTAGGCTGGTTAGTGGTGGCTGGTAGTAGCAGTAGCACGCAGGGGCTGGCAATGTGCTCAGTCGTCACTGCTCTACAAACGGCTGCCGTAAAGTACACCAACATCAAAACAACTATCACGTGGTAGATAGTTCTTGCGCGGGTGCGGTCAGACTGAGCTGGTGGCTGGCGATAACGACGACGAGTGGATCACGTTCGGCTGCTTGCTGTTTTTTTTTTTATACATTTATTTAACAATGGCCTATTTCCGCTACTGAGGCCTAACACCGACGCCTGTAGACGAGCTACCCCTAACCAGGAATTTTGCCGAACCTCTTCCCTTAAGAAGAGTAGGGATCTTTTACTTGCCTAACATTTAATAGACAAGGGACTGACTTCTTTACATCCCCTCCGAAGGATGGTATATCTCCTATACAACCCTCGCCTAAGGTTGTATAGCTTCCACGCATACACTGATATACAAGCCTCTGGAAGATGTGTGAGGCGAAAACGCGGTTTCCGTTGGAATGGTCACCCATCCAAGTACTAACTGCGCCTGTCGTTACTTCACATCGCATACCGAAGTATGTACATAGTAAAGACTCACCTACGCTCGCCCCCTGCTTGCTGTTAAAGTTGAACATATTCGACTTTACTAGCCGCTGGTGAATATTTGCCGGCAAACGAAATCAGCCACTATTTTTGTAAATCACAGATCACACTACACTATTTGGTAGCGGCTGGCTAACTAGCTGCTGGTAACCAGCCTAATGTGACTGGAGCTTTAGTTCAGTGGTCTTTCGTATCATGTCATCATGTCATGGATTATTTCGTTTTTTTTTTTTTTTGATGTTCATCCATGAACAAAATCATCTTCAATGCCTTCTCTGCCATGTTGAAATAGAGTTTTTACCATCAACCAAAAAGTGGGTTTCAGCGCTAACCACTTACCATGTCATGAAATCATGATGGTATGAAAATTCATACTAAAAATAAAAGGTTGGAATATCAAAGACATAAATGCTCCCTTCATATCAGACTCTTCAAACACCACTCGTATTTTTACGCGCTTTATATTAGCCTCTCCTGTATGTTTGTATGTAAACTTTTTCAATCTTTGAGCATGATTCTCACCCACTTCAAAACGTCAGATTAAACTGAAACTTTGCACACTTATCAAGGACCGATGACAGTGCAATGATTTGACAACTTTGTCCTAACGTCCTCACCGGGATCATCAGGATAAAATAAAATAAAAAAAAAAAAGACTAATCTATTGTCGGCATTTTGGAGGAGGCGCCGCAGTTAATGATACAACGTATATGCTGTTGTATAAGCCCTTGTTAAACACTAGTTCCAACTTTAATACATACATTATGATGTAATATTAATTATGTACTACTAGCGGATACTGACTAAAAAAAATTATATTTTAAAAAAACTAAAAAACACGCTTTAATAGCAAATCGAACTAAAAAGTAAAAAATAATGTTTATCCACAATCACATTATAATTGGAGTTTTATCCACACTTATGAAGCATATAAAGTACCACTTTATCCACAAGTGGAATAATGAAATTACTTTATTTCACTAGTGGAATAATGAAAAATACAATCTTATATCAATTACATTTTATTTATTTTTTATTAATATTAACATTTATATTAATAGACATTTCCTTATTTGTTTTGTCATATTTCACTTCATTTCCATTAATAACAAGTTTGTAGGTGTCATCTGTTTCAGAATGCATAGTGCTTGTCAAAGTTTCAACACCTTCCAAGTTTTTTTTAATTAATTTCAATAACACTTGACGTTACAGCCGCTGACAGAGTGAAATGTCAAATCATTTTTTGATGAAATCTGATTCTAAATGACTGCGATTGTTGATAAAACGTATTCTATAAGTGTTTTAGATAGCGTTTTATCCACTCAAGAATGTTTAAATTTAAAACACTTATACGATTACTATTACATATTTTAAATATTTTATTGTAAAAAGCTTGGGGTGCAATAAAAATATAGTAAAAACCACCCCACACTTTTTACAATAAAATATTTAAAATATGTGAACATTATTTTTTACTTTTTAGTTCGTTTTGCTATTAAAGCGTGTTTTTTAGTTTTTTAAACTATAATTTTTTCAGAGTCCATCATATATTTTAAATGTTAAAGTTAAAATAGATGTAAGGAAATGTAACTTATGATGATTCTTTGCACCTATCCACTTTTCCCTACTACGAATTCATTTTAAAGTAAAAACATATTTTATTTATAATGCTACTGTTTTAGATATTCAGTTATTTTTACTACATTTTAATTTTAGAATGCTTGTAGTATATTATAGTAGCAAGTTACTTTTTTTTTTTCAATATATTTTGTAAGATGTCCCCTTTTTGTAGGTCCTCACCTATGAAGGGTGAGCATAGAAGATCTGGTAAGTTGATGCATGATAAAGTAGTGAGAAGGCATGTGGTTTGGTATATCTGTCGTAACGTTTTTCTGTAATACTAAGTTTCTTTTCTTAATTTCCAATTTATTAACAAGTTACAATTAATTACTATACTGAAGATATTAATTTTTGTTCTTAACACAACCCACATATGATTAAGAGGAATATTTAGTATATAAATAATATTAAATGCATAGGAAATATAGAAAACACATGACACTTCTAAATATAGTCTATAAATGGTTTTATAAATTTTTACGAATTTCCCTTAATTTTAGGGAAAGTTAGTAACTAGTATTAGAATCTGGCTTATTCTTTAAAAAATCCACCAGCCCAGTAATTATTAAGCTTTTTTATTTGATTATTTAATTTTTATTTTCACATAATTCTGCATAATATTTTTGGCCAAAACAGCCTATAATATTTTCTTAAGGCTGGCATATCCAAGAGAGAGAGAGAGAGATCTGATAAGAAAATATTAATTTTTTGTCCATAATTTTTTTTTTATTCATAAATATTGGTAAAAAAAGTAGATTAGATTAACAGAGGAGCTGGTTATTTAGCCTTTAACACCGCGACCTTTTCAGGTCTATTGTGGTGCTCCTAGAGTACATTCCTTGTAGTACCTCATCCAGCTTTGTCCTTTGTACTAGACTCCACAGCTTTGATAAAGGCCCTTTTGTATAGCTGTCCGCCTTTGGTTTTTCTTCTCCGAGTACTTGAAATCTCAGTCTCGCCAGGCCTTCACAATGGCACAATACGTGAACTGAGGTTTCTTCTTCCTCTTGGCAGAACCTGCATGTTGTGTCCTCTGCCAGGCCTATTAGACTCATGTGTCTATTGAGCCGGCAGTGCCCAGTTAGAAGGCCTACTATTACTCTGATGGCCTTCCTATTCTGGCTTAGTAGATCTTCCGTAAATTTGGCCGAACGTTCTTTAATGAACTCTTTGGCCTGTCTCTGTCTTGGGAGATTCCTTAACACGTATGCCGCCACCATGAGATGACCAATATCACGCCCCCCATGCCACACTTCGATTTTTCGTGTTTCCGATAAGTTTTGAAGTGTAGATGATGTGAGTATGATAAAAAATACCATACTATTTTTTTCTGGTAATTTTGCATTTTTTTTGTGTGACACAGTATATGTGCCTCGATACCCCAAGGGCAATTGGCTGTGCACTACTTGCTGTAAATCTTATTGCGTAAACTGTTTCTTTCAGGTACATAAATGCGTCAAAATAAATAAAGATTAGTTTTTATAATGTATTTTATGCAATGCAAATATTTCAAATAAAGTGTACTTATTTCATAAAAACATGCTATTTATCTTTGATCAAGCTATCTTTTTTTCTCCTGATCATTTGCAAAACTCCTGTTGTCTAAATAGTATCATTTTCGACGTTTCTCTTATATTATGTATGTATTATGTAATATAATCGATTACTTCAAACATTTGGTTGTAAAACCCAAACCAGAAACATTTTTCAAAGGGACATTATAATTTCTGGCCTCCCAGGCCACACATAATATCGTTCCATATAAATACACACACTTCGTGGCACTACGATAGAACTTCAGACCGCTAAGGCATGATACATAGTGAGGCACACATGACGTGACAAGGTCCCTAAAGAGTTTATTTTCTGAGACACTAAACACGGATCTCATAGCGGCGTACGTGTTAATGGCTGCTCGTATGCATGGCTTTGCCTTGCCACAAAAGGGCTCGGGTCCTACTGGGGCTTCAAGTGCGCCTTTCCTCTGTGTCCCTCGTGTCCTGGTACCCGTGCTAGGGTCACTCAGTTCTAACTTCCCAGCTCTGTAAGGGCCGTCAAGCAGTCAGTCCCACACCAATCTTGAGTTGACTTGCACGGAAATGATTGCTTTTATTGCCGCTTGGCTATCAGAGAAAATGGCAATCGACTGGTTAACAGTGCCTTATTCTATTATAAGTATAAGACCACATAAGTAGAATTATGACAGAGATGTAGTGATGTGAATTTTCACTCAATAATTTCAGTTGTTTGCGATGCAACGGAACGTACAAAATCGTTTTGATAACGAGTGAATGGAGATAAAGGTGAAAACATGAAAAATTGCCATTTTCAAGTGCATTTTGACAAATAGTTATTTTTGATTGGCTTTAGTCAATAATGGCACTAAAGGTTTTTGAAGAATATCAAATTATCTGTAAAATGAGTGACCTTCATATGATGAATGGTTCACAAGTTACAGCCGCTTAAAGCTATGAGCAAAATTTCTTTTCTATTATAAATTAAGTTTTTCCTGCAAGAACTGTGTATAACAATTTTTTTTTAAATATAGGCCCAGTCCGAAACGACTCAGAATGCCCACAGAATAACTTCTCTGATACCTCAAAAAGTGAAAAAATATTGTTAAATGTACTTTTTTGTACTCTAAACGTGACGAAAATTGCCTGTTTGTTAAAAATTAAAAATCAACAACATTTTCAATTGTCAGTTTCTTGTCGCTACTTATTGAAAATCATACATGAAAAAGTGTTTTTTGTAGGAAATTAATAAAGTCAAAAGAAACGATGATATATATATATATAAAAAGAAATTAAAAAATAATATTGGTTCAATTTTTCTGAAAAAAGACAGTTTTCAAGAATCAGGCGCGTTAAGTGTAATAATTGCATATTACCAATCGAAGCATTAGCGTTTTGATGGTAATATGTAATTATTACACTTAACGTGCCAGGCTTGTAATTTGTAATTAAGCGCTCGGCGGGGCACATAGCCCGGAGAGTAGCTGTTGGTTGCAGTCTGGTTATGTTTCTTATAGTAAAATATGGATTTTATAGAGGAGTTTGTGACAAAAAAATATTATGTTTTAATATTCCGCCCTCTAAAAGCACATTTGAACTATGCTAAGCTCAGTCAGGCTATTTATTTTTCGATTGCAACAGACACTGGACCGCTAGATGGCACCTGCTGACTATTTTACATGTCGCTATTGTAAAAATACCGGGATATACCAAATGGTCAAAGGATCCTCGTGCCGGTCGTCACATGCCTACCTTGCACTGACGAGAGCCAACAGCTCGAAACTGTAGTCTGCAAGTTGTGTGGGACGACTGGCACGAGAGCTCCTTTAAGTAGGATCAGTCTTTTGGCTGATGTTTGTTGCAATCGAAGCATTATCATTTTGATGGTAATAAACAATTATTACACTTAACGCGCCAGGCTTGTAACTTGTAATTCAGCGCTCGGCGGGGCACATAGCCCGGAGAGTAGCTGTTGGTTGCAGTCTGGTTATGTTCCTTATAGTAAAATAAGGATTTTATAGAGGAGTTTGCGACTAAAAATATTATATTTTAATATGACATACAGTACTGAATCGTATTAAGTATAATATATTACACTTTAAAATTAAATATAAAACTAAGAGTGTACAATACAATACAATACAATACAATAGTATAGTAATATATAGTAAATAGTCATCTACAGTACAGTACAGTACAATCTACAGTATAAAAAGCTCTATTCATTAAAAATTTTACCAGGGCATTTCTAAATAAATTAAAATTGTCGAATGGGCCAAACAGTTGGGTAAATTTATTATAACAATTAATGCCTTGAAAGATGAAAATTTTGGTCCACACTTAGTTCTCGAAAAAGGCACCTGAAGCTGATTGTTGCTGCTAGTATCATAGCTGTCAACATTACTATTTTTTAAAAAGATATTTTCCTTTTTTTATATTTGTTGCAATTAAGAATATGTACAGAGATGGTAACGTTAAAATTTATAGTGCTATAAATGCCTCTTTACAATGAGTCGGAGCAGGTAAACTAAGCATACACCGTATAATTTTCTTTTATGCTACAAAAACTTTAGAAGCATTTGAAGAGTTTCCCCAAAACATCAATCCATAAGATAACTTAGACTGAACCAGACGAAAATAAGCTAGCTTCAGCATATTAAGTGATACAGTGGATTTTAGATATCTAATAATGAAGCAGGATTTACTTAATTTCTCTGATAAATCATCAGTTTGTTGTTCCCATGTCATTTTATGATCTATCCTTAGTCTCAAGAATTTTATTTCAACTGTTTGTATAATGGACTGATGATCAGCCATAACTAAAACACTTGAATTGTGACCAACATTTTTGTGCAAAAATGACATACAGAATGTTTTGCCAGCATTAGAACCAAACCATTGCTCAAACACCAATCAGAAAATTCACCTACTGATTTATTGGCTCTACTGATTGCCAACTCCAAGGTGTACTAGATATTTAAAAAATTGTGTCATCTGCATAAACAATTGCAGCATTCGGTGAGGTACAAGAATTGGGCATGTCGTTTACAAAAATTAAAAACAATAGGGGACCTAGAATAGAGCCTTGAGGCACACCAGTAGCAACGTCCATAACATCTGAACGGTTTTGTACATACACCAATATATCAAAATTTAATTCTCATTAACTTTCATTAGATAAACTATATGCACAATCTATCATTTTCGAGTTCTTATCGATTTTATCATGAAACAAGTGTTCTGATAGCGCGCTATGAAGGTGTTTAAAAATTCATATCTCTGCCAAAATTGATCGAACGAAAATAATAAATGAAAGGAAATTGTTTGTAATGGACTTCTCTACAACTTTCATTTAAAACATTTTGCGATCTGAATGACAATTTTCTAGATTTTAGCGAAAAACGCGCGCGTTTCCGTTGCGTCGCAAAACTGTCAAATTTCAAAAATCTATCTCGGCTCCAATAGGTCGTACGAAGTTAAAAAAAAAAACGTTATTGTGCGGATTTTTATTACCTATAATTTTACAGTAAAATTGATACTTTCCGAGTTTTTTGGGAAAAACTGATTTTTCTTTACCTATTTTCTCCCCCCTCTCCTCCGCCGGCGTCTATGAGTGAGAACCACAAAATAAGCCCGTTCCCAAAATTTGAGCCCGCTCTGAATTATTTCATCCAAATTTTACCATTTTGCTGGGCTAATTTGGTGGTCTTTTTTACCAATTTATGTATTAAAAGAAAAGTTATTGCCAAAAATAATAAATATTTCCTAATCGGATCTCTTTCTTTTGGATATGTCCACCTTAACGTACTACTTTAAGCAATAATTTAATTTAAAAGTTTTTTTTATAATACATATAGAGTTTAAATCTGGTATATCTTCATTATGAAAAATAGTTGTCCATTGTTGAAACTCACTCCATTATATGTTGGCTACTTGTTATAAAAACTGATGTCATGTTCGGTCTAAATGGATGAAAATTCATAGCAATCCATGGCTCAAACAACTTTTTTTTTGTGGGCCTGTATAATTCTTGAGTTAATTTGTTCAATTAAAACCCTGGTTCTGTATGATAGTCAGCCTTATATTGCAGTATTTACACTATGAACCACAGTATTAGTGGGTTAAGAACAAGAATAAAACACAGCTTCTTTTCTTTACTGAAATTTTAGGTTTAGTTTGTACTAGTGGTAGATCAGAATTAGTTAAAGAAGAGTTTTTCGACAGATTAGTGTTTACAGTTTATCTCGACAGTAATGGCGTCCTCAGGGGAATTGAACAGATGAAGGAAAATCTGAATTGTTGAGTGATAAAATATCCAATTGACCTTCGTTACCAGTTTAATAGTTGTGGAAATAAGCTGTCAAAAACTGGAACAGAACGTCATTTTCAATCAAGGACTGTAAACAAAGAGGATGGCCAGATCGACCAAATCTGTCAGCGCGATGCCGCCATCGCTGTAACGTAGTCATGAGGCCTCTTTCCGTTTAAAATGCGTGGAGGAAAGCATATTTTCTTTATAATATTAACGCACATATATAATTTATTGATATGATTGAGAAATGCGACATTTTCAACGATTATTTCATCATTTTTATATCCATCACAATATGAAACAAATAATGTAAAACTCAAATTAAAATACCTACTTATCATACAAGTTAAAGTAGTAACTAAGTATTATAGTAAAGGTAATAGGTAAATACACAATAATAATAATGATAATGTTTATTGATAAGAAATAATTGATACATGTCTATTGTCTACAGAGAGGCTGAACACAAGCAACTTAACTTACATATTTATTACCAAGCGGCAGAGTTTGCCTTCTTATACACAATATATAAGCATTACCCTTACACTCAACCGGAAAAAACCAGCTATAATCATGCATGCAAATATACACATATCTACGTACAAACAAACAAAAAATAATTCAAAACTGACTAAAGGATTATAAATCATATTAAAGAAAAAAGGTTTGTTTTATATATTTTGAGCCTAAAAGAAATCAAAATGTAAATATAATTAATGAATGAATTAAGTGGTATATTGTGATTTAGTGATTATGAACTGTTGAAACTGCCTGAGAAAATTAATTTCTTCATTTGAAATTTGATTTGAATTGGTTTAAGTTCTTTATATTATTTGGAATTTTATTGTATATGTCATAAATATATTATACGAAAAGGACCGTTTATATAATAATATATCCTAAATAAAATATACAAGTAATTCAAAGTTAAACAAGAGTATATTAAGGTTAATTGTGAAATCTATTATAATACTTTTTCCTCCTTGGGGTTTTATCGCCTGCCCTGCCCAGATTTTTCTGCAAAATTAGCTACAGAAGTTGTAGGACATACAATTTCCAAACTTGCATGCAAATTTGACCGCTTACTGCTACCAGATATAGTAGTTATCAGCTCAGCTACTTCCTATTTTCTCTTTCTCATGGAAAGTCTATCAGACCGAGCTGAGTTAGTTTTCATTGCAGTGTTTACCCAGTGTAGGAACTGCCGTTTAATTCAATGTCATTTTCAAAGGTATCCCTAAAACAAAAATTAATATAATTTCAATTTTATGTTGGGGCTGTACACTATATGAAATTTTATATAAAATTTATTAGAAAACCGTAGGATGACAACTTAAATGATAATGTCTCAGTCAATCCGAAAGGTATAAAATGTAATTTAAGTTGTAGTAGATTTTTGTTAAATTCATTATAAAATTTCACGTAGTGTCATGCAACTCTAAAACATATGTAAAGGTACAAGAATACAGGGAATGCAAATTTTACCTATTAGTAATTCATTTTATAGGTCTCGTTCATAATCACTCTCCACAAAATGAACCGAGCAAATCCTATTTGTATCTGGGTTACATTTAGTTAAATGTATCCTGCCTTTTATACCTGTTTATCCACTCGCCTCTCATAATTTGGGACACCAGACTTTGGATTTCGGGAAAACATGGAAATTGTACTTTGCCCAGTACTTTTCTTTGTAGAATAAGTGTTATAACACCCATAAATCGCACACCTTATTCGTGGCATTTTGCTTTAGATAACTAAAAACATAAATATATACAAAATTACTATAGAACACTAAGAATAATTGTCTTTGAAATCTTAAAAAAGTTCGAAATAGTATAGGTAATATTGTCCTTGCATACATGAGATCACTACTAAAAAAGATTTTCATAATTTAAAAAACGTATAAAACACAAAAAATCTATAAACACACAATTTACCATGAAATAACAAGTACAATAGATTAAATAAACTCTGATATAATGCTACCAAGCATGGAGAAACGGATGTAAACAAAACTCTCCAGGCCTCGCAGTGATGTCACAGCCTCGTTGAGAAGTGGCTTACTTAGTTTTTCACAGAGAATTTCATTTTGTGAGTTTCACTGTAAATGATTATCTAGAGTGATGCCCAGCATTTCGACATGGTATATAGTTTGTATTGGAAAGTTATTGTCCAGTGAATAAGTAGATCCATGCGATTTAAATAGTACACACTGTGTTTTACCTTGACTTAAATGTAAGTCACCACTTCTTAATATTGTCATAAGGGTGTCTATATTTTTTTCTATTATTAATATTATATTAAATCATTTTGGACAAAACTTGTCATTGCCGTGTACGAAAGTTAGTAGTGCTACTATCCAATATCAGTTTGATTCATCCCCTGTAACTGCACACGAAGTTTTAGATGCATTAAATCAAATAAAAAATAAAAAACCTCCGGAATTGATGAACTGTCTGTTTTTACTATTTTAAATATAATTGATCTTATTATTCAACCATTCACCTATCTGATAAATCAATCATTATTCCAGGGGCACTTTCCAGAAGTATTTAAAACTGCTTTAATTATACCACTCCATAAGAAAGGTGATATTGAGGACATCGATAATTTCAGGCAAATTTCACTACTTAACGTATTATCTAAACTTTTAGAAAAAATAGTTTCCAGTCGCTTAACGACTTATCTTGAATCTAACAACTTACTGTGCACTTCACAACATGGATTTAGGGCAAATAGATCTATTGAAACAGCCACATATGAAATGTTAAATTATATTTATGAAAATTTAGACAATGGCAAAATAGTTGTCTCGTTACTTTTTGATCTCTCGAAAGCATTCGACACAGTTTGTACACATTTCTTAATTACTAAATTGTCAATTATGGGACTACCAGTAAATATTCTGCACTGGATTAAATCATATATGGAGGGGCGAAGTATGATCATTAATGTTAATGGGGTCAGATCTGAGGCACACGACGTAAAACTTGGTGTTCCCCAAGGTTCTGTCCTGGGCCCACTATTATTCTTAATATATGTTAATGAATTATCTAACCATTTAACTAAAGGGCTAGTCACAATGTTTGCGGATGATACTACCATTACAGTATCAGCCGATACTCCGCAAGAATTAGAATCTGCAGTTGCTACCATTATGGATGAATTTAGCACCTGGTGTCAAGGCAATAGGCTCATACTCAATGACACTAAAAGTACAGCCATCAACTATTACATCAGGAAAGGTATGCGAAATGACACATGCCTATTGCAAAACATCAAGTTCAGTGAGAAGGTAAAATTTCTAGGCACTCAGATAATAGAATTAATAGACTTACCTGGGATGCTCAAATTGAAAGCGTTTGTGCAAAATTAAGTAAGGCGTATTATGCTACAAGACAAATGAAATATTGTCTTAATACTACGGGATTACTTAACATTTATTATGCTCTGGCATATTCCCATATATCTTTAAACATAATCAGCTGTATTTTTATTTTTAAATGCTTAATATTTGTAAAAAAGAACGAACACCTTTTTATATCTAACTCATCCTCGCATAACCATAACACTAGACACGGTCTCCTATTAAGAATTCCATCTCACAAAACATCAACGTATAAAAAATCACCTATCTACAACTGCACTATTTTGTACAACAACTTACCAGATGATATCAGAAATATTAAAAATACATCTATATTTAAAAATACAGTAAAAAATATGGGGGTTTTTACAGCACGCTTGAGTTTTTGGGCCAATAATTAACTCTTCCTATGTGGAATAGAATTATAATATATAATCGTTTGTTAATCTTGTATTTATGTTTGTCTATTGTACTTATACTTTTACTTATAGTTTATATCATGTATATAAATGTGTATATATATTTTTATTTATTTATTTTTTAAACTGTTCTATTTTTGTGTTGACATGCCATATGTACTTCGTGTATCTTTTGGTCAATAAATATTATTATTATTATTATTATTATGTTAGTATCGTCAGCGTATTGGTTAATTGTCATAGATGTTATATTATATAAGTAAAAATTTAGATAGTTTGCAGAAATTAGAAACAGAGTAGGGCCTAGAATCAATCCCTGAGGTATACCATAGCTAATATATTCCGGTTGGAGCTTGTCTTGCCATTCAGCACGCAAACTTTTTGAGTGCGTCCCTGAAGATATAATTACATAGTTCATAATGGCCTTCTAAATTTAGTTAGTATTGGTACTGTTGACATTCTGATCATACACTTTCTGATCACCCACTGGTCCTTTGTGTAGTTTAGATTTATATTTTATTGCACCAGGTTTAGATTTTAATTTATACCCTTATCGACTAAGAGCTACCAACCGACATTTTGAAAGTGTGTCTCAGAACCTCCTTCAATTTTTATGATTCATAGTCCCGTTTAAGGAAACACCCTACGTTGGATCCCTGTCCTGGCGGTGAGGGCATTTTCGTATTAGTGTTGTTTTTTACAAAGCAATATCACCATTTTCACATGCACATACTAGTTGACGCGCGTTTTGATAACCATGTCAACATCATCAGGAGACGAATAAGACTGGTTTCAGTTTTAATAATCTCATAATGTTAACGTGGTTAGTGAGACGTGCGTTGAGTAGTGTGTTTGTGTGTAGTGTTTCCATAGGTCAGAAAATGCAGCAATGCATCTCATCCTCGATCCTATATTGCAAAATCGGTTAACAAGTTTGGTAATAGCTGACATCTCTCACATATAAATGTATTGGGTAAGGGTATTATTTATCACTTTCATCAATGATGTCATCAAATTTAAGATTAATCCTACCCTTTCCCTAAAATTATTTTTTTAAACGATTTATAAAAAAAATCTAAATCTGGTGTCTCGTTAAGCAATGTTTTAAAATGATTATTTTTATTCTAGGACACCACCACCATCATGGACCTCCCCCACCCTATCATCATTAATCTTTTAGTAATTTGAAAGTGAATGGTGAAGTATAGATATAGAAACATTTCATATTATGTTATTAATTTTTTTTATCATGGATTCGAAATCCGGCGTTATAGTTTTTATGTACATATATATATATAATCTTTTAATTTAAAAGTATAGATATATTTTTTTCGTATGTACATGGTATAATGATGAATATTGCAATTTTTGTTCATAATATCATATCCCTTTTTTTATGATAATTTTTTTGTAGTTATTGTTTTTTTGATGTACGAAGGATTATGTATAAATAGACTGTTTTTTACTACACTAATATTATTATTTTAGACCTTTTCTTCTGCAAATAAATATTTTTCGTAACGTTTATATTTCTTGTTTGGTTTTCTTCACACTTAATTTATTATACCATGTCTGACAGGATGATGGTATACTCCTCTTTCTTCCATTATAGATAATTAGAAATCAGTCACCAAACTGTAAGCCGAAGTAGGCATAAATACAATAATAATAAATAATTTATTGCATGATATGATGGCCGAGAGGTGAGCGCATTTACCTCTCACCCAAAAGTTCCGGGTTCGATCTTCGGTTGTGGCAGTGGAAAATACTGTGAGAGGGATTTTTTCACTATACACGGATATTGGATGTGTGTCCCTTGTCTCTAAATGTGTAGCCCCCTCCCACACAAGGCTTTTCTAGAGCCTTCAGGAACAAAGGGGGTCGTCATTACCTGTGGTGTATTTATTATATTATTATTATATATAGCAAACAATGCATAAACAAACATACAATTAGATAAAGTACAGAGAACTATAATAATAATAATCCTTTATTTAGCACTTTGCTATACAATACATTTTACCAAATACTACCAAAAGATAAAAGAAAAAATAGTATAAATTTACATATTCTAATTTACTGTCAAAATAATGTTACATAATTTTTTTCTTGCGGTGGTAACAGCAAGGGCATGCACCGACTAAAATAAACACAGTGGAGTCGGGGTGGTTCGATTTTGGTAGTACTTGTTATTATATTAATACTCAAATATATTAAGGACGCCAAGTGATTTTTAAATGCCTACATACCCCCTTCTTAGTTAATAAAATCACTAAATTATAGGCAAGTTTACTGAATAAATGAAACAAAGTATTTAATGCTTAAAATAAAGGTTTAGTAAGAAAAAAAACTATATATAAATAAGAAAAAAACTATATATAAATATACCCCTTTGATACCAATTAGAATAAATGACTAGACTAAGGGGAGGAAATAGGTTTCGTATATCTCTAGTACCTAAACACTTCACAGTATTTAGCGGTGCCTATACTCTCGAGAGTACGACCCTTTGATAAAGATTTCACCAATTTAACAGAAAAATAAAATCAAAGTGATCCTTATCGAAGCGGTCCTTACATAACTTTTTTTTTAAATGTATAGTAAAAACAAAGGCAATTTTATTCAGCGATACTTTAGGAAGGGAACTTATCCGCTAATAAATAGTATCTGGTTAAAGGAAAATAGATAATCACCCAAAATAAAGGAGTGAAAGAGGTGACCTAAATAAGTACTTTTTTCAGTTGATGTTTGAAATAGTTGGTATTGAGCACATCCACTATGTGGTACATATCCTATTTTTTTTCTCCTCGTTCGCCTCCTCATAATGACAGGTTACCATCACCTAGGTTTGGCCTCTCCCAGAACTCTCCCCGGCACCAAGAAAACAACCAGTTACTCCTCTAACTATACCATATATCTAGACAACACCCAGTATATACACAGCGATATAACGTCCTTTCACATACGCCAATTCCCGTCCTTTTTTGACCACAGTCTTAAAATTGACTGTCTTTAAGCTATTACGTAATCAGAAAAGCGCCTAAAAATCAGAGAAAAGTGTTATCGTTAGACCACTTAACAAAATCAAATAAAGCCAATGGATGGAGTTAAACACAAACACTCACCGTATATAACGATAGTTGTTAGAATTTTCGCAATATTCACACGCCGCCGATTGAACAATCTCGGCCGTCCGTATCGATAAGTTCTTTTCTCATTTTTTTTCTAATAAACGGATTTTTAAATTAACTGCTATAAGCAGTTGTACATAAAACCTATAGATGTCTCGACTGTTATTAAAAAGGAATATTTTATATGAAAGGAAATATACCGGAACCTACACAAAAGTAATAAACATAATTACAAATATATTAATTACGAAAATATACCTGAACCAGATAAAAATACGTATCAATAACTAACACAGTTTCTCATTATTCTATTACATATTTTTAATTATCCTTTGGGAAGAAGTATTTGTTACGAGCCTCCTTAGCTTCTTTACTGAGGTTATTGTATGTGTTTAGTCCTTTGGCGAAGATTGATCTTTGGGCAGAGGTTATATTTACATGTAGGACTAAATTATTTCTACCTCCTGTGTTATAATCATGCAAAACTTCAAATATTTGCACATTGCTTTGCAAATAAGGAGGTACTATATTCATTCATATTTTGTGTATGTAAACCCGTACCGAAAGCCAGTCTAAAACTTTCAGCATATCATTCACTCTAGTATAAATACTGCATCTTAATATAACCCCCATGGCCCTATTTTGCAACTTTTGCAAACGATCCAAGTCACCATCGATTGCAAGATCATTAGTAATAATATTTTCCCATGCATTATTTACTATTTCCAGTAATTCGTCGGCATTCCGTGGTCTCACATTTTGTTTTTGGATACTTCTTTCAAGTAGTCCCCATACTTCTTCCACAGGGTTAAGATCTGGAACTATGACTGGGCCAGTTAGGAACATTGATGTTGTTATCTTGAAACCAGTTAGTTACGGTATGAGCAGTATGAACGGAACAATTGTCTTGTTGAAATATGAAATTATTATTAGGAAATAATTGTGACAGAAAGGAGCATAATATTGTCTAAAATCCTAATATACGTTTCACTATTAAATCGTTCCTCAATATGCCACAAAACACCAGGACCACGTGCCGATATCCAAGCCCACATATTGACGGAAAACCTACCACTTTTATCATTGTTAGATATATATTTCTCATCGAATCGAGTATTCGGAGGGCGATAAACACGAATATGACCGTTGTGTGTTGACTGGAAAGTTTTTTCATCTGTAAAGATTGCATTGTTCCAAAAATTTACATCATGCGCTAAAAATTCGAGCGCAAATCCTATTTGAGCTTCTTTATGTTCAGCTTTAAGTAAATATTTCTGTGCTGCTGCATGACAGCGTAACTCCGAGTCTCTTACTCGCCGGCGACCAGTACTACTCGATCCAGGAAAATTCGTTTCTTCAGCAGCCTGAATAACTGAGTAAAATGGATTTTCTACTAAAGCATTTACCAATTGCAAATCTTGTTGTTGAGTTGATATCCTTCGTCGTCCTGATCCAGGATTTCTACTAATCGTACAGTTTATTCTCCACTTTCTTAAAATGTCACACACCGAATTTTTGTCAATATTATAATGCAGTGCAATTTGTCTCATTCACCATCCATCTTCTGCTTTAGCAATAACTCCAGATTTAACTAAATTGGTTATATGAGGCATATTAGTTTTTTGCACACTTGCAATAAATTATGACAACTAACTGACAATGTCACAAAAATTAAAGTTAGATGTACACTACTAGATTTTAGCAATAAGACGTCCTATTTTTGTTGCTCACGACCGTACACACAAAATATTTGTGATTTAAACACATCTGTTTGAAAACGTATCAGCATTCACTCCCTTAAAATATTTAAATATGTATAGTATCAGCACTCAAAAAACGCAACAAAAACTTTACGACATAATTATTATCACCGTTGGATCAGGAGGCATGCTCTCATCAAACAAGCCGAAGCACATTAAAAACTTATAAAGGTAAGCGAGTCAATTTGCGAACAAATAGTGCAGATAGTAAGGACATTTTAATGAGGTCGTAAAGTTTTCGTTGTGTATTTTGAGTGTTGATAATAGGTGAACTCGATTATATAGGATCCACCCCTTAGCATCGTTATTATTGCCTATAGAAAAAAAGTTTTAAATAGAAGTTGTGTGGTTATGGCTGAATTTTGTTAAAATGCTGTCAAAAGTACAGTAGCGTGCATATTTGAGGGGATACAAAAAAAATTTTTTTTTAAAATGGGCTACTCTGTATATTATTAAATTTTTGGGATGATCCTTTTTTTCTGATTTCAAAAATATACCATATGTTACCCCTACCATATACCATTTTTGAGTTATTAAACGTTGAATATCTTTGTTAAACTAGTTACCTATACTGTAAATATGGAAAGGTTAACATATTCCAAAATCCAATGTACATTAAAAAATAACTACAGACCATATATAATTTTACGCCTACAAATTTTAACAGAGGCTTTTAAAAGGAAAAGGCTGGATTTTTGCCACCAGATGATTCAAAAGTTGGATGAAGATCCCGATTTTTTTTATAGACTGATGTATCATTCTTTTCTACGGCAGGAATCTTTAATAGGAAAAATGGAAGGTCGTGAGAAAACAACCACAATAGAAAAAGATTGGTAAAATTAAAAAAATCAGGAAGAAAAACTGTCATCGTTTGGTGTGGAATTTTCAGAAACAAAATTGTTGGGCCTATATTTTATGGTTATACTAATTGGAGTTACATATCTGGAAATAATTATCCCAGAAGCAGAGAATATTCTTTGTCAGTATTTTCCAGAAGCCGAACTTGTTGATATGATTTGGAAGCAGGATGGTGCAACTCCACATAGTGTCCTATCCGTTCGAGATCATCTGAATAATGTATTCCCAATATGGATAGGGAATAATGGAACAATTAAATGGCCACCTAACAGTCCTCCTATTTGATCCCTATGGATTAATTTTTTTGGGATTTCTAAAAAACATTGTCAATAATAATAATAATAATAGTATTCAAATAAGAATTCGACTTGAAATAAACAATCCGAATGTAAATAATGAAACCATTTCCAATGCAATTATAAATATAAGAAGAACTTATCCATTATGCGTTGACAATAATAGTGGACATTTTTAGGTAGGTATTTGAGGCACTATGAAAACTTGTACAATACTTTTTTTGTAATATCTGAATACAAAAATGCAGACCTGGCTGAAGGGTAGTGGGGCTTAACCACCCTTAAATTTTTAAATTAGCGAATTTTTTTTGCAAAAAATATTCTTGAGGCATTTTGAAATTTTAATACCTTTAAATTTAGAATTTAAGAAGTTGAAAAATAAAAAAGCCAGATCACTTAGTCGGGTCTAAAAATTTGCCAGATGTTTGCAAAATTATATTTCAAAAAAATCGAAAAAATATATTTGAGGCATGTTGAAATTTATACAGAATAATATTGTTAACCAAAAATAGATATTTTTAGAATCTTATAAGGGCTCCAAAATTCTTACTAACAATCGCAAGGGTGCTGTAAGTCATTTGATCTTGCGAGAGCCAATCGCACCAAAGCGTCCTTCGACTTGGACAACTGCCAATATGTGCTGTCTCTCACACTTCAACTTGCTGTTCACTCGCACTCATGTTGAACATTCTCGAACACCTGGCAGGTAGAACGTCCCACCGAAACATCTGTCTTTTTGAAAATATCCATTTTTAGTTACCAATATTATTCTGTATAAATTTCAACGTGCCTCAAATATATTTTTTCGATTTTTTTGAAATATAATTTTGCAACATCTGGCAATGTTTTAGACCCGACTAAGTGATCTGGCATTTTTATTTTTCAACTCCTTAAACACTAAATTTAATGGTATTAAAATTTTAAAATGCCTCAAGGATATTTCTTGCAAAAAAAATTCGCTAATTAAAAAGTTTAAGGGTCAGTTAAGCCCCACTACCCTTCAGCCAGGTCTGGATTTCTGTATTCAGATATTACAAAAGAAGTATTGTACAAGTTTCCACGGTGCCTCAAATACCTACTCAAAAATGTCTACCAACTCTCCTATTATTATTGTCAATGCACAATGCATAAATTCTTCTTATATTTATAATTGCATCGGAAATAGTTTCATTATTTACATTCAGATTGTTTATTTCTAGTCGAATTCTGTCTTTAATGATTTGAATACTATTATTATTATTATTATTATTATTGATAATGTTTTTTAGAAATCCCAAAAAAATTATTCCATGGGGATCAAATCCGGACTGTTGGGTGGCCATTTAATCGTTCCATTATTCCCTATCCATATTGGGAATACATTATTTAAATGATTTCGAACGATTTCCACTGTGTGGAGCTGCCCCATTGTTACATGGCCTATGTCCATTTAACAGTTTTATTTAAAAACTAGTGTTTTGTGGATAGTTAGCACGACCTGTATATTTTTTGGATTCAGTTTTTGCAGGTGAAACTGTTTTCAACTAACAGAATTTTACATGTATAACTACTAAACTATGTCACACTGTTTTATGTACTTAATTTTATATCTTAGGAACTTAGTCCTGTTTTTCTACTAACACTATTATGTATCTCATATCCGTTGTAATACAGCATTATTATCCCAGGAAACAATTTGTCTACAAAATTTAGTTACATCAGATATCTATTTTTCAATTTTTATATTTTTGTTTACTATGGAGTACATATGGTTATTTTCCTTACCTTCTCTCATTCTATATATAGTAAATCCTATAACATGTAATATGTTACTGATTTATCAATAATATCAATACGTTTTACTACTTATTTACATCTGTTAATATTTGTTGTTATGTATAAAATAGAAATTGCAAAGGCAAATCAGCTGGCATGGAAAATAAACTATTATTATAGATTCCTTTTATCGATTATATGCCACTACTTTAGTTGAGTATGGGAATCTACAAGGCAAGTTGGTGCGCTTAAATTAACCACTGACAGATGGCCATACTTGTACGATTTCTATATTTTGATAGCTTTCAATTTAAATAGGGAATTAGATTTCTCACATTTTTTTGGTGGCGTTGTTTTCCAGTAAACAGGACAAAAAGTTTACCTTATCAGTAAAACTCACCAGGAAGTCATTTGCTTGCAGCCTTTGTACTGATTCAAACATTATAATTTTTAACTGTGGACTTCAGTAATTGATATTACAATTTTTTATATCCCAGTTACAAAGTGTTGAACATACAGGTAATTTCATTTCATTATACTCATTAAAATATTTTAATTAATCTTCAAATTTTGCCTTTGATATAATTTCAATTATTTTTAAAATAAATTCAAAGTCAATTCTTCTTAATTTAATAAGTAGTTAAAATACTATATGTACCACATGGTTGTAAAAATATTTTTCTCTTTCCTTTTCATTTTTTTGGCAATTTATAGTCTAAGAAATCAGCTAACTCGTGCATAGCTAATAATAACTCGTGCATAGCTAATAATAATTCGTGCATAGCTAATAACAACTCGTGCATAGCTAATAATTACTATTGCATAGCTAAAATTACTTTTGTACTGCTAATCAGCTTACTTTTGTATAGCTTAAATTAATTTCCTGCAGCTTTTGTATAGCTAGCCTAATATTTCGTGCAGCTAATTTAAATATATTTTGTACAGCTAACTAGCTTATATTTGCATAGCTAACATTGCTTAAATTTTGCATAAATGTTGTATGTGCTTATATTTGGTTAAATTTCCTACAATTTTCACCCCATTCATTGAGAGACGTAAATTGCCAAGAAAAATTTAGAATTCTTGCAATAAGAGACAATTGTGGGCCTGGATTGCTGTCCCAGAACCAGCCACCTGAGCCATAAACCACCTAGGATACTGGTATCAATTTGTTTTATATATATATATATATATATTTTTTTCACATTTCAATTTGTCTCAAACCGATTTGTCTAATTTTTTTATGTAATATATTTTGTCATCCATTTTAAACTATCTTTTTATTTCTCTTACCAACAATTTCAGTCTGATCTATAGCAGACTGGTTATTCGAGAAAAAGAGACTATTTTGCTTATTTTACTATAGATGGTGCCCAATTTAACATCAATTTTTCTTTGTCTCCTTTTCTCGAAATAAACAGAAATCTGTCGCTTATGCTGTACATGTCAGAAAGGGTAAGTTTCTCCACTCTTACGAATGCTCTGGACCCACGGCTCTCTGCTCCGGCTTAAACCAGCTAGTCGTCCGCACATGTTGCCTCAATTCTTTCTCAAAAATAAATAATAAGAGAAAGGAGGTAAATCCAAATCATATCATCAAGTTCGGCTTCTGGAAAATTCTGAAAAAGAATATCTTCTGCTTCTGGGATAATTATTTCTATATAGGTAGCTCCAATTAAAGTATAATCATAAAATATAGCCCCAACAATTTTGTTTCTGAAAATTCCACACCAAACAATGACTTTTTTTTCCTGATTTTTAAATTTGTTTTACCAATCTTTTTCTATTGTGGTTGTTTTCCCACGACCTTCGATTTTTCCTATTAAAGACTCCTGCCGTAGAAAAGAATGATTCATCAGTCTATAAAAAAATTGGGATCTTCATCCAACTTTTGAATCATCTGGCGGCAAAACTCCAGCATTTTCCTTTTATAAGCCTCTGTTAAAATTTGTTTGGGTAAAATTTTATATGGTCTGTAGTTGTTATTTTTTAACGCATGTTGGATTTTGGAATAACTTTTTAATTGCACTATTTATGCTTCATTCAGAAATTTCTAAGAAATAATTCAATGTTTCAAAAAAGTCCATTCACGAATAAATATGGATGGGCTTACCTTCGAAATGAAGTAGTATATCTCCTGGATATTTTCTGATGGTGTTCGGCGATTTGAATACAACACCCTATATGCTCTTTTTGCTGCACGTTAATTTTTGTTATTTTATATATAACAAGTAAATATTTGGACTTTTTCTTCCTCACTATAAACCATTTTGATTATTTCATTAAAGAAATGTCACTTATCAAACATAATAGTTGTCATTTTCACAGCTCACTTTAATAATGGTAACTTTTCCATATTTACAGTAACTAGTTTAAGAGAAATATTCAACGTTTTTAATTCAAAACCGGTATATGGTAGGGGTAACATATGGTATATTTTTGAAGCCAGGAAAAGGATCATTCCACCCTACTGTACTTTTGATACCATTTAAAAAAAAAATTCAGTTATAACCATACAACTTTTATTTTAAACTTTTTTTTTTATACTTAGGCAGTAATAATGATGATAAATAAAGGGTGAGTAATTTAATTTACAATGAATAACCGTGTATAAATTTACTACTGTTTAAAAAAAACTCTTGGGATGCTGAAGACATTTTTATCTTTTTAAATTTTCCATTTTATGGGATATGTTTTTTACAGTATCCAAATCCGATTTTATGTCGGAAGATAAAGTAACGAAGGATTTTTCGGTAGAAACCGAAGTCCAGCTGTTCATGTCGTTTTTCGGCTTTAAATGAACTTGCAGGTCCCACTGGCGTCTACCTCTAAATTGCTTATTCCTAGAATCTTTCGCCTTTGCTCTTTTTTCTTGTTCCAAAATATCAATAATCCCTGGGCGAATATCGCCTCGTTCTGTGAATAGCCCTATAGCACTTAGTGCTTTTTCGTTCAATTTCGTCATGTCCTTTCCATTTAGTTTCAGAGGGTGGGATTTCTCGCAGACGTCTGAAAATAAGAGAGAGTGAGATTTGTTAAATTCGTAAAATCTAATCTGCTAATCTTTGGGCTACTAAAAATCGTATGACAAAATCTAGGATTTTCATGGAGTTACCTTAATTAATTGAGAGACATCTAAGAAATTAGTTTTTAAGAATGTTGTGTTGTGGTGGAAATACTGATGATACGGTCGCGAGCAAAAAAAACGGTAACGGTATTTTGCTAAAATCTAGTTGTGTACCTACATCTAACTTTAATTTTTGTGACATTGTCAGTTAGTCATAATTTATTTCAAGTGTGCAAAAAACTAATATGCGTTATATAAGCGATTTAGTTAAATCTGGAGTTATTGCTAAAGCAGAAGATGGATGGTCAATGAGACAAATTACACTGCGTTACAATATTCACAAAAATTCGGTGTGTAACATTTTAAGAAAGTGGAGAATAAACGGTACGATTAGTAGAAATCCTGGATCAGGGCGACGAAGGAGATCAACTCAATATCAAGATTTGCAATTGATAAATGCTTTAGTATACTGAAGAAACGAATTTTCCTGGATCGAGTAGTACTGATCGCCAGCGAGTAAGAGAATCGGAGCTACGCTGTCATGCAGCAGCACAGAAATACTTACTTAAAGCTGAACATAAAGAAGCTCTAGTAGGATATGCGCTTGAATTTTTAGCGCATGATGTAAATTTTTGGAACAATGTAATCTTTACAGACGAAAAAACTTTCCAGTCAACACACAGCGGTCATATTCGTGTTTACCGTCCTCCGAATACTCGATTCGATGAGAAATATATATCTAAAAATTATAAAAGTGGTAGATTTTCCATCAATATGTGGGCTTGGATATCGGCACGTGGCCCTGGTGTTTTGTGGTATATTGAAGAATGATTTAATAGTAAAACGTATATTAGGATTTTAGACAATATTATGCTCCTTTCTGTGTCACAATTATTTCCTAATAATGAGTTCATATTTCAACAAGACAATTGCTCCGTTCATACTGCTCATACCGTAACTAACTGGTTTCAAGATAACAACATCAATGTTCTTAACTGGCCCAGTCATAGTCCAGATCTTAACCCTGTGGAAGAAGTATGGGGACTACTCGTAAGAAGTATCCAAAAACGAAATGTGAGACCACGGAATACCGAAGAATTACTAGAAATAGTAAATAATGCATGGGAAAATATTATTACTAATGATTATTGTATAATGTTATTTAATTTAATTACTGTATCGGCAACTAATCCTGAAGAACTTTATACCAAAGTTAAACTTGTCTTAGATGAAATGAATATATGGTGTGATCGAAACAGATTAATATTAAATGAAAATAAGACCGTTTTCATAAATTTTAATCTAAGACGTCAAATTATCATATCAGGTATTTCAATGTGTGATTCCACGAAGTTTCTGGGCACTGTGGTGGATAGTTCTTTGTCATGGGAACCTCATATTGATTTGACAAGGCATAAAAATTGGTCATCAATTCCTTTGCATAGGACATCTAAATTTAAAGAGTCGGTCCAATATAACTGTATATTTTTTTACAACAAATTGCCTATAAATATACAAACATGACCTTCTCAAAATATAAAGTCACTATAAAAAACATACTTCTTCAAAATGGTTACTATACTATTTCGGAATTCCTAAATCATGATTTATAATACATGTTTAAGTTTCTTTTTGGGGGCGAGCGTGGGTACGTCTTTACTATATGTACATACTTCGATATGCGATTAGCGAAAATAGGCCGACGTTAAATAAATGTATAAAAAAAAAGTCTCTTTTTTATCATTTGTCTGTTATTAGCTCATTTATTTATTTCTTTTATCGACTCATATTTTACATTTTTTGTTGTTAAGTAGTCGTTCTTATACTTATCTATGTTATTAGCTTTATTTATATATTTCTTTTATTGACTCATATTTTCCATTTCTTATTGTTTGTTGTTAAATAGCCGTTCTTATACTTATTCTATGTTAAATCGTTTTTATTAACTGTTAATTTACTTATAATTTAATACAATTGTTATTTATTTATATTATTGTTATATGTCTAACACTGACTTACCATATATACACAATGGATCTACAAGTGGTGAATAAAATTATTATTATTATTATTATTATTAATTCTATGCCAAACAGACTTATAGAAGTTATAAATAGAAATGGTGCAATAATGAAATATTAATAGTTAGTTTCTTGTTAAGTAGGATATCCTTCGTCGCCCTGATCCAGGATTTCTACCGTACCGTTTATTCTCCACTTTCTTAAAATGTTACACACCAAATTTTTGTTAATGTTATAACGCAGTGCAATTTGTCTCATTAACCATCCAAGCAGTAAAATAAAAAATAAATTAAAAGTAATATCTGTTTTATTTCGGCTACTCATTACATATTCAAATAGAGACAGATTTACATTAGAAAAAAAGTTGTCCTATTTTTTTCTGCTCACGACAATACATGTAAAAGAAAAAATTCCCTCAATTCCTATACTTCACATATTATCTATTAGTTGGAATGAAAAATATATTTCATTTGCAAATCCTCGTTTTTGTAAAGAGAAAGTATATGTAAAAATTGACAAATTTGTTTTCGAGTCTAGTAGTATTCTTATACTTCGGGTCTCAAATCACTGAATAATATTCGAGACCGCTAAATACTAAAGATTTATATAGTATTAAAATCGAATTTATATCATAACAATTCACTGTCCACGAATAAATCTACATAATTTGCCTGCTTTTTTAATTTTCATCTTTATATCTTGTTTACAACTAGAATCTCTAGTATATATGTGTAACTCATAAGTCTTCAATACGATACGAACAAAGAATGGTTTAATAGTGACGTTAAAGAGCAATAGAAGAAAACAAGTATGACTCAAAAGAACTATGGAAATTTCTGTAAACTTTTATAAAGTACATTTTGAAGGCGGTACTTTTAATCTAGCTGAAATTATTGCGGGGAAGCAGCTGTAGTGGCACGGTTGGAGATTCAACGTTCGCGGCGCACGTATCGAGCTGGACTTGCTCGACCTCATCGCGCTCGGGTTTTTATATGGTTCGCCGGGGACTCGGCATGCGGAGGTCTGGAAATGTCCCCACCCATTCCGTGCGGGCAAGATTCGCGATATTGCATCAGAAAAGTTAAAGATGAAAAACTCGGACATGAAAATTATATTAAAATGGGAAATTTTTTGAACGAAGTTCAAATCGATTTGAATTGAAAGTTATTAACAGAAATTAGTTGGAAGTGTTTATTAAATTTTAAACGACCCCGTAAAGTCGTCCCGAAGGTCTTTACACTTAAAGTTGAATATGATATGAAATTGTGCCGATACGTTTATGGTGAATGAATGTGTATTCAATTTAATTTGACACATAGCTTATGTTTTCGGAAGTAAGTTTTGATAATAATGGGGACGAAAGTAACGGTATTCTATTGGGACAATTTGAATGGAGATTGATTGTATGTTGATATATAGGACGCGGGAATGAATGAACGGTGGAATTGAAAGGAAGAATAATTTACAAAAAGTTTGTGTGATTGAAATAAAATATTTTGAGTACAGGTATGGAAAGTAGTTTTGATACTAATGAGCCAGCAAGCGGAGCATACGAAATAGAAATAAGTTTTGATGTCAATCGGAACGTGCGAAATGGAAAGAAGTTTTGATGAGCGCTTACCTGACACATCGGGAAAGCGAATGAAGTGTATTTTCATGTATGAATTGAAACTTGGATGAGAATTTGAAATTGAGAGAAAAGTGATTAATAAAAGTTTGTAGAAGTGAAACATAACCTTGTGGCTGGGGGTGTGGCTGTGATATGAATCGAGACAGTGACGGGGCTGTATTAGAGTCATAGTTTTGTAACTTTTGAGCTGTAATTCGGTTAATATGAATGTCTGAATTACTGTTGATGAATTCGGACTATTTATGAGTTATTAATGATTGATGAACTTTTTCTAGATTCGAAATAGATGATGTTTGTTGACACCATCACCGTCCCATTTGAAGAAAACGAGTAATTTCAAAATCATTAAAACGCCTACAATGTATGTATAAATATTTTTTCCGTAGAAACGAAAATGGCAAAGTACGTATTTTTTTATTTCATAGCAGTCTATATCTAAATTTATAATTGCATTCAGAAATTGATAAAAATCACCACTTGTTCAAAAATTCATCCTGAATCAAAAAAAATTAATAATATACAGGGTGTACTAATAATTTGTTTCTATATTTAGCAATTTGAAGCTATTCTTTCTTACTCTACTATTTCCCAATCGTATTGTCTTAAATAAAATATGTGAATAGGTACCTACCTACCTGAACTATTTTGGCCATTTTTTGTCTCTTTCAACTCCTCCATTTTTTTTTGTTCTTTAAAGTGGCACTTATTCATTTTCTCAAATTCCTCGTCGTCCAAAATTACGCTCTCGTTATCAGACGGAGTGTCAACTTTTGAGAACTGAGGCTTTTGCTTCCCATATTTGACATCGTCGTAAGCAAAATTTTCTTGTGAAATTTTTCTAAACAAATTCGTAACTTTTTCGGGAGTACTAGGTTTGATATTTACGGAGTTCCTACCTGACACAAAATTGTTAAAATACACTTTGTGAGATCTATCCGATTCAGCGCTTTTTGTTTCGCGATCAAAATGATTCTTCCTCTCCATTTTCTTCTGCGCATACTCGAACAGATTTATCTGTGGTTGAATATTGACGCCATAAAAGTTGGATTTTGCTAGCCTAACTTTCTTCTCATTGGTCGTATTGTTTAAATTCGTTGTGTTCAAATAAGTCAAGAATTCCTCTTGGACGCGTTGCTTTATTACATCTATGATAGCACTGTTCTCCACTTTGTCATCTTTACTAAATTCTACTGTATTATTCGCGCCACTCTGAGTGTCTTTATCTTGTTGTTGTACTTTATTTGATGGGTATGTTATCGAGTCTTCGATTTCTAACTGTTCCTCGTAGATTATTTTGTCATCTTCTTCCTCCTCTGCAAAATAGAATAGAAATTAAGATTTTGTTCATTTGGCCCCGTCACCCTCCCAAAAAAATCAGTAAGTTTTAAGATAAAAAAATCATGTAGGTACTTAAATAAACAAAAAATAAAAACTAATATTTTTGTTTCCATAGTGTTTATCTGTGGGTATGGTAGCACAGCGGTCACCTGATTGATATATACAGAGGAATCGCTTCTACGGTGTCACTAGTAGCATTAGTGCGTAGTGGATTCTGTATATGTCTACGTTTTTCATAAATATAACCCCCCCGCCCCCTCCAGAGTGTATACCCAGAAGATATGCAATCTTAGGCGAGGATTGCATGGTGGATATATCATCCCTGTGAAAAATGCTCATAGAAACTTATAAAAAATCTTACCTATAAGATTCGAGTTGGATAGTGAAACCGTAATTCTTTATAAGAACTGAACTACAAATATTACAGAGAAAAATGCTCCATTTCGAATTTAATATTAGTGAAGTTAGTTGGCCTTTCTGTTGAAAAAAATTGGCTGTAATTCGGATTTTTTAACGAACTGTAAAAAAATTGAATTTTCTATTAGAGTTCACGACTTTCCCTTTCAAAAAATGAAGTTGCTTGTCATGGATTAACCGGAAGCAAGAAAAAAACCGTTTAGTATGGCAAAAGTAGCGGATTTATCCCTTAAGGTCGTAATATCCAGGAGAGAGAGATCCGATAGGGAAATATTTACTGTTTTTGATTATAGCTTCTTATTCTAAAACACATATTGTAAACAAACTACAAGACTACTAAAGTAGAACTATCACAAGAGTAGTGTTATAAATTTTGACTCAATAATTTCAAACATATGCGAAATTGTTAGATTTAATTTTAGGAAATACGAATAGTCCAGTGCCAATAATTTTTGTCGAAGCAGCATAGGCCCTCCCCCATGGACACATGAACTTTGTAAATCTATCGATTACCAATTATTAAGATCTCTCTACCCTACATTTACTTACAACAGGTCACAATAAAATACGCTAAGTAGTGCTGCATTAGTCCTATTGTAATATAAAACATATATAGGGCAAACTAAACAAAATTTAAAGGCAAGACTAAATGATCATAAATATTCATGTAAAAAAAAATTTAAAAATAAAAAAGAACAAACAGCCTTTGCTGCACACTATTTTACTGAAAATCATAATTTTAATTTTGAAGAAGTAAGCATATTGGACAAGGAAACAAATTATAATAAGAGACTAATCAGTGAAATGGTGTGTATACAGGCGCATAACCCACTAACAATAAATAAAAGGGCCGACATTGAAAAATCTAAGTATTATTTATAATTATTTGATCAAAAAATACATAACAATGAAAAAAATTTTGATATCGAATTTCTTATTGAATTTTCTGATCATGTTGCTCCTAAACAGTAAGGAGTTTCTTACATTTATGGCATAGTCATAGTTTTGTTGTTGTCTGAAGATATCACACAGTTGAAATATTCCTATAAGTAAATAATTAATTATTGTTGTACTTTAAATGTATTGTTACACCTTCTTTTATTGTTTTAAATTGACAAGTATCAGGTGACTTGCAAAAGGAATGTCATACTAAGTGAGTGATGCGATGTTGTTTTGTGTTTATAATAATAGACTTTACCTAAAGATGTGTTTACATAATGAATTCATATTTTAGATATTTTATATTCTATATTTTGCAATTTTTAATAAAAAAGTTTTTAAAATGTCGTTTCTAAGTTGTTATACAGGGTGTCTCACCGGGAACTGAATCAAACGATATAGAGAAAAGTACGCATCAGAAAATTTTGAAACTTTAGATAATTACTAATGTCGGTGTCGCCAATCCAACTAAAACAATTACAAGCAGCTAGCACTTTCGCTTATACCGGAAGTTGATACCAACTTGCTTATTTGAAATGGAACACCCTATATATTTTAGGGTTTTCGAAAAGAGCATAAAATTCTGAGTCGAAAATATGTAGCATATCCCATACCTAAACCTAGCCGTTTCAGAGATATTATTTGACATTTTATAGACAATTTGACAGGTGCAACGGTTTGCAAGAACCGTTATAACTTTCTTCGTGTAAAAGACCCTCATTTGCTTCTTGTCACATAAAAAGAACACAAGGACAACTACGTTCTACAACTGAAATAAATTCAATAATGTCATATCAAGTGTTCCGTTTTTCGCGTTATATTTTGTCAACTTCAAACCGCGAGAACTTGTTTAGGCCAAATGGAGCACCCTGTATTCTTTTACGTCAAATTGTGTAAAATTGAATTCCCTTTAATCTGATATTAGCATTGTGGGGGTTAAAGTTACAACTTTTTGAAATATTTGCGATTTTATTAGAAATTCATGAATTGTTGTAATCATTTCATCAAAATAGCCATGAACAAATCATTATCATTATGTCAAAAAATGCCAACACATTTAAATTACACCCACGAAGACTTGTTTGTTTATTATTTATGGAGAATGTGATAAAGTAATATTAAGAACTTGCAGCACATTTGCTACTCGATATCCAGAAAAACGGAAACCGCGCGCCAATATCCATTGGCTTGATGACGGTCTCGATAACTAGGGCCGAGTAGGACTACTACTCTTTGCTCCTAGATTATCTCTGTAGACCTGGACCGGCCTTCGTGATAGGTGGGCCCGCTTACTTCTACCAGACCCAGCCCGCAAATACGAGATGTGTCGTGGTATTTTCTGCGGACCTCCCCTGGTCCTGGCTCTTCAACCTCGCTGGCATAAACGGAAACCGTCACCAAACACTGTAAAACGCATACTGGAAAATTTAAAAAAATTATGACTCTGTCAAGGCAAAAATGCAAAGAAGAAAGTCTATTGTTGATGACGAAAACATTGAAATAGTCATTCTGGGATATTTTCATGCATTTCCAGGGATGTCATTAAGACAAGCTGCTCTGGAATCGGGACTATGCAAGGATTCAATTCACAGAATCTTATTAAAACATAAGTTTCACCCGTTTTCATTCCATATGGTTTAAGGATTAAAAGAAACAGATTTCCTAAGAAGACAGAATTTTTGTGAATTTATTTTAATAAGGTCTGAGGGTCACGATTCTTATTTGGGAAATATATGGACAGATGAAGCGAAATTTACTAAAAATGGACTTTTTAATAGCCACAATTCGCATTATTGGAGTGACTCAAATCCTCATATGTTCAGAGAGCGAAACTTTCAGGAAAGTTGGCAGTTCAATGTTTACTGTGCCATAAGAAACGATAGAGTTGTGGCATTACAATTTTATCAGGAAAATTTAAACGGTAAATTAAATTTTCTCTTCTGCTAATATGTATAGGTAAATTTTTGTTTTTTTTTTAGGTGAAAGATATTTGAATATCTTACAAAATTTGAATAATAACTATTTAGAAAATTTACCTCTCGCCGAACATAGAAATATTTTTTATCAGCACGACGGTGCTCCCCCACATAACGCATATTTAATTAATAATTATTTACAAGAAACTTCTTATGATCAATGGATTGCCAATAATGGACCTTTGATGGGGCCTCCTCGCTCGCCCGATTTATCAGTTCTGGATTATTTCATTTGGGGAACTATGAAAAATAAAGTTTATGAGAGCCCATTAACAACCATTGAAGATTGTATGCAAAGAGTAAGAAATACATTTCAAAACATATCACAGGATTCAATTAGAAGAGCTACCCATGAGGAACTAATCCGAAGGTGCGAAAAATGTGTCGAGGTTCGAGGGCGGAATTTTGAGCAATTATTAAATTAAAATGAAATCATATTTTAAATTGATCTTATCTCTGCTATTTTAGTTCCTGCCATATCTTCAATTCGATTAATACGCATGTTACAGTGTTATTTTGCGTTTTTGTGGATATCGAGTAGCAAATGTGCTGCAAGTTCTTGATATTACTTTATCACATTCTCCATAAATAATAAACAAATTTAGAATGTCTTCGTGAGTGTAATTTAAACGTGCTGGCATTTTGTGACATAAGATAATGACTGATTGTTTCTAATCATGGCTATTTTGATGAAATGATTACAATTCATGAATTTCTAATAAAATCGCAAATATTTCAAAAAGTTGTAACTTTAACCCCCACAATGCTAATATCAGATTAAAGAAAATTCAATTTTACACAACTTGACGTAAAAACATACAGGGTGTTCCATTTGACCTAAACAAGTTCTCGCGGTTTGAAGTTGACAAAATGTAACGCGAAAAACGGAACACTTGATATGATATTATTGAATTTATTTCAGTTGTAGAACGTAGTTGTCCTTGTCTTCTTTTTACGTGACAAGAAGCAAATGAGGGTCTTTTACACGAAGAAAGTTATAACGGTTCTTGCAAACCGTTGCACCTGTCAAATTTTCTATAAAATGTCAAATAATATCTCTGAAACGGCTAGGTTGAGGTATAGGACATGCTACATATTTTCGACTCAGAGTTTTATGCTCTTTTCGAAAATCCTAAAATATATAAGGTGTTCCATTTGAAATAAGCAAGTTGGTATCGACTTCCGGTATAAGCAGTTCCAGCTGCTTGCAATTATTTTAGTTGGATTGACAGACATTAGTAATTATCTAAATTTTCAAAATTTTCTGATGCGTACTTTTCTCAATATCGATCGATTCAGTTCCCGGTGAGAAACCCTGTATATTGTATTTATTTATTGTAGTCGCTTTTAAAATAAAGCGAAACATCGACGTAGTATGAAATCCAATTGCTTTATTTTATTCTATACCGACGAGGAGAAATTTGATTGAATAAAAAAGAATGTATCTTATTACAAGCTCGGCCACATAGTTTGTACAACGTAAAAAAAAATACAAATCAGTCTTAATTTGGGGCTCGGCAGGTTGTGTATCAAAAAAATTACCTTGGTTTTGTGGTACATCTATATACGAGCAGCACTCTTTATCTGAGCTTACACTATAACTGTCAGGCTCAAAGTTGCCCTCTATAACCCTCTCTTCTTCTGAAAAACTATTAGTTTTGGAATATATCACAACCTGTTGAACGTAATTTATATTTTCTTGAGTATGTGTGGTGAGAAATTTTTTAGGTTCCTGGGACTGGACAAAGTCATCGTCTGTGTCTGTAGTTTCAAGTTGCACTGATGGTAATGTTATCTCACATATGTTTAGACCATTGCTCCTTTTATGTCCCTCCTTCTTGTTATTGAAGCCAGCATTTTGCACTGGTACATAATCAATGGCGACAGATTTTTTCTGCGTATCAAAACCCGTTTTGACATTATCTTTCATCGTTATGGAATTATAGTTTTCCTCCGTTATTTTCGATGGTCTAGTTTTCTCTAAAAGCATTAAATAAATATTGAAATAATTAGGAATACTCGGCAACTTAAAATAATTATTAATCTCTGGCTCCGTATCGCCACACTCTCCGTATTTCTCATATCCTAAACTCTTGTTCATATAGTTATGAACCCTGTTAATGTACTCCACCGCTACGGTATAAGTTGATTTTGTTTTCTCATCAAGGACAAAATCGTCTTTTAAAATTCCGCTCAATTCAAGTAGTTCCTCGAACGGCAGTACGCTTTCCTCAGTTTGAATGGAAGCGTGCTTTTTTCTTGGCACGTTTTTATTTGACAATGAGTAAGAGTAGTTGTTCACAGTTCTAGGCACAGGGGGTACACATGATTTTTTTGTGGATTGCATTTTACACCGCGCTGGAATTTTTTTAAATAAGTTTTCTACATAATTTTATTGCTAAAGAGCTGTCAAAGCGACACATTTCAGAATTAATGTTGCTGATCGATGTAGGTCGCGATTCGTTACATCAAACGGCCCCTATAGCGGAGCCGCTATAGGCAAATATTTTTTCAAAGTGACATGTACGCCAACTGGTGGATTTTCCTAAAAAGTTTCAGAAGATAAGTGAAACAGGGCATCCGCACGTGACGTCATATTTTTCAAGGTCGCGGCTTGGAGGAAAAACGTGTTTAAAAATATTAATTAGTAGAGGAAATGGAAAAATTCTTAATCTGTACGGTCGTGAGCAAAAAAAATAGGACAAGTCTTATAACGGTATTTTGTTAAAATCTAGTTGTGTACATCTAACTTTAATTTTTGTGACATTGTCAGTTAGTTGTCATAATTTATTGCAAGTGTGCAAAAAACTAATATGCCTCATATAAGCGATTTAGTTAAATCTGGAGTTATTGCTAAAGCAGCAGATGGGTGGTCAATGAGACAAATTGCACTGCGTTATAATATTGACAAAAATTCGGTGTGTAACATTTTAAGAAAGTGGAGAATAAACGATACGATTAGTAGAAATCCTGGATCAGGGCGACGAAAGATATCAACTCAACAAGATTTGCAATTGGTAAATTCTTTAGTAGAAAATTCATTTTAGTCAGTTATTCAGGCTGCTGAAGAAACGAATTTTCCTGGATCGAGTAGTACTGGTCGCCGGCGAGTAAGAGAATCGGAGCTACGCTGTCATGCAGCAGCATATAAATACTTAAAGCTGAACGTAAAGAAGCTCGAATAGGATTTGCGCTTGAATTTTTAGCGCACGATGTAAATTTTTGGAACAATGTAATCTTTACAGCGGAAGAAACTTTCTAGTCAACACACAGCGGTCGCATTCGTGTTTACCGCCCTCCGAATACTCGATGCGATGAGAAATATATATCTAACAATGATAAAAGTGGTAGATTTTCCGTCAATATGTGGGCTTGGATATCGGCACGTGGTCCTGGTGTTTTATGGCATATTGAGGAACGATTCAATAGTGAAACGTATATTAGGATTTCCCCATGCCGATGGGGTTGGAAGGAAGGCTCGTCAGGCTTATTGCCTATAACAATGTCAAAGGATGCTGCACCCGACAAGCTGCTGAAAATGGTTTCGTGTACATGCAAAAAAGGTTGCACTGCAGCATGCAGCTGTCGGAAATCAAGCCTGAACTGCTCTTTGACCGCGTAAACGCTGCTGTGGCCTCTCATGTCAAAACGCTCCTGAGATTGAGTTGGTTGAAAATGAAGACAACGACGAAGATTGCTTCGAGCTTGAGGAAGTTGGTGGTGCAATGAATCAGGAAGATATGGTGCAGTACGAAGACATTATAGTCGGCCCCAATTCAAACGGATTCGACTACTATAACCACTACACGCAAATAATTCGTTTGTTCCAAAACTCATTTTTACTTCATTTCAGTTTTTTCTTACACCTTGTATTGTTCTTGCACTTTATATTTGTTTAATTTTTTTACACTTTGTTGTATTACAGTACTATTAGGTAAATTTTTATTCTTGGTTAATACACTTTGGGGGCCTTTCTTTACATTATTCTTTTATTCCGATAACCCATTTTCTCAAATTAATGTTGAAAAATTAAATAAAACGGAACAACAGAAAATAATAAATATATTTACATGTATTACATTTTGGGTTTTGAGTGTATTTTGCTTAATATTGATCGAAATTGGAGAACCAGGTAATCCTTAAACTTGAAATTACATGCTCTACAACTTTTATTGTATGGATTTTTTCATTTAGATTAGCCGTTTCAGAGCTGAAGACGTTTAGAAAGTTACCCAGTGTGAATTTTTTACAAGTTGGTAAAAATTGTTGTTATTCGACTGCCAATTACGCCCATAACTCTTGATGAAATTTCAACTTTGAGATACTCGCTCGAAGCGAAATTTAATGCTCTTTAATTTTGATAATAGATGACTTTTCAATTGGATGCATTGTTCTTAAGTTATAGGCCACAAACTGAAAAAAGTGCCAAAAATTCGTGTTTTTTTCAGCTACACAAAAATATGCCAAGGGTTTGGAGGTCTAAAACTTGGATTCTACTCTCTACAATATAAATAATAAAATAAACACCACAGAAATTAGACAACCCCCAATTCCAGAAGCCAGGGGCTTGTGCGCAAGGGGGTTACACATTGAAAAAAACGCGGACATACAACCATTTCCTCCGACAGTGTCAGTGCCAGATCCAAGATTCGAATCCGGTGGTGCGATGTCCGTGTGATTAATCGCGATTGCCACCTCGCGCCTTAACCCACTCGGCTATCGACCAGACAAGATTAAAAAGAAATCTACTCGTTTAAAGTAACTATCACCCCCTTTCGATCATGCCGTTTCTGGACTATAGGTATAACATTGACAATAAGAAATGCCCATTCAAAGAACTGACTTTACCTAGACCTTGTTTATAATTATTTGAGGCGCATTCATATTTTCAAACTTTTTATTGTACATTTTATAGCCATTCTGCAAAAATAAAACAGGTTGTAAAACAAACCTCCAATTGAAAGAAATACTTTTATAGGAAGGTAGTAAAAGGCCCAATAAAAAGTAAGAAGATAAAATCACTCTGTTTAAGGTTTTCAGAAATACAACCGCATTTCTCACTTTTCAAATACCTCTATAACAAGGATTGCCATGGAAACCAAATCAATCGCATTAGCTCCAAATAATCACCACGGAAACAAACAAAGGTGTATATTACTGTGGGACGTCTGTCATTCCCACTTTTAACCAAACTGTTTTATTTTTACACTCATATTATTGCACAGTGACAAAGTGCAATGGACGAAGAAGACAATGGGATGAGGATCACAAAATATGGACCGAGAACGATTCCGAAGTTGCCTTGGCTTCCTCAGGCGATCCCGGAATTTGAATTAGAAACCAGCGCGATCTTCAAGAGGGTAAAACAGTACGAGTATCCGCCTCTGTTTGTGAAAAGAAACTGGACACACGGGGTGCCCTGTAAAGATACCCAAATGTTTTTCCAGCCATCGGAAGGAATAGGTAAGTGGAGTTTTCAAATGTGTTGAATTAAAAAAAAACTTTGAGAACTAAGTAAACGGTGAGTTTCGTTTTATTTACTATAAAAGTGCTTATTTTTGCTGTGCCATGTCTAAGGTCAATAACTTTCTAATGGGAGAGGCCATTGTAAAAAAATGGCGCAACAATAGTTTTCTCTCAATTTGTCAGAAACTATTTTGAGTAAGAACGAAAAATTTACCCATGATTTGAGCTTTTCATTTCCGTGCAATAAAAATTCATATGGAACAACATATGAACAATAATTTATGTATTCCATCACGCTAGATCATAGAGGGCGCAATAGGACCTGTATCTGATGATGAATTTTTTTCATATTTTTTTGACGAAACGTGGTACTTCTGACCACAAAATCTGATGAGGGCGTCATTTCCACGTATAAAGGTAGAACTTGATAACCCCAACCGTTTTCGAGGAAAGTGCCGTTAAACATTTCAATTTTTCATTCATTCAATTTTTTGAAAGACAAATTCAAATTTAATGAAACAAAGTGTATTTATTGAAAAGTGTGCTTTGGTTACGTTTTAGTTCTGTCATTTGCGTCATTTAATCATTTTATTTTGTTGTGTTCCACGAGCTAACTTCTTTAACTTCCTTATTCACAATGCCTAGACATAATATTTTTTCAAATACAGAAATGAGGGATATGATATGTGTTTACGCACAAAATAATTTTAGCGGACGTACTGCAGTGAGGAGATACTAATTGCAATATCCAAATTAGACCAGGGCCAATCCTGTTTAAGGCAATAAAAATTCTTAGCAGTATACGAATGGTCGGAAAATGTAGTTAATGGTGTAAATAATTAAGGAAAAATCGTCCAGACTGAGTAAAAGTTCGGAAAGGGGGTTGGGGTGGTAATATATGTTTTTAGGGGTTGGTACTCGTTTTTTGCGATTTGCGGCTAAACTATGCATCCTATCGAAAAATGTTGAATATAAAAGTTGTACATAATGAAAAAATCTAAAACTTTCTAATTAATCATTATTGACCATAACCTCAAAATTATCGAGAAAAATGCAAAAAACCGTTTTTTCGGTTTTTAATTTATAACTATCGCAAAAATGTTTATATTTTCATGAAAATTACTGAAAATGTTCTCTTTTGTGTTTTAAATAAGCCCATTTTTTTTCTAAGCGAAATATTTATTTTACGATGTTTTATGAAGAAAATAAAATAAAGATCTAATTTTAAATCGAAAAATTTGGTTAGCAAATTTTCGATTAATGAACTTTATTAGTGCTCATTTTTTTCGTTGAAATCTCAAATTTAATATAGAATTAAAATATAATATTGTTTATATACAAAAACATCGTTAAAATAGCGAAAAACTGAAAAACTACTTTTTAAAAATCGAGTTTTCGTTGAAAATCATGAATTTCTTTTTATTTATTGTATATAAACGTTTACATTCATAAAAAGCGTTAATTCTCATACAATACTATGTTATACAAATAATGTACATGTACCTAACTATTCTCGGCTTTCAAAGTCCCGAAAACATTATTTAAACTGCAATTAAATAGGTAAAAATTCAAAAAACACAAAGGCTGTGAACTGAGAAAATTTGTTAATAATTTCTTGTGATTCGTAAGTATTTACAAATTATCACGTCAAAGTCTTATATTTGATTATAAAATACAAAAATTAAAAGTAAAATAATTTTATTGAAATCTTTTTTTCTTCGTGGGCAATTCTTCATCGCCAGAATCGATCAAACTTTCGATTTCTTCACATTTAATTTTCTATATCTTCAATTTCTTGGAGTTCTTCTGGATTGTCCAGTTCAGTATCATTATTTTTATTATTATTTATTAGACAGTGGGTACTGTCTTCCTCTTTGATGTCCTCGAGATTAAAATTTTATTCGTACAACGATTTTTCGGCATTAGAACATTTATCAGAACCGTGACAATTTGAGCACAAATTTGTGCACTTTAAGCCATGCTTGCGACACCCACATTTGTTATTACCGCATCCTGTTTCGCAGCTGCAGCAGATAATTTTCAATGAATTTTCAGGAATTAATTCTTGTTCTGTAAATATAGGTACGATGCCATTAACGTGATGTTTTCATCCCCAATCTGTAGCTGTTAATTGATTACCAAGCCAACTTTGTATTTGAAAATACACCCTGTAACAATGTTGCTTAGCCGCCCCTTCAGTTGGAGGTAATTTTTTCAAATGAAATGAGGATTTAACAGTAGCCGTTCGGTAGAGTTCAAATCTTTTGTAAATAGAAGCTATTATTTTTAATCCATTTTCGGTAATCGTTTCTTTGTCTGCATTTGTATTGTACAAAATTTCTGCAAGATTAGGTAAATGTTTATCGGCCAATAATGATTTTATAATTGTTTTTTTTCCTTTCCCAGCAAAACTGGAAGTTGTATCGCAGCCAGAAAAACAATGCAAAAATGCTACAATATGTTTATGTGATTTATGTTTAAAACTATTAGAGGTGTAATAAGTATCATTAATATTTCCTGCATCAGGTTTGTGGAAATAGATATTCAATTCATGTGAACTGAATTTATTTAAAAGAACTAAAAAATCTATGTCTGGACCAACAACTACCACTATTTTATCGGAGTTTTTTGCTACTTCAAGGGATGTATTGATAATTAGGGAATCTGCATCTTCTTCATATAACTATTTTTTGCGTAGTTGTTTTGTACATAATGTAAATATTTTTGTGTTATTTCATTAATTGTATCGTTTTTTTGCCAGATTACTTTGTGTAAGAGAAACCGGCCATCAACAACGTGTACAATATTGCTCGAAGTTGGTAACGAATCGATGCTCGCAAATTCTGTATATAAATGTGACTTAACATTTTTTCTGAAGCCATTCTGTGTAAACAACGACACAGGAAATGGAGCAGGCTCGTACTGTAAATAATTTTTCATATCATCTGTGCTGCTGATATTTCGCGAAATTCTCTGAAATAATAGTAATGGATCAATTGTAACAGTCTCGCCTCAGTTAGGTACATGTACATTACTTGTATAACATAGTATTGGATGAGAATTAACGCCTTTTATTAATGTAAACGTTTATTTACAATAAAGAAAAAGAAATTCATGATTTTCACCGAAAACTCGATTTTTAAAAAGTAGTTTTTCGCTTTTTTAACGATATTTTTGTATATAAACAATATTATATTTTAATTCTATATTAAAGTTGAGATTTCAACGAAAATAATGAGCACTAGTAAAGTTCATTAATCGAAAATTTGCTAACCAAATTTTTCGATTGAAAGTTAGGTCTTCTTTTCTTATTTCCTTCATAAAACATCGTAAATTAAATATTTCGCTTTGAAAAAATTTGGGCTTATTTGAAACACAAAAGAGAACATTTTCACCATTTTTTTCATGAAAATATAAACATTTTTGCGACAGTTATAAATTAAAAACCGAAAAAACGGTTTTTTGCATTTTTCTCGATAATTTTGAGGTTATGGTCAATAATGATCAATCAGAAAGTTTTAGATTTTTTCATTATCTACAACTTTTACATTCAACATTTTTCGATAGGATGCATAGTTTCGCCGCAAATCGCAAAAAAACGAGTACCAACCCCTAAAAACGTATATATTACCACCCCAACCCCCCTTCCCGAACTTTTACTCAGTCTGGACGATTTTTCCTTAATTATTTACACAACTACATTTTCCGACCATTCGTATACTGCTAAGAATTTATCGTCTATTACGATATTTTAAACGGTTTGGCCCTGGTCTAAATAGAATACAGCCAGACCGTACCATGAGATTTTCAAAGATATCTTTCGTCGTTTGGGAGAAACGGGTTCATTTCGCCATAAAAACGGTGTAGGAAGACGGAAACGAATTACTCCAGACCAAGAACTAGAAATTTTAGTTCCTGTGGATGAAGATCCTCAAGTCAGCTCAAGTCGGTGTTCACTCTTCTCTCATAAGACTTTGTAACATGACTGGAGTTATGGATTCGAAAGGCATTTAAAATTGTATTTAGGATTTCTTCAGACGTCGTTGAATATACTTTGTCCTTCACATAACTCCAAAGAAAAATATCAAGTGGAGTTAGGTTTGGTGACCTAGTAGGCCACCTAATAGTTCCATTAGTAGATATTACCCAATTGGTAAACTTTACACTAAGGTAATTGACCATAAAACCAGCATTATGCGGCGGTGCTCCTTCTTGTTGGAAGTATATATTTCTGAAATCTTCCAAGCGAGCTTCCAAGTAAAGTTCATCCAGTTCGTTTTCCATTTCATTTTGCAATAAACTTAAGTACACGCGCTGGTTAATGGTCTTTGAAATGTATGGTACCAATAATTTTTGTACGGAATATTCCAGCCCATACATTCACTCCAAATCTATCCTGAGGGTTACCTTCAAACATTTCGTGTAAATTTTCTTTAGACCAATAATGTAGATTATGTCTATTGTATATGGCATTATTCATAAAACTAGATTCATCACTGAATAAAATTGTTTAACTATTTGTGTTGAGTAAACCAATTTCAAAACATCAATCTTCTGTTTCCGTCGTTTTCATATAATTCTTGATACAACTGGTATTTGTAGCATTTAAAACCATGTTGTTTTAATATACATCTTACTGTCTCACGATCAATATCAAATCTATCTCTTTTGCCAGCTCTCTTGTAGAAACATTTGGGTACACATGTATGTAACTCAACATATCTCAATATTTTCTGCATTTATGAATGACACTTCCAGAATTTTAAAACATTGCCGGTATGGCTGACGATGATCGGGATATCTTTTATAATATAGACGTGCGACCGCATGAGCATTTGCCGTTTTTCATGGCTTACTGCAAGATATGGACACAATTCGAAATGCTTCTACAAAAAGCTTAATATTTATTTTAGTTTATATTCAATTTTTAATCGGAAAAAACCAGTCTGAAGCAAATTTACCACTCTATCTGGTAAAAAAATAAAACATACAGGGTACTATTTGAAAAAATGGAGTTATGACAAATTGAAAACAAAATAGGCAAATTTTACATTTAATTTGTTGAGAAATACCCTTTTAATAAAATTCAAAGCCTACTTCGAAAATTTTTAAATCTGTTCCTGAATTCCAAAGCCAACTAGAAATAAATGCCATTTCCTAGGTTATTTTTCATCCGATTTTAAATATGAAAAAAGCGTTGGAAAGAGAAATCACAGCTTTATGAGAAAAGTGACTTTAATATACAGGGTGATGCTTAAAATAATAAAGTTGCGGCCATATCGGAAGTGATTTTTTCACACCGAATGGTCAAAATGTGGTCATTGATAGATATATTTGATTTCTCAAATTTCAGAATTTTATTTTTAAAACTGTAGAAAAAAGTGAGGGGGATTTTCTTGGTCACCCGGTATGTATGGACATAATATCAACTTTTTTCAAAATAGTTTCTTTCCAATTATTTTCTTCTAAATTGGATGTGAGTTTAAAGTTTAACGGCATTTATACAGGGTGTCTCACCGGAAACTGAATCGATCGATATAGAGAAAAGCACGCATCAGAAAATTTTGAAAATTTAGATAATTACTAATGTCGGTATGGCCAATCCAACTAAAATAATTACAAGTAGCTGGCACTTCCGCTTATACCGGAAGTCGATGCCAACTTGCTTATTTCAAATGGAACACCCTACATATTTTAGCGTTTTCGAAAAGAGCATAAAATTCTGAGTAGTAAATATGTAGCATATCCTATACCTAAACCTAGCCGTTTAAAAGATATTTGACATTTTATAGAAAATTTGACAGTCGGAACGGTTTGCAAGAACCGTTATAACTTTCTTCGTGTAAAAGATCCTCATTTGCTTCTTGTCACGTAAAAAGAACATAAGGAGAACTACGTTCTACAACTGAAATAAATTCAATAATATCATACCAAGTGTTCCGTTATTCGCGTTACATTTTGTTAACTTCAAACCGCGAAAACTTGTTTAGGCAAATGGAACACCCTGTATTGTTTTACGTCAGGTTTTGTAAAATTGAATTCCCTTTTTTTGGTATTAGCATTGTAGGGGTTAAAGTTACGACTTTTTGAAATATTTGCGATTTTATTAGAAATTTATGAATTGTTCTAATCATTTCATCAAAACAGCCATGATTAGAAACAATCAGTCATTATCTTATGTCAAAAAATGCCAGCACGTTTAAATTATGCCAACGAAAACTTTTTAAATTTGTTTATTATTTATGGAGAATATGATAAAGTAATATCACGAACTTGCAGCACATTTGCTACACGATATCCACAAAAACGCAAAATAACACTAACACTGTAACATGCATATTAATCGAATTGAAGATATGGCATGAACTAAAATAGCAGAGATAATATCAATTTAAATTATGATTTCATTTTAATTTAATAATTGCTCAAAATTCCGCCCTCGAACCTCGACACATTTTTCGCATCTTCGGATTAGTTCCTCATGTGTAGCTCTTCTAATTGAATCCTGTGACATGTTTTGAAATGCATTTCTTACTCTTTGCATACAATCTTCAATGGTTGTTAATGGGCTCTCATAAACTTTATTTTTAATAGTTCCCCAAATGAAATAATCCAGAACTGATAAATCGGGTGAGCGATGAGGCCATAAGAAAGGTCCATTATTGGCAATCCATTGATCATAAAAAGTTTCTTGTAAATAATTATTAATTAAATATGCGTTATGTGGGGAAGCACCGTCGTGCTGATAAAAATGTTTCTATGTTCGGCGAGAGGTAAATTTTCTAAACAGTTATTATTCAAATTTTGTAAGATATTCAGATATCTTTCACCTAAAAAAAAACAAAAATTTACCTATACATATTAGCAGAAGAGAAAATTTAATTTACCGTTTAAATTTTCCTGATAAAATTGTAATGCCACCACTCTATCGTTTCTTATGGCACAGTAAACATTGAACTGCCAACTTTCCTGGAAGTTTCGCTCTCTGAACACTCACTCACTCACTCCAATAATGCGAATTTTGTCTATTAAAAAGTCCATTTTTAGTAAATTTTGCTTCATCTGTCCATATAATATTTCCCAAATAAGAATCGCGACCCTCAGACTTTATTAGAATAAACTCACAAAAATTCTGCCTTCTTAGAAAATCTGTTTTTTTTAATCCTTGAACCATATAGAGTGAAAACGGAATAAGATTCTGTGAATTAAATCCTTGCATAGTTCCCATTCCAGAGCAGCTTGTCTTAATGACATCCTTGGAAATGCACGAACATATCCCAGAATGACTGTTTCAATGTTTTCGTCATCAACAATAGGCTTTCTTCTCTGCATTTTTGCCTTGACGGCCATAATTTTTAAAATTTTCCAGTATGCGTTTTACAGTGTTTGGTGATGGTTTCCGTTTTTCTGGATTTCGAGTAGCAAATGTGCTGCAAGTTCTTGATATTACTTTATCACATTCTTCATAAATAATAAACAAATTTAAAAAGTCTTCGTGGGTGTAATTTAAACGTGCTGACATTTTTTGACATAAGATAATGACTGATTGTTTCTAATCATGGCTATTTTGATGAAATGATTACAACAATTCATGAATTTCTAATAAAAAAAGGGAAAAAAGGAAATTCAATTTTACACAACCTGACGTAAAAAAATACAGGATGTTCCGTTTGACCTAAACAAGTTTTCGTGGTTTGAAGTTGACAAAATGTAACGCGAAAAAAGGAACACTTGGTATGATATTATTGAATTTATTTCAGTTGTAGAACGTAGTTGTCCTTGTGTTCTTTTTACGTGACAAGAAGCAAATGAGGGTCTTTTACATGAAGAAAGTTATAACGGTTCTTGCAAACCGTTGCACCTGTCAAATTTTCTCTAAAATGTCAAATATCTCTGAAATGGCTAGGTTTAGGTATAGAATATTGTACACATTATCGACTCAGAATTTTATGCTCTTTTCGAAAATATATAGGGTGTTCCGTTTGAAATAAGCAAGTTGGTATCGACTTCCGGTATAATCGGAAGTGTCAGCTACTTGTAATTATTTTAGTTGGATTGGCCACACCGACATTAGTAATTATGTCCAGTATACAAATTTCATGTAAAAGTAATGCCTCTCTCCCTAGACTTCTAAAGTGCTCGGAAGCTTTTTGGAGTGCTCGCATGCACTAAAGTGCTTTGTTCACGCAAACTATGTTATTGCTGTCATTCATATTACCGATTCATCAGTGTATTAATTTTATTATTCCTCTTTCATTTATTTAACTCCCTTGTGTTGGCGTAGCAAATCTACTGCTTAGTAAAGGGCAGAGAAGTACTATGTTAAATGAAAATAGTTCTGTAATTATCTTTTTAAGGTTCGTGCTTCACACCTGCCGCGCAAGACTTGCGCATACAAGATATGCCCCCGAGAAAGAAGAAACCTCGTCCATCTCCCCTAGGTTCCGATGGTAAGGTTCAGCTTTTTGGAATCCTAGAGTTTTAAAAGATTTTAATTTCTTTAAGGAAAACTCTGTTACCCACCGACAAAAACTAGAAAACAGAAAGAAAAAGAAAAGAAACAGGAACAAAGGAGAATAATTAAACAGGAATCAACTAACCAACCGTTCGTAGAGATAGAGGACCTGTTGTCTGGGGAATATTGGAGGAGAAGAAATGAGGCAAAGGAAAAACGAGAGAAAGAAAGGGCCATGACGCGGAAAGTGTCCCTGATGCAGTGGGAGGGATTTCCAGATGAATCGGAGTATAAATTTATTTGCTATTGACTTATATAAAGCCATTCTGTTCTGTCTGTTTGACAAAATAGAATTATAAAAATTAAAGAATACATGAATATACTTTGTGTACGCCTGTGTTATAAAGTACTATTTATGACATAGTCATCCAGCCATAAATTATCTCTTTATAAATAATGAAATGATTTATTTTATTTTGCATAAACAGTGAAATTTTAAGTCGCAGCCCGTGTGACTGTTTTGACAATTATTACCTAAAATGATTTCTTTATTAGATAATAAACCATTATTCCATTCATTAACAAAATGCAATGGGTGGCTTTGATTTTTTGTAATGTTTCACTCTATACAGGGTATACCAATAAAAACTTCCAGGCGTAATATTTCAGAAAATAATGTTAAAAATAATAATAGTGTTTGTTAATTGGTGATAGATCTTTTAAGGAATAGTTGTGCTCATAAAATGGAGTAACTTTTCTATTTAACATTTTTGTCTACTATGCCAAATAACCGAAATAAAAAATTAGTTAATTTCTGAGATATAAGGGAAACTGACACAAGTCGGCAACGTTGCATGATGCATTTGTCATCGCTCGCAGTAAGTGCTCGATGTTGGTCGATCAGTGTTTATTAGTTTATTTATGTTATCACTAGAACAGTGCAGTTTTTCGCTAAGCGAGGTCTAAGATAAAAAAGCAAGGATTTACTGTACGTGACTATCACATGTTAATTATTTATGGTGAAGCCAGGACAAATAGCTTCATTGGACCGCCAACGGTTTTTACAGTGAGGTTTTTTCTTTCTTTGTTTTTATGGTGGAGGGGAAATCCTACATGGACACCCTACGCCAGTCTCCACCACACCAGGTAGTGCTGGACTCCTACCGACTAAAACTCCTCCTAGATCAGTGTTTCCACGTATCCTGGAACTGCTTTCGCTTCCCATCAGACCACGGGTCATTCATCGTGTGTTGGTGTTAATACAACCTCCCACGTTTTCCCTTACATCCCCCATATGTTAAAACGTTTAGGAGTTCGGGGCTAGATTTCTTCTGTCCTCTTCCTTTGTCCTCATTATTCGATTTAGAGCATGTGCTAGATTTTCTCAGTTCTGCTCCGATTTCAGCATATAACTAATTAGGTTATCAGAGTTCCAATGGTCTCCTGATCTCTCGGTTCTCCACCGGTTGCAGTAGAATACGGTATGTTCTGCGTCGCCATTATCCCCACAGTACACACACTCCCGTGTGTCAACCTTTCCTATATCAAAGAGATATTCCACAAAGCCACCATGTCCCGTGAGAGTCTGGGTGAGGTGGAAGCCCATCTCAACATGCCCCCTCTCCATCCACTTTCTTTTATTTGAATAAGTCGTCTTGTCCATCTTCCTATAGTTGAGTTGTTCCAACTAGTCTGCCATCTCCCGAGGAGTCTCTCCCTTAGCTCTTGCTTCCCCATTCCTTCATATACCTCTTGTCTCTTATTGACCATCTATCGAAGGACCCCTGCTGGCACCAGGACTGCTTCGTACTACGTAGTTCTGTAAGCCTACAAGCCTGCTTCTGGTGCTCTTTACCGCCATCGAACTCTCCCATACTGGGGCCACATACAGTAAAATGGTATTCCATGCATGATACCCTTCTTTTGCTAGCCTTTTCTGCTATCTTTAATGCATGTAACCCATAGGTTAGCCGCGGGAACCATACTCCTAGATATTTTAAGCCCCTGCTAGGTGTAATCTCCATTTGCCCCACTCTTACTGTGAAGGGTGGTAGAATTCTTTTCCTGGTAATGATGATGCACTCTGTTTCCTCTGGGGCTAGTTCTAATCGTATCCCATTTAACCACCGCTCTATTCTCCTGGTTTCATTTACCCCTGCTTCTACTCCATCTACCCAGTTTCCTGTAGCTGTCATGGCCAAGTTGTCGGAGTACCCAGTCACCGTAACACCGCCCGCCAGGGGCAGCTGTAAAACGTCATTGAACATTAAATTCCACATAGTCGGACCCAGGACCGATCCCTATGGAACCCCGCAGGTCAATTTCTTCCGATGTGCATCGTTCTCTGCCTCCCATCCAATTCTTCTGTTCTCCAGATAGCTGTTAGCGATTCTGAGCAAGTAAAAAGCTGTTCCAACTCTCCTCAGACTACTGACAATTTCAGCCCACCCCGCTGTAATAAACGCACAAATCCTTTTAGAGTTCATAGCCTCTCTCGCAATATCCGTAATCGTCCTTACAGCATCCACCATCGATTTGCCTTTTCTAAAACCGTACTGATTTTCCGCCAATACCCCTTTCTGCTCTATTTCAGTTTCTAATCTTCCCAATACAAGGTATTCCAGCAACTTGCTCCATGCGTCGTCCAACACACACAGTGGCGTATAAGAGGACGGTTCCTCTGACGATTTGTTCCTTTTTGCTATCAATACCAGCCCTGATCCTCTTCAATCTGTCAGAAAAAACTCCACTCTCCAGCGCCTGAGCCATAATAATTCTCAGGGTAACCGCTAGATACTCCTCTGCAACTATCTTCACTATCTCGGGTGGGATATTATGTGGGCCCGGAGCTTTACCGATTTTAAGCCTGCTATAAGCAGTCTTAAGCTCTTCCTTCGTAAAGGGGGACACGTCCCCCACTTCCGTGGCTCCCCATCTGACTTCTTCCCTCACAGGAGGTTAAACATCATTGTAAAATATTTTACAGAATGGGTAAGTTTGTCATGTAATCACATATTTACTGTGCATTTGTTTTAAATAAAATGTCGAATGTTTAATGTTATGTTATGTGTTGTGTCCATGAAAAAGCTGCAGAAAAGGCCTAAAACACAAAAATTCTGTGACAGGGACGAAACATGGGAACATCTCCCCCGTTTTCTAGGGCACTGAACACGATGGTGATGATATTTTTAAGGTTCCTACCCCTCAGTAACTACCCCTAAATCGAAGAGGGGATTTCGACACTGTAAACATTAAAACCCCAATCCAACGAGTCTTCACTTGCCTAGTATCAATAAGTATGAAAAGGGGGTGGTTTTAGGGGTGGTTGGTGGAGGGTGGGGAGAAATGAATATTACCATTATGTTGAGTACCCTCGACAAATTTGACATGGATTTATTTAACAAATTTTCATGAATTTTGATTTTTTTGGGGATATTTTAGTTCTACGGGAGGGGGTAATTTCAACCCTGCAATAAGATGTTGTATAATTAAATTTCATACGGCCTACCCGAATCCTTCTTAAAAAACCGATCCGCATGCCTAAGATGGAAAAAAATAAATATTCATTTAAATAGTACAGCAGTGTTGGCCATGTTGCCACATTAATAATTTTCTAATTGTAGCCCTCGTTTTCAATGACTTTTTGAGAAAATCCAATATAGAAAAGATTACATTAAACGAATACTAACCACCATTACGAGAACTACCAGCAATTAGTGAACATACTGTATAATTATGGTGATAAATTTAGTCATAATGGAATTATCAACTAAATAACACAAAAAACAAACAAAAAATTTGTATTTCAGTAATCTCAAAACAAATTTATTGAAAAAGATGTTTCAAAATTATTATCATCTTCATTTATACACGATTAAAACCTATTAATCAGTTCAACTCTACACACTTTCAGTAGTGTATTCCTGTTGATGGCTGCAACACCGGCATGTTTTTTTTATGAAGATCCGCCATGTCTTCAATTGGTTCCTTTATACACCTCATGTTTTAAGTAACCTCACAAATAAAAATCTAATAGAGTCAAATCAGGAAATCTAGCGGGCCACCTGAGTACTCCGTTTGTACCTATCCATCTTCCTGGATAAGTATGTTGAAGATAATTACTGACATTGTTGCTATTATATCGACCTGCACCATCTTGATGAAACCACATTTTGTCTAATTGAATTGGTAAATCATCCAATAGCAAAGGTTTATAGTTGGACCATATCTGTATGAAGTAAATTTAAATGGCGATCGCTACTCACAGTTCTTACAATCGCTACCAGAATTTGAATATTGTCATGTTTTTTAATCATTATGTATAGGAAGTAGGCAATGAAAATATACACAATTGAAATCCAAATTATTTTTAAGGTACTTACAACTGTAGTTATTAGAACATATTATGTCAATAACATCTCCATACGCACCTACAATTTTTCCTTTTAAGTACAAATATGTATTTTCAGAAAACTGGAAAAGTTGCAAGCAATATTGCCACAAGATCCCGACGAACAGAAACAATATTTATTAGCAGAATGCGCCAAAGACATGAACAAATACATCAAAGAAAAAGATATAGAGCGAATGATTTATTATTTAACGAAAGTAAGTACAGGCATACATTTCTTAATTTGAAAATATATGAATACTTTTGCATACACAACATTTTCATTCGACCTTAGCGGTCTCTTCTTTTCTTATAATTCCTAAATTTATTTTAAATATAATATGTCAAAAAGGTTAAAATTGTAATTTCGTATAAAGATCTAAATAGTTTTTACTGTCTCCTGTAAAATTAGGTTCAAATCAGTCAGGAGGTATTGCTACTTCACTGACGGTATATCTATTCGAGTGAGTTTCACCGGAGGCCATTTCCCATAAGATATATGTGGGGTCCTTTCTAATCTGTATTTTGTTGTGGTAATAGTAATGCGATTTTCGTTATATTTTATTCTCTACCATTAATGCACATTAATAGGAGAAATTTTAGTCTGTTAAAATGAAATAAATAAGGATAAAAATGAGCTTTCACGATTTCATGGATTTTTAATCTGTATCAGAAAGTAAAGGTGGTCAGAAGGTGCAGGGCACTACGATAACGATAAAGCGCTTTTTGTTATTGTCTTCCATTTGGTTTAAGCAAAGGTTATGTTGCTCATCATGAAGTATATAGTCAAAAAGATAAACATGATGGATGATCAGGGGGTGCGGGGAAGCCACATAGAAAATTAGCTTGTAGTATCATACATTGGAAGTGTTGTGTGGGGCGGGTTAGTATCTGCCTAATAAGTAGCTACCTTACCGACCGCTACCAAAAAACTTAAAAAAAAATGAATGATGAAATGTAAAGACTCTAATGCTGTTTATATTGGTCAGAGCGGGAGGAGTATTGAAAACAAGTTAAAAGGACACAAAAATTAGTTTTAAATAACAATTTTTTTAAAACATTTATTTAACGTCGGTCTATTTCCGTTACTGGGGCCTATCACCGACGCCTGTAGATGAGCTACCCCCAACCAGGAGCTTTGCCGAACCTCTTCCCTAATAACCTATTCTTTATTGAATAGCAATAGAAGAGCAGAAACATTGTATTGAAATTAACCATTTTACAGACACACATAATATAAATTTATTTCATATTCATACAGAAAAGCAAAGAAACGTTTAAATCTTCTTGAACAATTAGAAATAAAAATCCATTGAAAACAGACAATCCTTTGTACCACGAATGACCAGCAAAATTTCATAATTTCTTAAATAATATACTTTATAGAGGTACTATAAAGTATATTATTTGGAAACATTTAGATGTTTCCAAATAATATACGTGACAAAACTTAAGGGCACTTCATAATAAATATTGTTTTTTTATCTAGGGCATACAACCGCAGCATGTTCCAGCATATGACAGAGAGCTTCTGAAACGCGCCAAAGCCACAATTCCTCCAAAATATAAACTATTGAGAGAATACAAATGGATCATGATGAAAGATGAAAAATTCGTGTTAAAATTGTACTGTATATTTATGCGGAAACATTTCCTAACGTATATTCTTCATGACCCCAACGAATGGAAAAGGTATTTTCATTACTCATTCATCATTTATAGTTTTTATAACAAACTGTAATTTGTTTGATATTGCCGTTATGTTTAATTGGTGATTGTTTCTGGAGATGCCCCTCCCAGTCTAGAGACGTTCTGAGTATACTTCTGCTGAGTTTCTAAAGATGTGATGGAAATAGATCGCCCACGGGAACATCATCTCCAAAACCAACACACCAAACAGCACGGAAATGGCTTACAGATCATCGTTATTTAATCAATTTTTTAGATTAGGATTTGACACCTTTCCAATCGATTTCCCTATAATGTTGGTAAGGGCTCCAGTGCCTTGGCATACACAGTATTGTTTAAGCAGCCAGTATCTAGAAAGGCACTACTATAATGGAAACATTATTGTGAGAAAAATTCGTGATTTATGGTTTGAAAAGTAAGTACAAATTTAATAGTAATTGACATTTCTGTTATCATTTTTTTTTATTACTGCCACATTTTACAATTTGTAAATTTTTTGTAATTATACAAATTAATATGTTATTAATTTTACAATTCCATTTATTTACATTATGTGCTATGACACCTGAGGGGACCCCGTGTTGTATCTAGCAGTATTTAACATTTTGTTCATACGTTAATATTCGCTGCATTTTCTAGGAATATTACGATTTATAGGTTTATACCTTGTTACATGGCCTATGTCCATTTAACAATTTTATATAATAACTGGTATTTTACTTATATTTGCCATGACCTGTGTAGGATTTTGATTCAGTTTTTGTAAGTGAGACTGTTTCAACTATCAGAAATTTTCGTTGTATAACTGCCAAATTATTTCAAATTGTTTTATGTACCTATTTTTGTGTCTTAGGAACTCAGGCATGTTTTTTAACACAATTATGTATCTCTGTTACAGCTCTTCAGAAACCATTGTCGATGTCAAGCTACAAAAATATTTACATTCATTTTTATTTAATTTTTGTACTTTGTTACTATGCTTACTATGCACATGTGGTTATTTTCCTTACCTGTGAAACTATTATATATATATTATATGGTGTAATATATTTACTGAATTCTCGCAAAACAGTTGTATGCGATTTCCTATTTATTAGGGCAGTTCGTTCTTAGGTTATATTTTCACTGTCAAGCTTGGTGTAGAAATTATAGATTCCCTTTATCGATTCTGTAATTTGCTTGAGTAAGAAAATCTAACTAAGAAACGAGGTTGTGCGCTTAAATCGCCCATCAACAGATGGCAACACTTGTACCATTTTCTACATTTTACAGCTGTCCATTTTATTAGTAAAAGGGGATTTTTCAAGTTTGTATATCGGCACCGTAATTCAGATTGTAATATAAAAAAGTTTACCGTATCATTTAAAATCACCAAGAGATCATTTGCCTGCTGATTTTGATCTGATTTACACTTTCAAACGTTCACTGTGGGATCCCAGTAATTTATATTACGATCATTTTCACATTTCGTGTGTTTAACACAATCAGGTAAATTTTATTTATTAGTAACTAAAATTTCAATAATTTTCAATTTTTTCCTTAATGCAACTTCATTTTTTTTTTAAATAAATGAAATTCAATTTTTTTTAATTCAATAAGTAATTACAATACTGCATGTTACCACATGGTAATAAAATACTCTTTTCTTTTTCATTTTTGGCAATTTATAGTTTGCGAATCAGCTTATAAAGTTATATCAATTCAGCTTCTAAATTTACATTTATTCTACACTATACTGCTCTCCTTAGTTAAATCATCCCAACTGACAAATTGTTAAAACTGAGATAGAATGTTAGGATCTTTTATGTTAGTAAATGCAGTTATTTTACACAGGATAATGTATTTAGGTAAAATTAATGAATATCAGGAGTAGTTGGGAAGTTCTAACTTAGTAAAATAGATATAAATAATACCGACTTACTATAGATAGGAACCCAGAAAATGAAAAATTGTAGATAGGACGATTTAACTGACGAGGGCAGTATAATTCAAACTCCTCTATAAAATCCTTATTTTATTATAAGGAACGTAACCAGACTGCAACCAACAGCTACTCTCCGGGCTACGTGCCCCGCTAGGCGCTGAATTGTAAGTTACAAGCCTGGCGCGTTAAGTGTAATAACTGTGTATTATCAAATCGAAGCATTAGCGTTTTGTTGATAATACACAATTATTACTTAACTTAACGAGCCAGGCTTGTTACTTGTAATTCAGCGCTCGGCGGTACACATAGCCCGGAGAGTAGCTGTTGGTTGCAGTCTGGTTACGTTCCTTATAGTAAAATAAGGATTTTATAGAGGAGTTTTGCTACTGAAATATTTTGTTTTAATATTCTACACTATATTTATTTTGCTTCTACATTTACCTTTATGTATTAAGTAATAATACATATTAGTTTGTCATTTATGTAACTTCGCATTTACATTTGCGATTATTACTTTTTTCAAGCCGTATGGTTGGATAATATTTCCCTGCTTTTATTAAGGCATTCAAGCCTTCGATTTTGTATCATTTCTACAATCTTCGCACATAAACTTCCTTTGAAAAACTCAGTCTTGCAAGAATAAATTGCCAAAGATATTTAGATTGGATATTCCAAGAGACAATTGGGATCTGAATTGCAGTACCAGAGCTTTCCACCTTCAACCATATTTAGTCTGGAAATCTAAGAGATTGGTACACTATTCACTATTAATTTTTTTGTATTAATTATTTGTTGTTCGCTAATACAATTTTATAAACATAAAATTTACCTAAATTTATATTTCGAACAACTTCACATCATAAAATTTATTTATTTATGTAATATATTTTATCATTCATTTTATACAAATTTTTATTTTCCCTTACTAATAATTTCAGTCTCGTCTATAGGTGACTGGTTTTACGAGAAAAAGAGACAACTCAACTAATTACCAACTATAGATGGTGCCCAAATAATATCAATTTTTCATTGTCTCCCTTTCTCGAATAAAACAAAAAATTGTTTTTTATGTTATACATTCAAAGAGGGTAAGTTTTTTTTACTCCGAATCTACGACTCTTTGGCTCCGGTTTAAACCAGCTAGCCGTCCGCATATGTTGCCCCAATTCCTTTCCAAAATTATATAATCAGAGAAAAGAGGTAACAAGTTATAATATAACATAAAGTGAAATAATTCGACAGAGGAAGACAATCAGATTACATTTAAATTTATTACATTCTATTATGTTTAGTTTCGACTTGGTCAGTTACAAGAGTCGGAAGTTAGCGGGGGAAGGATTTGTTTTATTGTTAGCCCAATCGTTGGAGGAGTGTAGTATAATTGTCTGTTATATACTTTTTACATGTCCTTTTGAATTTCTTTTATTATGGACTTTAATGTATTCAGGTAGTAGTTTCCATTGAAATTGATTTGTTTCTGACAGATTGTTTTGTTGCATTTCGGAGTTTGATACGTATTTTTAGACCTATTTCTTGTTCCATATTGGTGGTTTACCGGCGATCCAAATGTATGTTTCTTGCTGTGAGTATAAACTATAACGCCTTCACACGCAGTAATTCATTATCGATATTTATAATAATATTTCTACAGTTATCTCGACTTTTCATATTAAAAATTGTCCGTAGTATATAATTTTGTATCTGGAGAGGTTGGAGGGTTGCATTGTAAGCTGAGCCCCAGACACTAATACCATACCTAATAATGGATTCCGCTAGGCTGTTATATGTCACTAGGAGAGTCTTTCTATTTAGTATACTTTTCAGGTTATAGAATTAATATATTAGTTATTTAACATGGTTTTCCCGTTTTAGGTGATTATTGAAAATTAAAACAACGCTGAGGTATTTGATAATAGTGGTATTTAGAATGTAACTTTCGTTTCTCTATCTATAAGAATAGGTTGCACCGTTTGGGGTAGTCCTGCTTTCGTTGGAGAAAAGGCCATAAATTTAGTCTTTGCTATATTTAGTTTTAACAAATTTGTATCTGGCCGGTTTTTGACTTTACTAATTGCCTCATCCGCCTTTTGTCGCGCTAAGTTCCAGATCTCTTCCGAACATATCGGTACAGTGTCGTCTGCATATGATATGATGTTGCATCTAAAGTTTTTGTCCAGTAAATCGTTGATAAAGGAATAAGGTAGGACCTAAGACTGTTCCCTGTGGATCTCCAGTTTTTATTATTTTCCTAGTGCTAAGAGCATTGCCAATTTTTACTTGCTATTGATATTGTTTTAATAAGTTGTGGGCAACACCTCCAATTCCCATCTTGTTTAGTTTGTCCAGTAACTGGCAATATGACATGGTATCGAAGGCTTTTTGCAGATTATTTATCAACAATATTGGACGGAAGTTTGTCGTGTAATTTTTGTTACCACTTTTATAAATTGGGACAACTATGCTTTCTTTGAGCGGTTCAAGTGGTATGTCTGCGTGTTTGAAGATAAGGTTGATAATATGTGCTAGAGATTTACAAATGTGAACCGATAGCAGTTTTAGTGTTTTTACCGTTATTCCATCTTTTCCAGGAGAGGAGGAGTTGTTGAGAGAACATATTATATTTTTTACTTCAGTATCATCAACATCTTCCAGGGACATGGAATTATCACTATATCACTAGATATGTTTTCGCCGATTTCAATAAAGAACTGGTTAAAGTTAGACGCTATTTGGTCTTTGTGATTACTGAGTTGTCGTCTGTTATTATTTGCTCTATATTGCCTTTTGCGTTTTTTTATTACAGTTTGTGACTTCGTTGATACAGTCCCAAACTTTTCTGTAATTCTTGCCGGTTTCGAGAATTTTCCCTTTATAGAAGTTGTTTTTGAAGTTTTGATTAGTGTCGTTAAAATAATTTTATAGTTTTTATAATAGTTTTTAATGGGGACAATTTAAATGATCGTTATTTTAAATATAATGGGCATTGGCTTTGAGCATTAAAATAAATATTTCCTTAATTAATAATCAAATCAAGTGTTTCATAAAATTATTTTCCAATACACTAATTTACCGAAAAACAATTTATTAATTGTAATACTAATAAATACTAACTTACATCTCATACATCATTGTGATATCGAATAAAACTAAATGTCCTTACGTTTAAATATAATTAATCTACAATAATTAAACTAACATTGTGTCAGTTATATGAAAAAAACTAAAATTAATAAATGCCCATTAAAAAAGGTAAAAAGCACAACTATAAGGTATAAGCTTCTCAAATTTTGGGATGTGGGACATGTTATTATTTGTTACAACTCGGTTACCGTTAGCCATTCTACCTGGTTTTGCGTGGCTTCAAGAAATTGTTGGTTAGGTTCGTTTTAGTTGTTAGTTAGTTAGTTGTTTAATTAGTTAGTTTGTTTTGTTATTATTGTATTATTCTTATTTTGTTTTTTACCCATACTTGTTTGGAAAAGAACATTTTGTTTTTTGTTTTCGAATTGTCATTTTATTATTTCCATATAAATAATAAAAGATAAATGGTAAATAAATAAATAAATCAATAAATAATAATAATAATAACAAATAAATAAACACCACAGAAATTAGACGATAAATAATAAATGATAAATGATGTATGATAGATGATAGATGATAGATGATAGATGATAGATGATATATGATAGATGATAGATAATAGATGATAGATGGTAAATGATGGATGATAAATGATAAATATAAAAATGTAATAAATCATTTAATTTCTTTATTTCAATAAATTACCTTTATTTTTTTGATATATAGGATTTGTCTCTAATTAGTTATGGACCTATTAGTTATTCACCTACAATATATTTTTTTAGGGTAAAAGTACGCTTTGATATTTTATTTATTACATAAATAATCTATACGAGACAGTGAAACAATTAATATACTTAATAATATCTAATCATTATTTTAGTGCACGAATACTAATGCTAAAAAATCTTATTTTAATGTGCAGAGAAATTTAATATATTTTGCAAAACTATACAACAACTTATAATGCGTATTTAAATCTTATATGTTTAAAATAGATATGTTTATTAATTGTGAGGTTTGTTATATTTTAATGCTCAAAACAAAATAATTTTGATGCTCAAAGTATGTGGAATAATGCGCGCTTAAATCATATCCGTTTTTAATATCACTATTATGCTTGTTTTTTTAATAATTTTTGTTTAAGTCTATCGCGTTGTTTTATACAGGGTGTTGCATCATGAGAGGGACATAGCTTAATAGGAGGTAGAGAACATCAGTGGTAACCGGAACCTCCCATAAAAATGTCTCATTGGGCCTTCACTACGAAGTTACAGGGCGTTTTATAATTTTTGGCCAAACCTGTTTTTTGTCATAACTTTGACAGGGAATGAAATAACGGATTCATATTTGGTACGGCTAATGTACTAACGAGCCCCAAGAGGTACATGTATAAAAAAAAATATATCCAGGTCCGGACTCACTATAATTTATGTTTCTTCTTTGCATCAATAAAACATCACCCTGTATATATTTTTTTGAAATTTCGATACGATATTCGAAAAGAGCAAGAAAAAACAAACAAAATGGCCTATTTCATTTTTTTGTTACACCTTCGTGGTTATTTAAATACGTTGTTAAATGTGCAAGAAAATGGATTACAGAACCCTATTAAATGAGAGGCACGTGAAATAAATAGTTTTATAACTATAATTTGCAAAAATTCTATTGAGCCTAGGTGGTCTAGGTGAATCCTAATTCCGGCACGTTTTAAAGGTCCATTTTGGTAAAAAACTGTGGTCCTAATAAGTAATCGGGTATGAAATAAAATTTTTAATCAATCACAGTAGGCTTGTTCAAAGTGACAGATAATAAAAAGAAATCTCCTAAACAGTTGAATAATTGTTTGTTAGTAATTTAATGTGTCAGTAATCCGCATTTAGTTAGTGAAAACTTGTGAAAATATTTTAACTATGCCAGTAAAATTTACAAACGTGGAATATGCTGACATAATATTCATCTATGGTTTCTGTAATGGAAATGGTAGGTCGGCGGAAAGAGAATATCGGCTGCGTTTTCCTGGTCGTCGATGCCCTAATCTTAAAACCTTTAATACGGTGTTCCAGTATGCAAGACAACACGGAAAGTTTCCTAATTCTGCAGTTGTGGAGCGTGTTTTACAACAAGGTGTGCAGGAACAAAACAATATTATAAACGTAGTTCAAGAAAACCCAAATATGAGCGCTAGACGAATCAGTTTGGCAACTGGTATTCCTCATTGGCGAGTATGGAGAACCCTAAAAAGAGAACGTTACCATCCATATCATATCCAGCAGGTACAGCGTCTTCAACAAGGCGACGATATCCCCCGCCTGGCATTTTGTCATTGGTTGTCTAACCATCGCGCAGTCATTTACAGAACCTTATTTACGGATGAGGCACAATTTACAAGGGATGGAGTAAACAATTCACGAAATAATCATAAATGGGCACAGGAAAACCCACATGCGGTACGCCAACGCCGTTCGCAATACAGGTTTTCTGTAAATGTTTGGGTCGGACTTGTGAATAAACATTTGATAGGGCCACATTTTTTTGAAGAAAGATTGAATGGTGAAATTTACTTTGATTTTCTTCAAAACATTTTACCGAATATGTAGAAAATATCGGTATAAGAGGCATGTTGTTTCAGCATGATGGGGCCCCACCACATTTTAACCTTCAAGTAAGAGAACACTTAAACAATGTGTATCCTAATAGATGGATTGGACGCGGGGGTCCACATGAATGGCCACCAAGATCTCCTGATTGTAACCCTTGTGATTACTTTTTATGGGGCCACTTAAAAAACGAGGTTTATAGCATTGAAATTGAAAGTAGACAACATTTAATCCAGCGCATCGTTACAACCTGCGACGAAATACGGAATAATCCAGAAATGTTACGTCGAGCAATTGGTGACCTTTCTAAACGCGCAAGAAAATGCACAGAATGTGGGGGAGGACATTTTGAAAATTTACTTTAGTGTCAATTACGTTTTATTTTTAAACACATTTAGTTAGTTTTTTTTTTTTTTTTTTATACATTTATTTAACGTCGGCCTATTTCCGCTACTGAGGCCTAACACCGACGCCTGTAGACGAGCTACCCCCAACCAGGAATTTTGCCGAACCTCTTCCCTTAAGAAGAGTAGGGATCTTTTACTTGCCTAACATTTAATAGACAAGGGACCGACGGCTTTACATCCCCTCCGAAGGATGGTATATCTCCTATACAACCCTCGCCTAAGGTTGTATAGCTTCCGCGCATACACTGATATACAAGCCGCTGGAAGATGTGTGAGGCGAGAACGCGGTTTCCGTTGGAATGGTCACCAATCCAAGTACTAACCGCGCCTGTCGTTGCTTTACATCGCATACCGAAGTATGTACATAGTAAAGACGCACCTACGCTCGCCCCATAGTTATTGTTTTGTTACTTATTGTTAATTGAATGGAAAATATTTTATTTATTTAGATTTTAGTTTGTTCTCTTTTCCAATTTTTATTAAGTATAAAATGTTGATGATTTTCTTGATCAAAGTAACTGGTTGCTTAGACCTAAATGGTTTAAATTATCTGTCACTTTTATTCTTTGAACAAGCCTACTGTGATTGATTAAAAATTTTGTTATTTCATACCCGATTACTTATTAGGACCACAGTTTTTTACCAAAATGGACCTTTAAAACGTGCCGGAATTAGGATTCACCCAGACCACCTAGGCTTAATAGGATTTTTGCAAATTTTAGTTATAAAACTATTTATTTCACGTGCCTCTCATTTAATAGGGTTCTGTAATCCATTTTCTTGCACATTTAACAACGTATTTAAATAACCACGAAGGTGTAACAAAAAAATGAAATGGGCCATTTTGTTTGTTTTTTCTTGCTCTTTTCGAATATCGTATCGAAATTTCAAAAAAATATATACAGGGTGATGTTCTATTGATGCAAAGAAGAAACATAAATTATAGTGAGTCCGGATCTGGATATATTTTTTTTTATACATGTACCCCTTGGGGCTCGTTAGTACATTAGCCGTACCAAATATGAATCCGTTATTTCATTCCCTGTCAAAGTTATGACAAAAAACAGGTTTGGCCAAAAATTATAAAACGCCCTGTAACTTCGTAGTGAAGGCCCAATGAGACATTTCTATGGGAGGTTCCGGTTACCACTGATGGTCTCTACCTCCTATTAAGCTATGTCCCTCTCATGATGCAACACCCTGTATAGTTCAAAATACCTTGGGTCATCCATGGTCTGGGTTTAGCGTTTTTACTTTTTCTTTGAATTTTTCTTTGAATGGAAATGAAAAATAAAAGGAAATTGTTCGTAATCGAATTCTCTACAATCTTCATTATTTGAAGTATTTTGCAAGCGACCATTTTTGAGATTTTAAAGAAGAACGCGCGCGTTTCCGTTGCGTCGCATAACTGTCAAAATTTTTTAAAAAATCTATCGGCTCCAATAGGTCGTACGAAGTTAAAGGAAACAAAATTGTGCGAACTTTTATTACCTATATTTTCATGTGTACATATTGTACAGTAAAATTGATACTTTCCGAGTTTTTGCGAAAAAATTTTAGCATTTTATTGGGCTAATAGTTTATTCCATTTTATTAGTGCTACAGTTCTTAAAAGTTTATTGTTGTCTATTTTGCTTATGAAATGCTCCTTTTCCGGTTTGGGCTGTGAGGTTTCATTAAATTCTAAATTAAGAATTAGATAGTGGCCTGTTATGCCATTTTTTGGTATATTGGGCATAGAGTTAATTTTTAAATTTGCATTTAGTCTTACAAAAATGTGATCTATTATTGAGGAACAATTTTCGGTTTTCCTTGTGGGTTTGATTTATTTGTGAACGAAAGCCACTTTTTCCATCATGGATAGGATAATGTGGGCAACATGGTCACTCCAACTTTGATCAGCCTTATGGGTTGAAAAATAAAAATACGCCAGTAATCCCCCCCAATACCCCAGGAATTAAAATGTTTCTATTTCCTCTCTGTCAATCATATAAACAATATTCTTGATAGTATATTAATGTTATGTATTATGTGTGTTGGTTTTGATAAAAAAAATCTTTTTTTTTTTAAATGTATCATTTTTGGGGCTACGTTATGCAAGTTTATAGTGCCACCGTATTCTAAGTCTACGAACGAATTGCAATGCGGGCCACTCGGACTTTTTCCAAAATGAACCAACATTCCTGGTGTAGTAGTGACATAGTATTGAACGATTCTTTTTATTAGATACAATGAGATGATCATCGTGCCGTTAAGTCGACTTGAGGAAGAGCAGTTTCCTTTAAACCCCACAACCTTCGAGAACCTAGTAAATGTTATATGCGGTTCGGCTAGAAATGTTTTAGTAAATGAATGGCTTCCACTTTGCGCAGACATATTTTTGGAGTGCAAAGAGCACTGGAAACAGTATATACCAAAGCCGCCGATAGGAAACGTGGAAATGATTGAAAGATTCTTCGATTGTGTGAATATGTTGCTGTCGCTACAAGTTAGATCATTAGTGATGAGAAGCTTGAGACACTTCGCTGAATTGATCGATAAATTTAAGGTAGGTAGTGAACACGAACGTGCCTTCGTAGTTGAGTAAAAATATATATATGACTAGCTCAGAGCTTATATGAGACTCTTGAAAGCTGTCGTGCACTTATTTCTGATTAGAAAGTATCAGCTTAATTTTTTGATTTTTTTTTAAATTTCTTGCACAAGGGTCAAAGGCTTCACCCTGTTGGAGCACTTGGTTTTTGTAAAAGTTCGAAAAATTGTCTGTGGCAGGGTATTTTTTCACCACCTTGTATATTATTTCTTGAAATAACACACTAGTTTTAGGACGAAATTATAATCTTTGTTTCTAAACACTTAACACAGTTTAATGCACTTAAAGGTAGATTTTAAATGTTAACTTTTCAATAACGAAAGTTTTTGGCGGAGGTGCCGATTTCAGAGTTTGTTAAATTCACTTTTAGTCCAGTACGGTAATCGAAGTGTTATACAATTTTTCGTAAAGATTACAAACTTTGAGTAGTTGTTAGTTGTCTTAAAAATAAGATGTTCCTAGAATATCTACCTTCTGTAAGTGTCGGAACGTTGTTTTAAACTCGAAAAAGGGGCAAATTAACCCTCTTTTGGGGCAATTTTCGCTTTTAAATTTTTTTTTGACCCCTTAAACTGTAAATTAAGCAAGAAAATGTGGTCCTTTTATTATCAGTGTTCAAGGAACCCCCACTTAAATTTTTGTGATGTTACGTTCACCCCCACCCCCCTCCTGTAATTCATATATATATATATGTACTTTTTTTTACCAAAAATTGATTTTGGGATAACTTGGGCAAATCTTTTTGCCACATTTCAAGTCAAAAGCTCCATTAGTTTGGCTACAATGCCATTTTTTAAAAAACTTTTTGGCCGTTTATCGTACGACTGTTTCCTCCCGTTAAAATGTGTGTTTTTTTATGTACTTTTGGGTGATATGACTCAAAAAATCTTTAATATAAAAACTCGAACCATTTTCAGCCATTTACGGTATACATGTACTTGCGAACATTAATTTTCCGTTGCACAAGGTACATATAACTATATAGATGTTTGTATAAGTAAATATAACTCGTGTGCTCTATAAAACGTTTGAAAAAATGCACAAAAGGATATCTGATTTAACGGAGGAATGGTAGAAATGGTAAAAGACACAAATCACATTTTATTTACATTAAAAATATTAAATTCGATTTATTTATCTACATTAGTTTTTAACCTATCCTTACAAACTTGTGCATATCCTGATAAATGGAAAGCATCTAAAATTTGTCCCATACACAAAAAAGGCAACAAATCTGATATAGAAAATTACCGCCCTATTACAATCATAAATAACTTTGGCAAAGTATTTGAAATCGTCATGCATACTGCACTTTATCCCCAGATTCATCAACGTATATGCAACAACCAACATGGTTTTGTCTCTCAACGATCGACAACAACAAACCTACTTTGTATAACACAATACCTAGCTGAAGTTATGGATGACGGTGGACAAGTCGATGTTATATATATGGACTTCTCTAAGGCCTTTGATACGTTGGACCATGGTGTTTTGCTAACGAAATTAGTCTCGTTTGGTTTTAACCTTAGTCTAATAACTTTTTTTGAATCATATCTGATTAATAGAAGTCAGTTTGTACAATATCATGGTCATAGGTCTATCGAATTTATATCTTAATCAGGAGTTCCACAAGGATCGGTCTTAGGCCCTTTACTGTTTATCATTTTCATTAACGATATCGTCATCGATATCAGTTGTAAATCTCTCTTATATGCTGACGACTTGAAGATATACTATAAGATCAACGACGAATCAGACTGCGAAAAGCTGCAGACAAACTTAAGCACAATTCACGAGTGGTGTAACAAATTCAGATTGTCTCTGAACATAAATAAATGCAATGTAGTCTCGTTTACGAGGAAATTAAATAAAATAGAATATGAGTATACTATTAATAAGGCAAATCTGACACGTCATGATAGCTTTAAAGATCTAGGAGTAACATTTGACTCACATCTTTCTTTTAGAGAACACATAAGCAACACAGTGACATCATCTTTTAAAATGTTAGGGTTTCTCATACGAAATGCTCGAGACTTTCAAAACACGCGTACCATAAAAACTCTATATAATACCTTGGTGCGACCCCGACTAGAATACGCGAGCGTGATATGGAACCCCCACTACGACGTACATATTAACAATATTGAAGGCATTCAAAGACGTTTCTTAAAATTCCTGGCATTTACAATCGATCATCAATATCCCCCTATAGGTTATGATCACTCATTACTACTGAATCGTTTTTCATACAATTCTATGAAGCAGCGGAGAGAGATGCAAAGTGTTATACTTTTATACAAACTTCTAAACAACATGATCGACTGTCCGCAATTACTTGAACAAATCAACTTTAGAGCACCTACCAGGTCAACCAGATCTACATCCTTGTTTTACTTTTCTAATACACATACAAATGCTTTAATGTTTTCACCATTATATTGTATCTGTCGTAGCTACGAAATTATTGCACATGATGTCGACATTTTTAACACTAGATTAAGTCAAATTAAGTCAAGATTCTCTTAGATTAATAGTTTTTGTTTGTTTCTTTTTTCTTATTTAATGTTTTTCCCTAATCACTTTTCCTTTATTATTGTATATAATTGTATATGTGCGTGTATAGATAAATATGTATATATTAAATCATAATCATTAAGTCATATGTTCACCAAATTCATTTATAGAATTTTGCAATAATTATATTAGTATTAAGATTTAGGTTATAGTAAGCCATAATATATAACACTAACGTGTATTCTAGTTTTAATTTATGTATATTATTATTATATATATATTATTATATTATATATTATATTATTATTATATATATTATTATATATTATAGTTTTGATAATATATATGTATGTTAGTTCCCGGCCCTGTAAATGGAATGTAAATTCTGTTAGGTTTGTGTATGTAAATAAATAAATAAATGTAAAAATGTTTTAAGCTGATTTCTATTTTTTTACGGACTTTGATGCTACTCGTATTGGTCACTTTCCTGTACTCATTATGCTGGATGTACTCGAAATACTGCTGTGAGAGCTACCCGCTTCTGAATCCGTCTCAGCATTGAAAATTTCGTTGATTTCACTGTCGCTAAAGTAATATAAATCGCTTTCAGCTTCCCCTATCATATCGTTCACTTTGTCGTTCTCGTTTTCGTAGTCGGAATTATAATCATCATCGTTATCATCGATAGATTTTGTGTTCTCATCTGGCATGTCATCAGCAAGTTTACCGTCGATGATAGGCGATGATTTTTAACAAATCTTCTGGAACGAGTGGTTTGTCTGTAGTTTTTGGCATCGGTCCATTTTCCATTTTACACCAGCCGAAATCAATTGCATCCTTAGTTCTTTCACAATACCATTGACGAATTTGATAAAATGTTCTTAAGCTGTGATAATCAGCTGCATCCTCGGTTGGTGGTAGAGAGGACAGCTTGACAACAATTGCAACATTATTTTTGCTCAGTTTTTCGAAACATTACATTTATACCTTAATAAACCTAATGCTTTCTTATTTTTGATGGAACAACCATAAAGAGCAGCTATTGTTCTCTGCCCAAAAGATTTTATACTCTTGACATATGCGTTCTCATTATAGAAATTATCATGGACGTCCTGGATCAGCTCTGGATACATGACAAATATGTTTATTAATTTGGATTTCCCCATCCGTGAGAACGCAGAAGTTGTGTCGCACCCAGAAAATGCATGGAGAAATCCAATTATACATGCAGGATTAGCATATTTGAAAGACTTTTGAGTGAATAATTTTGAGTAAAGTATGAATGAGATTTTGGATCATATTTTTATAATAATGCATATCTTTTTTTTAAAGGGCACTTTGGATGTTTTATAAGGCACACGAGTTATATTTACAATATATATAAATAGTTATGTACCTTGTGCAACGGAAAATCACTGCGCCCAAGTACATGTATACCGTAAATGGCCGAAAATGGATTGCATTTTTATATCAACGATTTTTTGAGTCATATTATCCAAAATTACATAAAATAACCTACATTTTGACGGGGAAAAAATTATCGTATGATAAACGGCAAAGAAGTTACAATGTTTTAAAAATTTCGTAAAATTTTCGAAAAAATAGCATTGTAACCAAACTAATGGAATTTTTAACTTAAAATGTGGCAGGCTATTACAAGTATCATAAGCCACCTTCATCCAAAATTTCACCGAACTCGGGCAAGATTTGCCCAAGTTATCCCAAGATCGATTTTTTGAGTCATATTATCGGTCTTTTATACTATTGCTACTGTTGCGTTAATCGTGCACCGCGAGTCTCGCACGATCTTTTTTTTTTTATGGTCTAGAAAGCTACCGCCCATTCCGTGCGAGCACGGTCTAAGCCTAGATATGTCCCACCCATTCAGTGCGAGCACCAACTGCGCAATAACTGAAGTTGATTGAAATTTGAACTGAAAGTTATGTTTCGGTCTTTGAAATTTGAAATCTTTTGCTGGAATTCGAGACATATTTACTTAAGAAGTTATTTGATAGTTTTGTCCGAAATTATTTACTACTTTTCGACTCACCCTCGTAAAAC